>QVTF01004383.1:1800000-2345000 GCA_003573665.1 Oxygymnocypris stewartii
CTAAGCTTTGAATCAACTGAACCATTTGCTCACCAAATTATTCATTGTTTCGAATAACTTAAAACTCCAGCTGGTTAAAGCAGTGTAAATGCAACTAAAACTCAAGCTAAACATATTAATTATGCCTTTTACAAACTGCTTGCAAATGCTTTATACATTATTCAGTTATACACTGCAATTATTACAATTCATTAATTAATAAAAAAAACTGGCACGATTTTTGGTTAAAAAAAATTAACACTTTCATCGGTTTACCAGATTAATATCATCTAGCGAATATTTTGAAACCATCAAGGTTTGAAACTGACATGCCAAAGCCTCATTTGCTAAAACCATGTAAGCCAATTCTGAAACAAACTAGAATAAGGTAGATAATAAGGAGGTAGAATGAGCAATTGTTATGAGAATAACCATCACAGTCTAATTCCTGTATGTCAAATTGCAATGCATACCCAATAGTTATAAACAACCATTACCATGTGCAAACTCTGTTCATGATGTCACTGCATTCTAACACATCACAGAAAATGTCATTTTCTTTTGTTAACTATTGTTTTTTAAGTTTTTGTTTTCAAATAGCATTTTAGTGACCTTTCAGTGAGTCACTTTGCTGATGGCTTTTAGTTGGGGTTTCTATCCAAACTGCATTGGTAGTTATTGAATTATGTTGCTACTCATTTGCTTTAAATTAAACTTTGGTCTACTTCATCACATCACCAACAGTCCATGTCACTTGTGGCTCTGGAAAACAGCACCTCACTAAAATTATAATGTCCGATGTCTTTGTTACTGTAAATCCCAGTTCATGTGAATGCGCTTTTCTAGCCCTTGTCATAATTTTAAATGGATGTTATAGATTGGAAATACCCCTGCTTGAATTGTAATTGCTTTTAAAACAAACGATTCTGCTTTAAAAGGTCATGTAGTCTATCTTTGCTATTTGGTGACAAATTATTCACAGTTGTTTAGTCTAATCTCTCGGAGTTAAAGATAAATTGAATTTAAAATTTAAAATTTTAATTTAAATTGCCTCATGATAACGCAATTGCCGCATGCTAACACACTAATCATTTATTTTACGTGATTATGTGACTTAACAAGAAGTCTGCATTTTAAAAGTCAGGCAGCTGCAGTGAAACAGCACATATTTACCTTTCTATAACCCATTGAAGGTGAGGTGTAGGTGAGGTTTGGTTGTGAGTCGCCTGTAGCAATCACTGGGCGTGTACGTACTGCGGGGGAACTGGGACATGTATTACATAACAAATGCTATTATTCTTGAATTGTTTTTCCAAAAACCAGTTGATGTGTTATTTTACCAGTTGTTGCTGTTTAAATGCACGTTACAAACTTGACAACCCTGGAAGACTGGATTAGACTAAGCGTGTTTTTCTCTACACCAGTTTAAAATAGATTGGCAAGGTTTTCTGAGTAGACAAGTTCAGTTCTCAGAATAGGGCTATTTTTTCAGTTTTTGCATGTAGTAAAATCACTTAAAATGTTTCTACAATGAAAGCTGTGGATATAAATCCTTTTAAGTGTAATACCCTAGTTATTTGTATTTTAATAAGTGATGCTTGCTCATATTTTCATTAGGATTTACAAAGATTGTGTTAGAAACCTTCTAATCAAAGTAATAACTAAGGCTGTCAAATGGTGGTCAAGGAATACTGTTAAATGTGTTATTTATTTTTATTTTATTTTAATAATTAATCAGTTTATGGGTCAGCTTGTGTCACCGCAAACCATTTTGGCATTAGAAAAAAAACACTACAATACACAATAAAAAAACATTGATGAAAAGGCATGAACAGATATTTCCGTGGCTGTCCTTATTGCATATGCATTTGTAAGCGTTTTCCTTTTTAAATTTATGGTAGGTGAGTATTTAAATAAATTATTTAACGTGATTTACTATGGTTTAGCGGTAGACAATTTACTGGTATTTGTGCCAATATGTCTTAACCCACTTTGCACTTAACATGGCTGCAACAGTTGCTAATTTGGACCGCTCTTAGTAGATTGCATTTTGGAAATGCGTTGGCTACGTCTGTTTTCTTTCTTTTGTGCATCGTCAGGAAATTACCCTCAGAACTTTCTATTCCCATTGGTGCTTCTATGGGATTACAGTCTCAAGCCAATTTGCCCTGTTTAGTAAATCTGGCCCTTTAATGCATTAAATTGACAGCGCATTTTAAGCTCTCTCTCTTGTATTTTGAATCTTTATCATGACCTCCCAGCCGTTTTGTACACTTCAGCATACAATCAGTCTCTGCAGTATATTAAAAGATGACAGATGACATTAATGGTATTCTCTTTGTCTCATGAGATGCTCTGTTTGTCACCTGGAAATAAACACTAGATACTTTATCCAAGGCAAATAGTTTACACAACCAAACCATTGTGATTTTCTTTCCATACACACAGACTCGGAATCACATGTATTCGCACCCACCCAGATGTCATATATAACCTTTGTAACATTAAACTGCAAGGCACATCTCTATTCAGAGCAAGCACAAGGTACAGCTGGACATTTCATGTCAGAGAGACTGCATGCAGAAGGAGATAAAGGAGGAAGGAACTGTGACACAATATCATGTTTATGTATTTTACTGATTCAGTAGAAGACAAGGGCCAATGTATATGGGTGTATACAATATGAGTGTCTGACCACATTTCAAAGAATATTATTACAACATTAATATATTATATATTTAAAACCACATACATGGGAGATTTTCCAGACCCTTATTTTCAGGGATTGATTTTCATTAAAACTAAAAGATAGTAACTTTGTTTCTATTTGCTATGAAGCTGTCTTTAAGATTTTTTTATATGCTTTCTGTATTTGTTTTTGATAATTTTTTTTGTCTCCAAGGCCCTAACTTCCAATCTAGAATTATGAAAATAATACATGAATTGTTGCATTTTACAAAATTGATAACTGTAATTATAAAACATTTAAGCTATTTATAAATGTAATTATATAATCTCTATTATAAAACATAAAATCTATGATTATAAAACATTTAAAGTGTTACAATTATAACAGCTCCTCATTTGTGGCACCATTTCCATCCAAAAATATAATATTATTTGTATATATATATATATATATATACAGTGCTCAGCGTAAATGAGTACACCCCCTTTGAAAAGTAACATTTTAAACAATATCTCAATGAACACAAAAACATTTTCGAAAATGTTGACAAGACTAAGTTTTATATAACATCTGTTTAACTTATAACATGAAAGTAAGGTTAATAATATAACTTAGAGAACCAAATTTTCAGTTTTACTCAAATTAGGGTGATGCAAAAATGAGTACACCCCACTGAAAGTCTCTGGAGCAAAGCTAAATTTTAGACTACAAATGTCTAATTTAACAAGAATTCAACCACAGGTGAGTCTAATCAATTATTACACAGGTGACAGGTGACTATAAAAGGGTGTTACTTAAATAAAACCCCTTCCCATTTCATGCTGTCAGCAATGGCACCATATAGAAGAGAAATGTCACAAGGCCTGAGAAAGAAAATAATTTCTTTACACAAGAAAGGTGAAGGCTACAAGAAGATCAGCAAAGCTTTACTTATCAGTCAGAATACTGTAGCAAAAGTGGTACAAACATTTAAAAAAGATGGAACTGCAACCATCTCACAGAGACGTCCAGGTCGTCCACGGAAGTTAACACCTCGTCAGGAGCGTCTTCTGATGAGAAGGGTTGAAGAAAATCGACATGCAAGTTCACTGCAGTTATCTAAAGAAGTAGAAAGCCAAACTGGGGTGACTATTTCCCATGACACAATATGGCGTACACTGCAGAGGAATGGCATGCATGGGTGCCGTCCACGAAAGTAGCCTCTCCTAAAGCCCAGGCACAAAAAAATCCCGCCTAGAGTTTGCCAGGGCCCATGCTGATAAAGATGAAGACTACTGGGACTCTATACTCTGGAGTGATGAGACCAAGATAAATGTTTTTGGAACTGATGGCTTCAAAACTGTATGGCGTCTCAAAGGTGAGGAATACAAAGAAAAAGGCATGGTGCCTACAGTGAAACATGGTGGTGGCAGTGTCCTTATGTGGGGCTGCATGAGTGCTGCTGGTGTCGGGGAGCTGCATTTCATTGATGGCATCATTAATTCACAAATGTACTGCTCTATACTGAAAGAGAAGATGCTACCATCACTCCGTGCCCTTGGTCGTCGTGCACTTTTCCAACATGACAATGATCCTAAACACACATCTAAGGCCACTGTTGGATTCTGAAGAAGAACAGGGTGAAAGTGATTCAGTGGCCAAGTATGTCTCCTGATCTGAACCCAATTGAACACCTATGGGGAATTCTGAAGAGACAAGTTGAGCATCACTCTCCATCCAGCATCCAATCTCAAAAAGAGGTCATTCTTGAAGAATGGAAAAAGATAGATCTGGCAAAATGTCGCCAACGTGTTCATTCCATGCCTTCAGTATAGCAAAATTTTGGAAGAAATAGTACAGCATCTTAAATCGTCAACCTGCTATCTTGACACACTTCCCACATCTTTTTTCAAAAGTGTGCTTAACTGTTTAGAAGCAGATCTCTTAGAAGTGGTGAACACCTCACTTCTTTCTGGGACTTTTCCAAACTCCCTGAAAACTGCAGTTGTTAAGCCCCTTCTGAAAAAGCGCAATCTTGATAACACCGTGTTGAGCAACTATAGACCAATATCAAATCTTCCTTTCATAGGGAAGATTATTGAAAAGGTAGTTTTTAATCAGCTGAACAACTACTTAAACTCAAATGGATACCTGGATAATTTTCAATCTGGTTTCCGTGTGCATCACAGCACAGAGACAGCACTCATTAAGATAATAAATGATATTCGCTTTAATTCTGATTCTGGCAAAATATCAGTGCTGGTACTACTAGATCTTAGTGCTGCGTTTGACACTGTCGACCATAACATACTTCTAGAGAGACTGGAAAACTGGGTCGGGCTTTCTGGGATGGCACTCAAATGGTTCAGGTCATACTTAGAAGGGAGAGGTTATTATGTGAGTATAGGAGAGCATAAGTCTAAGTGGACGTCCATGACATGTGGAGTCCCACAAGGCTCAATTCTTGCACCGCTCTTGTTTAGCCTGTATATGCTCCCACTAAGTCAGATAATGAGGAACAACCAAATTGCCTATCACAGCTATGCTGATGATACCCAGATCTACCTAGCCTTATCTCCAAATGATTATAGCCCCATTGACTCCCTCTGCCAATGCATTGATGAAATTAACAGTTGGATGTGCCAAAACTTTCTTCAGTTAAACAAGGAGAAAACTGAAGTCATTGCATTTGGAAACAAAGATGAAGTTCTCAAGGTGAATGCATACCTTGACTCTAGGGGTCAAACAACTAAAAATCAAGTCAGAAATCTTGGGGTGATTCTGGAGACAGACCTTAGTTTTAGTAGTCATGTCAAAGCAGTAACTAAATCAGCATACTATCATCTCAAAAACATTGCAAGAATTAGATGTTTTGTTTTCAGTCATGACTTGGAGAAACTTGTTCATGCCTTTATCACCAGCAGGGTGGATTATTGTAATGGTCTCCTCACCGGCCTTCCAAAGAAGACCATTAGACAGCTGCAGCTCATCCAGAACGCTGCTGCCAGGATTCTGACTAGAACCAGAAAATCTGAGCATATCACACCAGTCCTCAGGTCCTTACACTGGCTTCCAGTTACATTTAGGATCGATTTTAAAGTACTTTTACTCGTTTATAAGTCGCTCAATGGTCTAGGACCTAAATATATGTCAGATATGCTCACTGAATATAAACCTAACAGACCACTCAGATCATTAGGATCGAGTCAGTTAGAAATACCAAGGGTTCACACAAAACAAGGGGAGTCCGCTTTTAGCTATTATGCCGCCCGCAGCTGGAACCAGCTTCCAGAAGAGATCAGATGTGCTAAAACATTAGCAACATTTAAATCCAGTCTCAAAACTCATCTATTTAGCTGTGCATTTGTTGAATGAGCGCTGTGCTACGTCCGAACTGACTGCATTGTATTTTATGTATAATCATTTTCTATTTAACTGTTTTAAATCTCATTTTAAATCAATTTCTATATCATTTTAAAATTCCTTGTTTTATTATTTTTAACTTCTTGTTTTTATTGCTGTGAATGATTATTTCACATTCTTTTATGTAAAGCACTTTGAATTGCCAATGTGTATGAAATGTGCTATACAAATAAACTTGCCTTGCCTTGCCTTGCCTAGAAGACTTGGTGCTGTCATTAAAAATCATGGAGGCCATACAAAGGACTAGATTTAGTAGTTTTTGTTGTGGGGTGTACTCATTTTTGCATCACCCTAATTTGAGTAAAACTGAAAAATGTGTAATCTAAGTTATATTATTAACCTTACTTTCATGTTATAAGTTAAACAGATGTTATATTAAACTTAGTCTTGTCAACTTTTTGGAAATGGTTTTTGTGTTCATTGAGATATTGTTTAAAATGTTACTTTTCAAAGGGGGTATACTCATTTACGCTGAGCACTGTATATATATATCTCATAGCCGTAAATTATATGAAAATTTACTTTTTATAATTTCCGCCACTGTCATTTCCATTTCCAAACTATATATAAACTCTTGTATAAACTGTTGAACATTATTAGTGGATAAATTCAACAAGTGAGAGTGTTTTAAGAGAGTTTATTTTCTAAAATTGCAGAAGTGACACTGGGCATTTGCCAAAGCTGGTGATATCTACCGCAGCGCACAGAGCAGGAAATGACACGCTGCCTTTGACCTTCTGTCATCTGAATTTAATTTATTGTGCGACTGCTGTCAGGCCAAAGTGTTTGCTCAATAAAGATACAGTAGACCTTGAATTTCCTTTGCACATAATATCTCAGCACTGTTAATTCATTGTAACTGTAATCTGCCACCTGTTCATAAGGTTTAGGCTCATATATGTGTTTTCCCTCTTTTATCGTTTACAACTATAGCACTCATCAGTCTTATTGAGTTACTGCGTGACTCATTATTGTGTGCAGAAATGTCACAAAGTTAAACAGACGGACTGTTTGTTTTCGATCTCTTTAACCTTCATCCAGTGAGTTTAAAAAACCCAGCAGAGGCCTTAAACTTTGGTTCTGGCTGAAGTAATTGTTCATTTTATTATACAGAGTTACTTTAATTTCCCTTCCTTTTATGAGAAAATAAGTTATTTTGATTGTATTTAATATAAGGCCATGTACTCAATCTTGAACTATGTACAGATGGAGCTTCTCAAAATGTGTGCCTGCAAGCATATCATTCAGACCGTTTTTGGGTTTGACACCAATGGGCTTGTTAGCACACTCACAAAGAAACGGTAACACTTTACAATAACAGTATATTATCATTCATGTACTAATAAAATTACATTTTACTTTAATATGAGCTAAAGATGAGTTAAGGCAGGTACTAATCAAGAACTATCCTTAACTACATCATGAGTCATATGAATTAATGTGTGAAAACTCACCACAATACAATAACAAACATTAGTTACATAGTCAATGTTATTCACAAATAAATTCTTATGATTCTTCATTAGCACAAGCCTTAACTCATCATTAGTTCATATTATAGTAATATTTAATTCAGGTACTATTATACTACATACTCTTATTGTAAGGTGCTACCAAAAAAAAAAGCCAATGAAATAAGACAATGTATCAAAAGTTTATTTTTTTTGGAATACCATCAATCATGCAGTAAGATTAGAACATATATTAAAGGGTTAGTTCACCCCAAAAATGAAAATGTTCCTGTTATTTACTCACCCTCAAGTCATCCTAGGTTTATATGACTTCCTTCTTTCAAACGAATCCAATTGGAGTTATATAAAAAAATCGTCCTGGCCCCTCCAAGCCTCACAATGGGGTAAGCTGGTGCTTTTTGTCAACAGTTTCACGTTTTATTATAGATGCATGCACTTTATTTAACGTATCTTGGACTGTTGTACAGAAACACCCACCCACTGCAATGATAGAGCAGCATAGAAGAGCGAGGACAATTTTTAATATAACTCTGTTTGGATTTGTCTGAAAGAAAAAAGTCATATTAACCTCGGATGTTTTGAGGGTGAGTAACACAGGCTAATCTTCAATTTTGGGTGAATTAACCCTTAAAGAAAGTAAGCTGAATCAGTTTTAATGTTGACCTTAAATAAATATTCCTGGTTTAATAACAGTTAAGCTGAATTGACAGCATTTGAGGAATAATGTTTTTATAACATGTTTGTGGCATATTGCCACAAAAATACATTTTCACTGTTACAGTGACACTCTTACAATGGCCCCATTCCCTTTCATTGTAAGTGACTCCCTAGTTTCCCTCCAAAGTTTTAAATTTAACCTTTGAACATTTGTGAATAAAGCACTATTTCCATTCCATGTGTTTAAGAGAACAAAACCACCACTTGCTGGGGAAATTGTGTAAAGTATCAATAATAAAATAAAAGGAGCTTCAATTATGGAGGCCACTGTGACTTGTTTCAATAAATTACTTGCACCTCAGAGCAAACAGATGAAGGGTAATGACAAATACTGTCTGTTATCTTGCGTTTGGAGGCAAATGCTTAAAGCTTGGGAACACAAACAGGCAGTTGTGGGAGGTAATTATACCATTAAATTTTTTTAATCATTTGAGAAACTTAACATTTGAGATGTAATGTGATCTGTTAAGGCAAAGCCAGTTTTTGTTATGCATTGCTTATCAAATAAAAAATGATCTGCCTCAGTTGAGTTCATATATCAATACAAGGATGGGAACATTGTTACTGTAACCCTGTTTCAAAAAACAGAGACCAGTGGTAATTATGTTTTGTGTTAATCAACATTATCCCTCAAGTGCTGTCATTTGTGCTGTCAATAACATTTATTGAACCAAGAAAACCTCGTTAAGGTCAACAAGCATCAAAATTTATTCTATTTACCTTTTTATGGTTTAAGATGATTGTATTAATAATGGGAATCGCAGCACAGATAATGCTTTGCTACCCTTTTAATACATTTTTAACCAAATGAATGTAAGTGCTTTTCTAAAATTGTTAGCTGCACATTTCTGCTATTACTTCCTCCGAAACTTTGCTGCATTCACTTTCTTTGTAACAACTGTAACCAAGAATTTAGCATTTTTTTAAAAAAGCAAATGAGGAATGAGCCAAAAAAATGTTTTATTGTAATCAACATTATGCTGATGACCTTAACTTGTACTGAACCCAGAATATTTCTTAAAATATGATTTAGCTGTGGCTTGCATTCTTGGGCTGTTTGCTGTTCTTGGACGTATGTTGTCGAAGCATTTAAATTGCTTTTCCTAATTAGTAATTACCATCTTTAATCCATCTTTGAATTCTCCTCGTCTCTTGATTATCTGAGCTGAAAGAAGTAAAGGCCACCATGAAAGCTCTGATCAATATTGAGATCAATAATGAGGTAAGCTTGTACATTACTGAGTCTCCAGAGGTGCTGGCCTGGAGTAAGTGAAGAACACGATGATACCTGAGACTCGCTGCACTAACCTCTAAAAATAACTGAGGAATAACAATCAAATAATATCAGCATGTCTATGCACACTAAGTAGGTTCATATGAAACCCATGCTATCATAGTTATTCATAGCTCTCAGATATTCAACCAGGCCCAAGGCAGAACCATTGAGTACAAGCCCAGTGATAAATTGCACAAACCATTGTCAAGATTATTGATCCAATTCTCCTTTGGGAAAAGGTCAAAAAGCCCAACTTTGTAAGCACTGGTTCTGCTTTTTATCCGAGAACAAATCTCTCTCAAGCTCTTGGAAAGTTGTTAAATTCACATGTATTTGGGAGTCCCCATGTTCAACATGAAGCTTTTGATTGCAGTTTTTTTGTTATGTGAGTAACTTATGGAGAGTGTTTGATGAAAAGCAGGGTGCCTTTCTGCTCAGGCCAATGATGCAGTCAAGACAGTTTTATGTATCACTGGTTTTCATTGCACCACAACCCATAGTACGCAGATAGCTGATGTGAAATGAATACTCTTGCATGGCTGAATTGATCTACGCTTTCCTGTTTGTGTTTTCAGGCATTCAAACCAGCCATTTTCTTAATAATCAATTATTAAAATACCACTGGTATTGGTTATCATGAGCTCATCTGGCTCACTTTGGTCTGAGGGATATATCGGGATGAGCTGTTCATAAGCGATAGTCAAGTCAAGTCACCTTTTTTTATATAGCGCTTTTAACAAACCAGCTGGTATAAAAAATTACAATTATTATATATATACATATATATATATATATATATATATATATATATATATACACACATACACTCACTGGCCACTTTATTGGGTACACCTTGGTAGTACAGGGTTGGACCTCCTTTTGCCTTCAGAACTGCCTTAATTCTTCGTGGCATAGATTCATCAAGGTGTTGGAAACATTCCTTAGAGATTTTGGTCATATTGACATGATAGCATCACACAGTTGCTGCAGATTTGTCGGCTGCACATCCATGATGTGAATCTCCTGTTCCACCACATCCCAAAGGTGCTCTATTGGATTGAGATCTGGTGACTGTGGAGGCCATTTGAGTAAAGTGCACTCATTGTCATGTTCAAGAAACCAGTCTAAGATGATTTGAGCTTTGTGACATGCTGCGTTATCCTGCTGGAAGGAGCCATCAGAAGATGGGTACACTGTAGTCATAAAGGGATGGACATGGTCAGCAACAATACTCAGGTAGGCTGTGGCGTTTAAATAATGCTCAATTGATACTAAGAGGCCCAAAGTTTGCCATGAAAATATCCCTCACACCATTGCACCATGCTTGGATCCATGCTTTCAAGTTCTATACGCCAAATTCTGACCCTACCATCTGAATGTCGCAGCAGAAATCGAGACTCGTCAGACCAGGCAACTTTTCCAATCTTCTATTGTCCAATTTTGGTGAGCTTGTGTGAATTGTAGCCTCCGTTTCCTGTTCTTAGTTGACAGGAGCGGCACCCGGTGTGGTCTTCTGCTGCTGTAGCCCATCTGCTTCAGGGTTCGATGTGTTGTGCGTTCAGAGATGGTATTCTGTATACCTTGGTTGTAACGAATGGTTATTTGAGTTAACCACTCGTTAACTCAACTGTTGCCTTTCTATCATCTCTAACCAGTCTGCCCATTCTCCTCTGACCTCTGACATCAACAAGGCATTTTCTTCCACACAACTGCTGCAAACTCTAGAGATGGTTGTGCGTGAAAACCCCAGTTGATCAGCAGTTTTTGACTCAGACCAGCCCATCTGGCACCAATATATATTTATTTATATATATACATACATTTACATTTTTTTGTACCAGCTGGTCTAGTAAAGTGGGCCATCTGTTTTTTTATAAACAATCCTGTAGGTTAATTAGAAATGATAAAAATATAATATATTTTTTTTTTGATTTATTAACACAAATGATCAAACAAACATATCCAGCAAGGTATCTAACAAACCCAAAATGCATATATATTTTTATGAAATATGATAAAGTGATATGATAAAGTGACATGTTTTGTTGAGATTAACTGAATATTGATAAAAAAAACTCTACAACATATTAGAATTGTTATATTAACCACTGCAACAACAAATAGGCTAACAAAAAGTGTACTGATAAACAAAGAAACACACTTTAAATTGACAAAAACATTTTTGTAAAGCTTTATACTCTGCAGCTACATTTTGTTCATTTTATCTTTTCACTTCAGATTTAACTTCACGCCTCGCCTTCCTTTTATATTAGGGCTGTCGATCGGTTAAAATATTTAATCGTGATTAATCGCATGAGTGTCATGAGTTAATGCGTGATTAATCGTACATTTTTATTTGTTCTAAATGTACCTTAAATTAATACTTTTCAAGTTTTTAATTCTCTAATCAACATGGGCATGGACAAATATAGATGCTTTATGCAAATGTATGTTTATTATTATTGAAACCATAGTAAACAGAGCATGAAGACTAGACATTTTTCGAAGGTAATAGATGTTTTTCAAAGAACTTGTTCATGTCTATTAAAAAAAAAAATACAAGGTTCCCATTTTTTACTTACACAAGCCTGTTTACATAAAGGGCATGACAGGGCAGTTCACTTCTTCTGAACATGTAAAATGAACATAGCCTATATTGTTTATTATCAAATTAGTTTGCCTCTCTGTGCCAACATACTGTATTTTGATGCAGCTAAATTCTCAATAAAACAGTTTTCATTTATATATTTTACTACTTCTGTCGTCAGACAACGTTGTGAATATGAAAAAGTGATTGAAACGCGACCCATTAAGACTACATGACTAGCTCTCCTTTACAAGATGTTAATCTGCACAAAAATACTTATAATCGAGCCGTTGTCTGATTAAATAAAATACCCATAAGATAATGACAATAGCTGTGCTGTGATTTTGGCTATACTTGCATGTCAAATTAGTGAATCAAGCAATATAATATCTGTATTTAACTGAATTGAGCTCTGCTCTTCTCTGCTGCGTGCTGAACAGAGAGAGAGAGAGAGAGAGAGAGATGTGTGTGTGTGTGTGTGTGTGCGCGTGCTGAACAGAAACTGAGCAGACGCGAAGAGAGAGAGAGAGATGTGTGTGCACGCGTGCTAAACAGAAACTGAGCAGACAGATGGAGAGAGAGAGAGAGAAAGAGAGAAGTGTGTGCGTGTGCTGGGAAAGCAAGACCTCGCGCTCGCGCGGCAGTACAGGTGATTCTCGGAGACTAAATAAGGTTTAGCCGCTTTTTTTAAGGGGGAAAAAGTCGCTAAAGGGGTCTGCAATGTTGTTAAGTTGGCAACACTGTGCATCTCCATTTCTCCAACTACAGGTTGGGCCACGGGTCAAACAGAAAATATTAATCACGCGTTAATAAAATTAGTGCCGTTAAAAGGAATTTGCGTTAACGCGTTATTAACTGATTTAAACATAATATTTCAGAAAAAGTATATATACAAATTTATGTAAACTTATAAATACATCACAATTGCCTTATTTAGGAAGCATAGCGATATATTACTTAAACTTGAATTAATCTACTTAATTATTTCTTGACCGAACTTGATGATTTAAAACATGCACATTCTGTGTAAACTGTTCCCTTTTAGATTTAACTTATTTGTTATTGTGCGCTTTATACCATGTTTCCTCTAAGACATGTATTTTAGGAAAATGTAAAATAGTCAAACACCACAACCATAATTATTCATGCCTCTGTGCATACTGGGTGAGGGGAAGTGGGAGTGAATGCCACAAAACCATTTTTCAATGTAGACATCTTTGAACTCAAACAAAAGCATTAATCCAGCCCACCTGCTGTGTTCCTGAACGTTGGACGTTTTAGGAACTTCCTAACTGTAAGTAAATGAAGCAAAATTAAATATTTCAGATTTTTTTCCTCAGCATTTACTAGATGAAGCATTTATTTACAGTACGAAGAATGCTCCATGTAAAAGAAAGAAAAATCTTCATAAGCTCATTATTAATAGTCATATTGTCAAAATATGTGTTTCATGTCCTACCCAGCTTAGAATCACAAACTGAATATTATTGTATTCTGATTGCTTGTGATTTTCAAATATGGCTGCTTGTGGTGTTGTGGCTCAATGACTGAATGTTCTAAAGTCTTGAAGGATGAGTCTCGAAGGCTTCATAAAGTGCTTTCATTTACTGCCGAACCCAGAGCCGAATATGACCAACTCCAGGTCCCTTGAGTCTCAATAAATGTATTTTCATAAGACATATTTTGTTTGTTGAGCTTCTTCAAAAGACCAGAAACCTGTGAGTCTTCAAACTATTTATTTATTTATAAATATCTCAAAACTTTATAAAAAAATATACGTTTGAAAACTCTTACTTCATCTTAATCATATACTTACACCACTTTTGTGTATTATGCACTATTTTCAGTAAGTGCATATCTGTGCGTGAGTTTCAGAGTACATAGGAAAAAGCAGGCGTGTGGCCTTATCTTGGACAAAGATAAGCCGACAAAGCTGACTCTCATTGTAATTCAAACAATTTATCAAATCAAGAATCAGAGTCTATACCCAGCAGTCATGTATACCTACAACAGACCTTCCAAATGTACGGTCTCTTGTGGCACTGCATTAGCTAGGGTGGCCATTTCCATAACACCAAAAAGGAGGACACTTTGCGGCATTTAGTGAAGCAAGAATACACTGCTAAAAATGATTCTGTGGTTAAGTAAATACTACAGAAAAACAAATGTAATTTCTACATTAAATAATTTAGTTCAGGAAAGAATTTAAATAAAAGAGTCTATTCAATATCAGTACTCAATTTAATTTAAAGTTTGAACTTATAAGTATATTTTACTTGTAATTGTTTGTTATTTTTACAAATATTGTTTAAGTAAATACCAACGTCATGATCCTGTTGTTCCCATCATGCAATTGGGCATGAATAAATAATAAGTAAACATTTATTTGTTGCTGTTTTTGAGATGTATTTACACTGTTTTGTTTTTGCTTTTGTTGTTAGGTAAATGGCTCTTTTGTGACATCTGGAGTTAATTTTTTTACTCAAAATGACCAATTCATACTCAAACACTATTTACTGATTGTCACCATCATTGTGTATCATGTGTCAAGTATTCAGGTCTCTGTGTTCATTCAGGTAATAACTATTTAGAACCAACATATTACCTTATAATGAATAACGATCAATCTACTTGCTTACGTAGTTGTAACTTGTAACCAAATGCTTTGTAGGCTTTGTTTTTCAATGCTATGTTGTTTGAGTATAGTTTACAAAATGACTGAGTGAAATGTACTTAAGTATTGCACGGTAAACTTAAAATAATTAAGTAGAAATTACTCATCAAACTCTACCTGGCCATGTTAAATTGACTCATTTCCTTTACTTATTTTTGATGAATTAGTTAAGTTGATTTACTTAATTCCGTATTTAAATTTCACTTAAAAAATATGCGTGCAAAAACATGCCAAATAAAAATTAAGTAAATTTAACTTCTTATTTTTACAATTTTATTTTCTCATAACGTCTTACTTCACAGATACACATAGTGTGCAAAATCCATGAAAAGCGTCTGCTTTTTGATATAAATGTGTGCTCTTTTGTCCATTCCGTATAAAATGAGGTCTGACGTTTCGGCATGTTAACGTCGTTATGTGATATGACGTAGCAAGCACGTGGAGGCTTGTTTACATTTTTAACCAATGATACATCAGATATTTATTTGACACTGCTTTTAGCCAATCATTTGTTTGACCAGCGATCTTATGGCATTAGATGCTAAGCCTGTTACGTCCCAATAAAGATTCTAGAGCGAGTTTTTTTAGGCCGATTTAGCGCAACTCCAAAAAGGAGGACAAATGAGTGTCTGGCTTGAGGTTGTGCCGGACGCTGGACAGGGGGCTAATAACTCGGACTGTCGGGCCAAAATCCGGACGTATGGCCACCCTAGCACCAGCTGCTGTTACAAACCACAACAACAACAAATTGAATAATGTGCTTGCTGTCTTATGCAAACATGTTTTTCATGAATTTTAAAGGAGTGATCTCAAATGTTAGATGTTTGTCTTGGATTCTGTGAGAAGGATTAATTCATTTGTTTTTAAAATCAATGTGTTTTTTTTTTTAACTCTTTGTGTGGTACGCTTGACCTCATAACATGCCCTGTACGATCACAAAAGTATGAAACTAGAATAGAACCGAATGTTTATGCTGTTTTTAACTTCTTGGGAGTTCGGACATTTTTCAGTTTTGTTTTCTTGAATAATCTTTTATGATTTAAAATATAAAGACCTAACATTAAGTCTTATATTTTAAAGGTTTATGCTGTTCAGCCCCACTTATCTCTGACTGAAATGCTGCCAACAGCTCAAAAACTCAATACTCCCTGATCTTTATCAAAATGCTGTTTTTTTTTCTCAGAATGACAGTCTCAGTAGTTTGTAGAGACAAAAATAACCATGAGAAACCATACGGATGGAGGTTGTGGACTTTCTGAACATCTACATTTTCATTTTCAAAGGCGATACAATTAGGGGAATTTCCTTTAGTAATGAGGCTTTTTCATATCAGTAGTTTTGGCCTACACTTTGGCCTACACGATGGTACAGATTTCTTTATTATTAAAACTACTTAAAGGGATAGTTCACCAAAAATGAAAATTGTCATTAATTACGCACCATCATTTTGTTCCAAACACGTAAAACCTTTGTTCAGCTTCAGAACACATATTAAAGGGGTCATATGATGCGATATCAAGTTTTACATTCTCTTTGGAGTGTTACAAGCTGATTGTGCATAGATAAGATACCTGAAGTTGCAAAGAATAAAGTCTCAAAACTAAAGATATTCTTCAAATTAATTATCCACCCGCCAACCGTCCGCACCTATATTTTTGTCTGATTTAGATGACCGCACCCGATCCATCAAATTCAGGGTTCGTACGGACATAAAAAACCTGGAAAAGGCATGGAATTTTAAAACAGCAATTTCTAAGCCTGGATCGATTTGGAAAAACAAATAAACCCAGAAAGTTTAGGAAAAGTCATTGTAATCTATTTCACAATCCTCTGTATAATAGAGTTATGTTTAGTTATGTCCTGAATTTCAGTGCGGTATTGCGCATATATCGCATTACTCATTCCTGCAGCTTTCAACTTTAAAATGAGGGAAATTACTGCAAAACATTTATTCAATATAGCGTATATAGGTTAGATGAGTAAATAAATCCACACAACCCATCAGATCAAATCAGTCATTTGAAAACAGCGTGAGTGATTCAGCACCGAGTCCTCTTTCTTTGACCTTCTCTTCACATCGGCGCATCTAGATCTGAATGCTGCGTTACAAGACTTTAGCTCACATTTCGGTGCAGTTGACAGAATTGTCAATTTCCTAATTGGTCATTGTTGCATCGTCACAAAATTTTTCTTATTTTCACATCTTTTTAAGCTATTTGGTACTCGTGCTCTCCTTTTCTGTGTGCACACAGTCACATCCAAGGCAAGTACCAAATCAAACAATCAAAGCTTGTTGTGCTTAAGTGGCCAAATACACACAAAATTACATCAAAATGGTCGTCCTGGCGAGTATCCTCGTAAGCACTGTCAGTTTTATCTTAAGTTAATGTAAACAGTAAAACGCATCTGTATAAGTATTGGATTCGTGAAATAGGTCTTGTGACAGAAGCCTATAATAAAGCTGTGCCATCTGTCATTAATGTTAATCAAACGATAAAAAACAGAGAAAATCCCTCACTGCTCTTGACTAAATAGCCTAATGTTTTGTTTAATAACTTTAATATGTTGGTTTACACTTTATTTGATTTCTGTAGCCTATTTAGAAAATGTAGTTAATATTTGCATCATTAATGATTTATCTTATCCACCCGCAAATAATCAGAATGCATTTTTTTATTACCCGACCCACCCGACCCGCAGATCATCCCGCAGATCCGCAGCACCCGCGGATATAACCGCCATCCGCGCATCACTGCTAAGGACATTATTAACTGTCTTTACTTTAATTTTGAAAGCTGAAGCTCAAGCTGGCGATTTATATGGCCCCTGAATAGAAAGTCTTTAGGATAGCTGGTGAGACCCTGAATTTCCTCAGCTGTTGCAGATGGTACAGTCTTTGCCTGGCTTTCTTAACCTGTGTTTGAATGTGTGCAGTCCAAGTCAGGTCCTCGGAGATGTTTACACCGAGGTACTTGAAGTTGCTCACTTTCTCCACAGGTTTCCGACGCATGCTTGTGGTGTTCGGTCAATCACAATGCACTGTCCCAGTTGGCCAATCAGAGCAGACTACGCTTGTCGGAAGGAGGGACTTTGTAGAAAACGAAGCGTTTGAGAGAGGCAGGGCATAGAGGACCTACAATAATGTACAGTATTTGAAAAAACATTAAAGCATGTTAACATATTCTGTCACACCAAATACAAAAAATAATGCTCTTTAAAAAAAGAATGCATATTATATGACCTCTTTAACATATTTTTGATGAAATCCGAGAGTTTTCTGACCCTGCATGACAACAACGCAAATTCAATATTTTATGACCCAGAAAGGTAGTAAGGACATCGTTAAAAAAAGTCAATTATTTAAAATAGTCCAATAGTCCAAACAAAAATAATGACTTTATTAAACAATTTCTTCTCTTCATGATTCATGATGCAGGAGCAGGCGTTCTGACGAAGAACTCAGATGCATTGCACTTTGTTTACAAGCAGAAGAAGCACGCTAAACATAAAACAGTCTTCGTAAACATGCAAAAGAATGAAAATGTGCATTTGATCAGATACAGCTGAAGTACAAAGTTACATCATGTGAATACTTGGCTAAAAATGTGTCTAATCAAGACAGAAGACTAGTTAGATATGCAGGAGCTAGAATGTTAAGGGCCGTATAAGTAGTAATATTTTGTAACTGATGCTGAACTTAATAGTTAGCCATATTGCGGTAATATGATCATATTTTCTTGACCTGGTAAGGACTAGCAGCTGCATTTTGGGCTACCTGTAGCTTGTTTATTGAAGATGCATTACAAAAACCTAGCAGTGCATTACAATAGTCCAGTCTAGAGGTCATGAAATATTTGGACTATTCCTTTAAACTTCCTGTTTCTTAACACATTGTTTCACTTTTGATTGAAGCATGTCTTTCCAAAAACAGTTTCAGTCGAAAGAGCTTTCGTCTGTTTTGACCACTATTATAACAATTGATTAATAGAGAAAATTACATTACAATTTGAACGTACACTGAGCAGCCACAACATTAAAGCCACCTGCGCAATATTGTGTAGGTCCACCTCATGCTGCCAAAACAGCTTTGATGTGTTGATGTATGGACTCCACAAAATCTCTGAATGTGGTCTCAGGCAGTCTTCACCATTTGTCCTTCCTTGCAACATTTTTTTGGTATGTACTAACCACTAAATACCAGGAACGCCCCATTGACGTTTTGGAGATGCTCTGACACAGTCGTCTAACAATCACTATTTGGCCCTTTTCAGAGTCACTCAGAACATTTCTTAAGATAAGTTCACTCAGATAAGTATTTTTGCTTCCAACACATGAAATTTAAGAACTACTGTTCTTGAAGAAATATAAGCGTCTACCATAGCACCCCCTGTGGCAACGCTTAGCATGCAAGGCATACTTTCAATGGATTGTAAATTGCATTCTGACATGTTTCAAAACACTAGGATGCATGGAATTGCGCGCCTGTTTCAGGTCAACAGCAACCGTTTCTGATCTCTCATTCTCTGAAAACAAAATCACATACATACAGCCATAAATTCGCTAAGTGTGACTGCGTACTTGCTTTGATCTGATGTTTTTTCAAGACATTCATACTCCAGGAACACTGATAACAATAAATAAAAAGGAACGTTCATCTAAACAAACTAAGAATTTTGGCCCGCCTGAACGATACAAAGCCTTGAAGGTTAACAATAAAAGTTTTTGTATGCGATGCAGATGCATGGATAGATACATTTGGATCATATTTTTCAGATGGTCTATCATTTGGAGAATTTGATGAGAAGTGCTTATATTCAAATGTATTTTTGTTTGACTTTTTTACCAATTTGTTCATAGATCAAGACACTGAGATCTCTAGACACAAATTGTACAAGTATCTTGCAATGCTATCAGGGAAAAACAGTTGAGAGATCTCATTTCTTATTTTACTTTCCTACGGGAACCTTTTATTTTTTGGGAGGGATGTTGAGGGTATATAAAACACACTGTGCATGATGATTTATTTTGGCCTGTGGTTAGAATACTGTATAATACAACTTGCCTCATAAAAAAAATAGTTGAACTACAGAATTGTTTTGAAGTTCGCAGTGTGCCTCGGTGCATCTCTAGACATTTGAGGTCTGTGGTATGCTTTCTGTGGAAGTTTGAAAATCTTGTATTTACTGTACACAGAAAAGAAAAGTTAATCCTCAAAGAATATTATGATATAGTCCTGCCTTTGTTTTCCTGGGAGTGAAAACATAATCTTGGGAATTTAGAATTTTCCAGAATACACTGTTTCACCTACAACCTTTGGGACTTTTTTCAGTTTTTGGGGTTTCAAAATATGTTTTTGATGAGACAATAGAATACCATTTGAATTGTTCCAGAAAGTTCAGTTGGCTGTGGCTCCATGCAAATTCCCATGCTTTCACAGTATGTTGTGAAATCAACTTTTCGACTTCTCAAAAGTTTTCATTGACGTACTGCTTTTGCATAATGCCTAGCATGAAAGCATACATTTTTGGATATTGTGTGATTGTTTTGTTCTCGTGGAAACTGGATGAAAAGTCAATGGATCTTTACAAGCCCTGGTCTTGTTCTCTTTAAATACATACAAAGAGATTTATTTAACTTTTTTAAGGCCGCCTGAACTGCAGGCATTTAATTCTACTTCAATGTCAACCAAAACATAGACTCATAGGGACAACATTATTGCTCTTTCATAGCTCAAGAGACTTAATTGAGTTCTCAGGGGTGTTTACACAACACCATTTTCCAATAAAAACTGAAAACCGTTTGTGTTTTGGTCATTAATTTACATGACAACAGTGTTTTGGGGGTCTTAAAATGCAAACTTTTGAAAAGGATTTTAAAATGCAAGTTTTTGAAAAATATGTCATTTAATCTGTGCAAACTATGAAAACGCAAATTTGTGAAAGCGGCTACATGCACAAACGCATTACGTGTTCAGTCTATATGAATATTTATGCACAGGCAAAGTAGCCAACTGGTGGCCTGACATGTATAATACAGTGTGTTGGGTCATTTTTATTGATCCATGTGAATGGGGACATTGACATTGGCAACTGCCTGTAAGCAAAACTTTTGAAAAATGCTAAGGAAAAACAATCTCATTTTTAGTACAATCATTCCCTCAGTTACGTCTAATTTAAGCATCCACTTTAGCACGTTTCTCGTAAATAAGACCTGTTTGAGTTCATATTGAGATCTTTGACAATTCCAAAACTCTAGGAGACAAATTTGAGATAACAGGGTTCTTTGTCTCAAGAGTTGATTTGTCTGAAATCAAATTTGGAAATCTTTTTTCGTCTGAAATTCAAACTATTGTATGTTCCAGTGCATCTCATTATTTCAAAGCTTCTGCTCACAGGACATAATAATTGTGTTGTTTTTCTCTTGTTTGTTACATTTTGTAGTTGGCGAATCATCTTGGCTTGATATAAGCTGTTTTGTTTGATGTTATCACACAGGGTCAGGTTTCTCCTGCAGACGCTTGAGCTCGTGTGCTGATAAACTTCTCTCGTGAGCGCTGGTTAAGATTGTTTATCTGCTGCACTGTGGCTGGCATTTCAATCGAATTTAGGTTGTTTTAAACCTGTGTTCTCTGCTTCTTTGCTTTACTGAAACGGATAATGTGGGTTAAACTGCTTTAGTCATTTCCTGTCTGAACTTTATGTGTAGCTGGTGTCACAAAGTCAGCTTCTACTCTTGCCCACATCTGATTTCACAGTGACATTGGCAGTCATATAGCATACTGTATGTTTTATTTTAGTATCAAGATAAGAATCTGTTATATTTTGTCAGAAAAAACAGAGTTGATTGTGACTTTATATTTCACAACTTCGTCTTAATTTGTGACATGTAAATTGTATGATGCGACTTTATATCTTGCAATGTCATTTTATTTCTCATAATTGCCACTTTGTTTTTTAGAATTGCAACTATATTTCAGAGTGACATTTATCTCACAGTGTGCCTTTAAATCTTGCAGTTTGACTATATTTTGCAGTACAACTTTACTCGTACATTAATTGCGACTTTATATCTCTGAATGTTACTTTAAATCCTGGAATGTAAATTTCTTATTTCTTGAATTTGCGACTTTTTCTCGTAACTATGATTTTTTTTTTCACAACTGAAACTTTTTATCTCACGGTTTTAACGTTTAGACATTTTAACTCTGAGGTAGAAATGGGTTTCGCCACTTTTTTGTCTAATCTTTGTAGATGGCTGATGTTGTCAAAACCACAGATATTTTTTTTATACAGGTCTAGATCTGCAGCAGTCTACTCAGTTATGTTACATTAAAAGGTCTGCATTTAAAGTCCTCTCAAGGCCCAAGAACAAAGAAACCACATGAAAATGTGTGTTCGGATACATGCTAATGTGTAGTGTTGATCCAAAAACCACGGTCATGTTTGTTCATTGTCTGAACAAGGTGAACTGTCAATCACAGAGCGTGGTGTTTTCTGAAGATCATCTGTTATGAGGTTTTCCTCATCTTTTCCAGCCTCACATTAAAGCTAATGAGCCGCTACAGTTCAATCTGCTTACTCTAATGATTCAGAAGTGATTCCCATCCTCTAATTCTTGTTTTCTGGAGATTGTTTCTCGAATTACACTTTGCCTAATTGGAGTCTCATGTGTAAAAAGTTCAGAGCTGACCTTTCAATTCAATCTCCTAATGCATCGGAGGTTCATCTACACTTAAATGGAAAACATTAATGGTTCTCAGTGCAGCGTTTTCTTTCTCAGAAGTATGAAATAATCTAGTTTTATGCAAATTAGTAAAATAAAAACTTGTTCCAGTTCATCAGTCATGGCTACAGTTTGAAATGTATGAGTTTTTTCTTCCATTCTGAGAGCAGTCATCAGATTTGGCAAGGAAACATTAATAGTGATATAAATGACACACTTTAGCTGTTGAGAGTTTTACTTAAAACAACACAGTTTAAAGCCCTGAAATTGTAATTTTAACGCAAATGTTGCGAACAATTGACCATTAACAGTTTATCAGGCTTTTCAGGTCACTGGTTGCAAAACCAACAAAAAAACATTTCGATTTTCTAAAGAAAATACGTTTGCCTTTGCAAAACTTGCAGCCATGTGTTTGCTGTGTTTCTATGCAAGGCATTCTGGTTTCTCACATTGCTGTGTGGTTGCTTGTTCTGAGTCATTTTGGGGCATTACTAAGGGTTTGCTATATGGTTGCTGCTTACTACCTCAAGTCACATTTCTTTATTATGTCACATCGCGTTTAATTATGACTGCCTGGCTTCCTCATTCAGTGCACATCTATGGGATTTGTTCACCTGTTTTTATTGTCCCGAAGCAAAAATTGAAAGTGTGATTCCTTACTTTGGGCTACAGGTTTATTCTGAGCACTTCAAATTGATTGCAGTGAAACAGACTCACCCTGACACAGAAATATAAATGTATTTCACTTTTGTAATGCTGCCAGGAAAGACTTAGACAAAAAAGTGAAGGAACAAAAGAGAAGGCAGCAAAATTGTGCAAGGAGTCATAGACAGGGAGAGTTGTGAAATGAATGGTTGTCCCTTTCTTCTATTTTTTCTAGTTTTAAGTGGTTGAACAGGCCTGGGAGGATATGAGACTATGCCACGTTCCTGTTTTGCTGTTGTTGAGGTTTGCACGTGGCCATTCATCCACCTTCATTTGTATCCGAATTCTCACTTGACTCTGCATTAAATGTCTTTTAAATAATTTAATTCCTTTATAGTGAAACATAAACTAATTATCAAGGACAGAAAAGCTAAATGTGTTACCGACTTGCTGCTATTTAGGGAACTGTGAAATGCATTCAGTAGGTTTAGATGTTATTGTATCTCATATTGAACCAGTGAAAAGTCAAAGGACATATAAGATGTTCTGTGTGCGTAAATGGTGCAGCATGGGGTTTGTGCACTTCCAGTCAGTTAACACCTACACATACACTTGTGGTTTAAGTGATATTGTCTTGTCTCTTTTTACTGCTGCATGCCGTTTCGTTATGAGCAAGGCTTTTCAGGAATAGATGTAATACTGAGGCAAAACATGTGCAGTCACCTTTGTGCTGTCAAAAATCAAACTTGATTGATGGCTGGGGGCCGAAAGTAGATTACATCCAGTTATAGTATTATTATTAGAATTCTCTATATATCTAATTCAAAAACAAAACATTTTAAGAGAAAAGATAAATTAGAAGTGAAAATTTAGCATGGCGGGTCAAACCAAATGTCATCATGGGCCAACTTTGGCATGCAGGCCTTGGTTTGGACACCTTGGTGGTTGGGATTAATATTTTGGAATATATAGTTAGCAGAGGCTATTTACACTAACTCGGCCCACCAACGTGTTCACAGGTTGGTGAACACTACAAAAGATGGCTGACAAAAAAACTCCAGTGGCGTAGATGGAAAAGTGCACGCCATAGGCTTTTTGACGTGATCCATCCGATCGATACCGGAAAGGCATTTATTTTCAATAAAATTTAAATAAATAATCAAAAAGTTTAAAATAACGTATTGGGTAGGGTTGGGTAGGGGTAGGTATATGGAGGGCTTTTTTGTCCAAATAAGGTGGAATAATTTGAATTACAATTATAATTTACACTCAATATTTTATTATTACATACTATTTTATAATGGACTACACTACTGAGGTGCAGATAATTTTCACTATTGGCAATAAGTAGTATAAATATCAGAAAATCCTGCTGTTTTAAGTGAAATGGCATCTACATTTACCTTTAGTCATTTAGCAGACGCTTTTATCCAAAGCGACTTACAATTGAGGAGTATTATTAAAGCGATTAATGTTGAAGAGGCAAACATACAGAGGAAATTCCAATAACACCAAGTCTCAGGCATTGTTCAAATAAGTACAAGCTAGCAAGGGAAGGAGAGAAAGATAAAGAGAAAGATGAAGATGTTGAAAAGGTGAAATAATAATTATTATTATTTTTTTTTTTTCATGTAGTCAAGTAGAGTTGAAAGAGATGAGTTTTCAGTTGTTGCTTGAAAATTGACAGGGATCCAGCGTTCCGGATGGGGGTGGGAAGATCATTCCACCAGCCAGGAATGGTGAAAGAGAATGTTCTGGAGAGTGATTTTGAGCCTCTCTGTGATGGTACCACGAGGCGTCGCTCACTAGCAGATCTCAGACTTAACTAAATCTATAACTAAATATGCTATTTTCACTTAAAAAATAATTAGTTCCATTTTAATGGAACATGATCTTTGCTTAATATCCTAATGATTTTTGGCATAAAAGAAAAATTTATAATTTTGACCCATATTTTTGGCTATTACTACAAATATATCCCAGCGACATAAAACTGGTTTGTGGTCCAGGGTCACATATGAGAAGAATTTATGACATTATTTAAATTCTCAAAGTGTATATTCAATAATGATGTATATATTGTGTATTGTATGTATTTATTATATGGTGTCCACCCCTCTACATTTACTGAAAGCGTGGCATACCTGTTTTTCATTGTGTTGTCAGGTTTGCTACTGACACGCTTTTAATGACTCAGAGAGTACAAGGGGAAGTACATATATGCCAGTAGTTTGATGCAGAAGACAGTGGAGGGAAATGATGATATCTAATGCACGTGATGGAAAAACACCCCTCAGAGCTGGGCGGGTTAATGGATGACTCTAGAAGTGGTGATGGAGATCTCTGTGTTTATGAATTAATGAATAATGCATTTATATAGTGCTTTATTGTGTATTGTTGTACACCCAAAGCGCTTCACAATCATGTAGCGGGGTCTCTCCTCAACCACCACCAGTGTGCAGCATCCACTTGGATGGTGCGACGGCTGTCACAGGACAACGGCTCCAGTGCGCTCACCACACACCAGCTACAGGTGGAGAGAAGAGAGAGAGAGAGTCATTGAGCCAATCAAGTGGATGAGGATTATTAGGAGGCCATGATTGACAAGGGCCAGTGGTGGAAATTTGGCCAGGACACCGGGGTTACATCCCTACTCTTTACGAGAAGTGCCATGGGATTTTTAATGACCACAGAGAGTCAGGACCTCGGTTTAACGTCTCATCCGAAAGATGGATGGAGGGGTAAAATATATGGAGGTGTATATGGAAGGGGAAAAACCCTAAGGTATTTTAGGGTTATCTTTGGCAATCCCAATAAGTAAAGCATTCTTACTCAGAAATTCATAGTTAATTTGTCAAGATATGTCTGCTCTAGCAATGCTCACACTTTCAGAGCTGCTCATTTGCATTTGAGAAATGCTGACACCTAAAAAGGACTTGCAAGTTCACCAGTCCATATGTGAAAGACAAGCCAGGTAGTTGTTTAAAGTAGGTCATACATATATGAAAACAGGAAAGAATTACTTGTGGGAGTTTTTCTGTTTCTCGGGTTGTTTCAGTGAAACGAGCGGATTCATTTCTGTCTTGAGAACAGTTTAGATGAGGCCAGACTCCTGTGTTTGAAATGATCTGATCTTTTTAATCAACTGCTTGTGAGAAATTATTCTTCCTTTGCAGTCCGTGCAGTTCTGTTCACGTTCTGTACTTTCTAAATTTGCACGGCAAATAGCTGAAACTTAAGTGGCAGATAAATAAATAAATACTGTAACAAAGTGCTGTGTTGCAGCTGTCAACCTCATGGGTCTGAGAGAGGGCTGTATTTTCTATTATTGGATTCTCTCATGTAAGTGATCTTTGTCCTCCGGGTTTATATGAATAGTTCACCAAAATATGAAAATTGTGTCATCATTTACTCAGTTTCTTTGGAGCACAAGTTGTTGACCAGAATATTTGCATCAAATCACAATCTTACAGAAAGCTCATTTTTAAAGATATCAACCTCAAATCTGGACCACAACTTGTTTATATTTATGACTTTGATTTTCATGTGGCTTTACAGTAATACATTTTTTGGAAAATATATTTTATATATAATTAAAAAAAATATATTTTGTGTGTGTTTTTTACGTAAAATAAATGTCTTAACTTTTTATTTTTACTTTTCAGCAATAATCTGCCAAGTGTCTTTAAAAAAAGACCAAACTGTGCTTTAAATTGGAAGTTTCATTTTCAGTAATAAATGGATCTATGGATAACACTTCCATAAATATAATTAAGTACCAAAAACTCCCCCCAAAAAACAAAATATTAAATAATAAAAAATTACCGAACCTAGATATAGTATTCATTTAATTTAAATTACATTTTGACTGCCATGTGAACAGCTCCAGAATGTTAAATAATATTTCACAATATTACTTAAATATATAACAAATAAATGCAGCCTTGGTAAGCCTAAGAGACTTCTTCCTAAAACATACAAAAATTAAATTACTAACCCCAAACATTTGAATGGAAGCGATGCAGACCGGAATCAGTTTTGTTGTTTGTTTTGGGATGCAGTTCATGTGAAGCTCTTCTAAACAAATGAACCACTACTGGTCACATATGAACATATCTACATGCTCCCAGCCACACTTTTGTCCAAATAAATTACCTTTGGAGAGCACCTTGCATTCTCACAAACACAAATGCCACTGTGTGTGAAAAATTTAGATGGTAAATCCAAAAGGACAGACACTTCAATAGCATAGTCCAACTGGCGTCTTCTCCTAAGTCATCCGTCACGGCGTGATTTGCGACCTACCGGAGCGAATATCCCAGTGCTGGAGGACCATATGAGGTCCTAAGGACATGTAGGGGAATGATGCGGGGTGTGTTTGCTGTGGTGTTTTGACAACGAGGGATGCTGACGAGTGATGACAACCAGAGCTGGTGGTACCAGGTGGCAATTTATGTGCCTGAAGATGTGAAAACCTACCATGAATTGTTTGACACATCAGTGACAGGGTCATTAGCATCACTCATGGCTTACTAATATGTTTTATACCATAATCGCTGGATGAAACGGCTCAAAGAGCAATGTGCTGATCTATCAAGGATTTTTGGCTCCTTCAGCCTCCATGACACTATGTACTTCCAGCGTATCAGGTGTCAGTGTTGAGTCTCAACGCATCTGTGACGATGGAATATAAACAGCACTGCAGCTGTAGACCGTGATGGAGATTTCTTCCAAACACAAAGAACAGTAGCCGTTCTTGCCAGTAGAGAAACTATGCAGGTCTTCCCAGATCTGTTTGTCTCATGTATCTGGGTTCAGATATGATGTCTGTTAAGAATTTAGGGCATTTACACTTGAAATGACAGCTTACCGCTGTCTCGTTCGTATTTGGTCACACGCACACTAATAGACAACTGCGGTGACAACCGACCATCGCCGGTGATGGAGTTGTCCCAGCTACCATCACAGCCCTAATAGATAGATAGATAGATCCATATATATACTTTTTTTGATGTTTTTATAACTTTAAGACCTTGTTTCCTTAGGGTTAAACAAGGTCTTAACCCAGGGTTAAGTTTGGTATGAGAAGTCACAGGTGTTACCTGAAAAAACAAACAAAAAGAGCAAGATTGCCCCCAATAAAATACATCCAGTTTTTCACACAAAGCTGCCAACTTTAAGAGATTCAGTCTCATCTGGCTGTATATTAAAGCTCTGAAGCGAGATGTTTTCTCAGTAACAGGAAGGCAGCATCTGGACCTTAAATATTAGCTGATATTTTAGAGTCTCTAATCTTGATATTTTATCAGCACCAAAGCCACATATGGTAAATGCAATTAACTGCCAAGTTATTATTTGATATAAATCTCTTGGCAAGATTTCCCTGGCATTGATGGTTGACGCGTGTGTATAAAATTCTATTTTATTGGCTAAACATTGTTGCTAGCCTATAATAGTTTGTAGATTATGTCAAATAAAAAAATCAGTCGAGTTGGTCCTGTCAGTCTAAAGGCAGTGGGAAAATCATTCAATGAAGACTTCTTTTGGAAGAGCTGCAGCATGAAAAACAATATAATTTAAATTCAGAATATATTATACACCAAAAGTAAATAATATGACAATATTAGGCTATTAAGACACTTATTTTCAGACTTTTTTTCAGCTGATCTTCATAATGAAGTTATTGAGTTTTAGAGAAATTGTTTAGAATAAATGTAAATCATTTTAAAATGTAGTAGTACTAACAATACTAGTAATCATATTAATCATTTATTAAATAATAATGCATTTCAATTGTGCAATTAATCAGTTTTAAGTTTTAAAACAAGATGGCAGAAAAAAGTCAAAACCATCAAACTGCCAGTACTGGTATCAGCAGATGTTGTTCTGCTTTCTGTAGCTATAATGATGAAAAATCTATTCACGGCATTTCCATAACGAAAGTGCATACACAGTATGTGAGGGGTATCCATTCAATTTAGGGTAATCTGATATAACTGACTCTCTTTTTCATTTTCAGTGTCATGGATGTTACATTTAAAGCAAAAATGTATTTAATTAGGTTGGATGTGAAATTTAATGGAAATTTGATTAAGGAACGAGATGTCTGGAATTTGAAACATACCTTGATTTCCTCTCTTGAAGAACACATGTCAGATTTGAGGAAATGACTCATTTTCGTGCACTGGAAATGAACAAAACAGGTTTTGTGCCAAAAGTTTGACGACTGCTGTTTAGCATTTGATAGACGATCTTTATAGATCCTACTGCAACATTTAAAATCAGAGCTGGTGAAATAGTGGGAATTGGGTCGCTTGAGAACAGTGAAATGGGACGCTGTGTTTCCTCTGATCTACAGCAATAGTGTTGGATTTTGAGGTTTAGTCAAAAAACTCGCGACCTATGCCAGCAGACATGTTTTTCCGGAACACAGCCTTAATCACAAAACAAGTCTGCTGATTATTTATCGCAGGAAATGTGGAACTGATAATAACACAATCATTCAAAGAAAGAGTTTCTGCAGGGATGTTAATTCCTCGTGGTTTCAGTGAAAACTTGTTTTGTTTAGAAATGGTGTACTTTTGACCAGTTCCAGAAAACACTACAAACCATGCTACAAAAAAAACAGAAGAACTACTTCTTAAAATCATGTGGTTGTTATTATTATACGTGAAATATATATTTGTTGTGTTAGATTAAAGATACTTGTAGACTACGGTAGTCTGAGCCTTTCGCCAGCTTCGGCAGAGGACAATCCATTTCCACATTATACCTCATATGCCATCTGAAACTAAATTAAATCATTTTAATGTAATATTTAAGTGTCAAATACTGTTAGACACATCAGTTTGGTGTCTACTTTACAAATTATAATACTAAAGAAATGTGACTGGAGACAGATTTGATGCTTTATTTGGACTCATCACAAAAAATAAGACTTGAGGCTTGACTTCAGAGACTTGCGAACATCAGATTTCACAAGTCCAACTTTTACAATTTATTGTCCATTCTGATATATCATTTTAATCTTTGACAATAGAAAAACTGTTCAACTTGCAAAAAATACTAAAGTGTTTGCAGCTGTTTTGGGTGTAAGGCACTAAAATCCGGGACAAACTGCTTCCCGATACTTAACACAATTACGTTGCTATACGTGATATTTGGCAATGGTCTTGTTTATCTCCCAATGTTCTAATCGCATTCTCTCTCCTCCTCAGATCTGTGGCTTTATAAATGCTATTAGCCCGGTTGGGAATGATCAACAGAACCTAATGGCTTTCCGCTTCTCTGCATTTAACCCCATCTTGGACCCCTGGATCTTCATCATCTTCCGTAAGGCAGTCTTCCACCACATCCGGGCATTCTTCCGCTGCTGCTTCCCAAGAGACTCAGTGAAGACCGCAGCTCAAAACTCCCTGACCTTCCCCATGGAGGCTTTAGATCCCAAAAACAGCTCCAGCATCCAGACTAAGATCTACTGCAGCCTACCCTAGTGAGGCCTTGATGAGCAACGATGCACTTATAATGACGTGCAATGAGATATAACAAGACAAGATATAATAAGATGAGACTTAGAAGCCTGAAAGTGTTGCCTGAATGTATCTAGTGGTACTTAGAACCAAATATAAAAGCACGGATGTCAATTGTCAAAGGACCTGTTTCCTCTTCATTAGCGATGGAGGGGATATATTTTGTAAATATGTGAACTGATGCCCATCACTAAACAGACTATTTCGTGCAAGTAAACCACAGAATTAGTTGAGCAAAGATGTGAAGCAAAGTTGACAAATGAACAGAATGTAAAGACAAAAAACAACCAATGTCCATTTGGGGAACTGGCATATACCACAAGTGTACCAATAATCAGCAAGCATAGAACATCATGAACTATGAGAAGATGAAGTTAACCATCAGTAATAGACTAATGGAAGGGGAAGCCTTAATAATGTATAGCAGAGCATATACAGCATGCAACCAAGATAAAGGGAGAAAAACACTTAGCATGTATCACTTTAACGCTTTAAAGGTTAACATTCTTCTAAAAAGGTATACTTTTATGCAAACCCAAACTGCAGTGACAAGGGTGTATGGTCTGAAAAAATATGTGCTGGAATGTTACAGCTGTCTTTAGTAGAGGACAACCAACCATATTGTTTGTCTCATTAAATATTCATACAGCTTGGTTTGTTTTCATAATCCGAAGGAAGCAGTTAAAGCATCAAAAAGTGAAGGCAGTTGCATTAACTCATGAAGAAACTTTTCCACAAGTTATTATTTGTTGTTAATTAATTTTTCAGCAAATTAAACGCCATGTACAGTTTAAAACAATTCAGAATTAATTCAACATAAAAAAGTGAGAAACAAAGTTTAAGATAACTATGTATACCAGGTCATTTAAATTGTAAATTAAAACATTACATTTAACTTATTTTATAGAGGTATGCAAGAATAGGTAATTTAATGTAAATAATAAAAACAAATGACTGTAAGATTGCATCATAACCGGGTGCGATTTTAATGGATAGCTGTGTCGTACAGGAGTTTGGACCAATAAGATTGCACTGTGGGCGGGGCTTCCCAGCCAACAAAATAGAAATCAAGCGATTAGCCTGTGTAGAACAAAATGTTACGTGGAAGAGATGGCTTTTATCTCTAGATGCTTTAGCATGTCATGTCTGTTATTATACGGTGTTAGAGGAAGACTTATGTATAGTGTAAATATTAATTTGACCATATACAGTATGTTTTCAATTCAGCTGATGTATACAGTTTAAACTATCCTAACACAATGCATGTCTGCTTTCAAAGCTACTGATCACCCTAAATGATTCATTCAAAAACATGGATATCTGTCTTTAAAATACATACGGTATGGTGTATGATTACATTTATAAACTTTGTTTGAAGCTATCTACAGTTAGAACTGCCGTTATAGTACATTGGTCTGTTATAAAACATGGATACCAAAAAGGACCGTTTCATTATATGCTTTACGGAGGTCATTCTCAGGAAACTTTTGAAAATGTTACAGTGGAACCTTAAAGAAATCTGATTTTCCCACCTTGCGCCCAAATTGTTATTTAGTTATTATTTAGTTAAATTATTATTAGTTATTTATTTCCTAGCCCTATGGCTAACTATAAAGTGGTACTTTATTTGAACCTAATCACAGTCTTTTTTTAATTTATTTATAATTTCAATAAATAACTGAATTGTATTGCTCAGTTTTGTTGTGCCTTGAAATAAATCATACATTACATTGAGGAAAAAAGTAATAACCCATACAATCATTCTTTTATTTCAGCGCTGTTACAGAGAAAATGTTTCAGGGTTGAAGTGCAATATGCATAATAATAATAATAATAGCCTTAGCTAATAATATTAATATTATTAGTAATATTTTCTTTCTGCAAAAAAACAAAAGACGAATCAGAAATTATTCTCAGAAAATACATAAAGCATTTTAGAAAATTACATAGATTATATTTTAATTTGAAAAAAAGCGAAACATTAGATTTTATTCTATTAAAGTAACAGTGTGAAACATTCAAGTTCATATACATAAAAAAAAATATTCTCTATGTAGGAAAATCTAAGAAACAATATTAATAAATTCAGTATCCTGATCACGTGTATCACACAAACGAGTGTGTTTTTCTGAGAATGACCTATAAACAGTCTGTATAGTGTTCAGGTGGATCGGTACGTTTAACTAACTAAAACTAATTAACTGGGGTCATACAGCAGTGATGTAGACCGCGTAACAGACAAAGTCTGTAGAGTGGCAGTGTAAATTCATTTCCTCACCGTGTTTGATATAAGTGTGCGGTGTCTGCATGCATGATGTGAATCGAATGCCCTGTCGTGATATGATATTGTGTGTTTTAATGTTTCGTTGCACAGTGTTGTACAGTGCTTGGTGTACATTGGGTTTGTTCATGCAGTGTTGACTCAAGCTAGAAACAATGGAGTCTTAGTAAAGAACATAACACCCTGTCCAAACAAACATGCGTCTTTGTCTGTTTCTTCAGGCATGCAATTTGGATAATCGATATACAATTTTATAAAAAAAAAAACATAAATTGCACAATTTTGGATTTTGAAGTGAGGTTCAGAGTGAAGTGAAACCACCTCTAATTCAAGCACTTCTCGTGCTCATCATCACATGATCAATACTGAAATGTCCAAATAAAGCCAGAACTGATCAGCTTAAAAATGGCCAAATAGCCAAATATATCAGGCATATGAATGTTATGCAAATTAAACAGCTCAGAAATCAAAATGTACTCCTAAATTCAGATCGAACTACTTTAGTGCATTGTGTATACTTAGTACTTAGTCACCTAGTTAACTGTTAACAGCTTCATACCAACTTTAGTTGAGACTACTTACATACAATTTTTTTTTTCCATCGTGTTTTGACTATGAAATGTGGCCGTTGTGTAAGAGAACTAGCTCAACTGTGACGCAGACCCATCACAGGGTGTAGTCAGTTTTACAGCTGATTTGTGAACTTCCATGAATGGAATCCAGTTTTTTTAATAGAATTCCACATGCTCATATATTTTATGTGAGGTAAAATATTTACCCACTCAGATTTTGCAAACCATTTCGAGGTTATTATTGAAAACAGTCAAGGGACAATGGACCATTTTGCCAAATTTCTGCTAATGTGAGAGATGTCACATGAATCATATCACAGGGAGATCAAATTATGCTATTCTGATAAACTATTATTGATGCACCCCCACAAATCGCTCACAATAAAATCAGTAACTAACAATCAAGAAAATAGATAGCATCACTTTTGATTGCATCACACTGACACTAACCTTTTTTCAGATCTCCCTGTTGATAATAAACGCATACATAATGGTTTCATAATGCGACTGAGTGTCATAGGAATTTTGGCATTGCGTGTTTATGAGAGCAAATATATGTTTGCTCTGTGCTGTTGATCTAGGCTATTATAATGCTGCAACGCTTTAGTTAGTGTATAAAGCGTGACAGATTTGGGCCGCCGTCCTGCGTTTGCAGTCCCTCTCTGTAATGAATGGGCTCTCCATACGACTCTCAACAGACGGCCTGTTGTTAACACTCATTCATTTGACGAACCGGCTCGGGTGTCATTAAGTACTTTACTATCAACTAGCAATGAATTAAAGTTAATGGAAGTTGAGCTAAGAAACATAAGACTATGTAATCAAGAACTGATCTTTCAGGTAAACCTGGTAACATAATACATTTACAATTTTTCTCAGTCACTTTGGGACATTTCTCAGGTCATAGCTGAAATTCACAAAACTACGCGTATGCACATCATACAAGCAATTTCTTGTTCTTTTGAACAAACTGCCAATACTTTAGTACATTCATGCAACTGATTATGTACAATTGTATGCCGTTTCCTACATTATCAACTGCTTATGTCTTGTTGATCAAAACTGGTTCTCTGTTAAATAGTCTAACCCCCCAAAACATCTAGGCATTAATCCATTGCTTAAGTCATTAAATATAAAACGGTCCAACTAGTCATAATTTGTGAAGCATATATTCTATACATTTCTATTAGACTTATTTTTTTGTAAATGTGTCCTGAATTGAAGAACTGCACAGGTAAATCTTGAATTTCACAAGCGAACGGGAAACGTAAAGCATTAGTTCAACCAATGATCAACCAGTTCAATAAAATACCCCAGAGATGCATGTCATGAGACTTCATTAGGAAAACATATTGACAGAGCATAATTTCTGAGAACAAAGAGAACAAAAAGGAAATGAACAGGTTCAAAAGGGTTGTGGGGTAAAATAGAGGAAGAGGCAGAAGAGGCTAAGGACATGGGCACATTTCGGATGAAATAAGGGCCCTAATTGTGGACTATGTTCTCAATTATGACCTTACAATGGCTGAGGTGAGCTGAGAGAATATCTGTGTCCTCAGTCATTCAAACATTTGTGGACAGAGCATGTATGCAATCAGATAATGTGCACTGTACTGTAACTGTAATACATTTTACATTATACAGAAACTTACTGTAATGTGTGTATAGATAGATAGATATGTCTATGGCATTGCTCTGTAATTGGTTGTCAGACCACCTGTAACTGTGAATCCTGTCCTCTTTTAACCAATAGTTAATGTGTAAAGTTGTACTGTTTAAATTGATATATGCCATACTGAAAAAGTGCAGGTCTGTGAATTTTCAATCATTGTCATAAAAACCATAGCCATAGTCAGAGCTGGGTAAATTACTTAACAATTGTAGTCCGTTACTGATTCCAAATTAAATAACGAAAATCGTAGTTAGTAAAAATCTACATTCCACATTTAAGGTAATATAATTAAGGCCATGCGAAATCAGTTTAATTTTTTAATGGTCAACATTGGTTAATGGTTAACTAAACTGTATTAATCAAAAGCATTTCTAATTAGTTGAAATCATGAAACTTATACAATTTAACATTCATTTATTAAAAGTGTAACAACAATGACATGTTTAGGGCCGAACATGAAACCTTTTTCTCACCTTGTTTTATTGTTACCAAATTCTGTGTTTTAGCATGTCTAATTATTTGAAGTGCATACAAACCATTTTTATTTATTCTTACAGTAGCCTTATGAAATGTTTTTTTCCCCCTCAGAAAATCTGTGTTGTGTATTTAAATTCTACTGGTTATCAGATGAGGGCATACAATATTGATTTAATTTATATTTTAATTAAACATTTACATTTTTGGAAAATAATTGTACTATTAAAATGTAAATATTTTGTGACTATTTAAAAAAAATTAAGTTGTATTATTTTTCAACAGCAGTAGTAGTAGTAGTATTACGTACATTCTTCTAAATAATAGTATAGCCTATTCCTGGCAAATGTCTTTAAAAAGTTAAACCAAACTTTTATTTTGATGGGTTGCTGTGAATAAGTTGTATGTGTATATGATATAACAGTAGTTTTACTCAAATGAAACTCTCAGATCAGTTTTGGAGATGTTGTTCACGTATTTATGTCCTCATTTGGGACTGCAGACGCTGAAATCACTGCTGTGTATATAGTACACAAAACCGCGTGTCTGCTCCATTAACACGGAGACGCGCAGAACATGCAGGATTCATATTTAAATCAAATTTTGCAGCTTAATATTAATATTATATACAGATACTAGTCCATATTGTGATTTTATTTAGGTGTAATGACCTGTTTTTGATTAATTCATCATCCAAACTTTGACAAACTCCGTGACATTCTGTGTTAAACTGTAAATAAATTTTTTATGACTGGATTCCGCGATTCCGTGCGTGTTTTCTGCATCGCGGAAATCATAGGGCCCTATATAATCAGACTACTTTTGGATTACTTTTAGATTACTTTTGACCTAAATTGCTCATCACGTTGATTTAAAAACTATAATCTTGTTGATTATTGATATAAGAAAGCAAAGAAATGCAAAACATCCCATTTGTTGTTAGAAACACCATAAAGTGCATTAAGCATAGCATTACTTCAATATTTCTCACACGTAAAGGAACTGCAGGGGGTTCAAGAGTTTAATGAAAAACTATTCATTCATAAAAATATAAATGGAAATATATCATTTTAAAATAGCATACATCAAAATAAAACACTTCTTTAAAATGTATATATATATATATATATATATATATATATATATATACACACATATATTTGATTTGATTTAACTGTCATGTGACCATTAACCAACATCAGAGAACAGTGAACATGCAAATGCGTTATTTATTAACTTATTGCCTTAACATCTCAAGGGTACATTAAGTAAATATAGTAGGTAAAACTAGTATGGCTGACAAAAGAAATAAAGAAAAGTTTGCAAATCCGTGCATTACATGTAAATAAAGAATAACGTGAATCTGTGCATGTTTATGTGTTTAAAAGACAAAAGTCTTCCAAAGATATCGCAATACATGATTAAATAACACACTGAATAAAAATTATAATAAAAATGTATGTGTTCATCAGTAGTTAAGGCAATGTTAAAATGCTGAGAAAACACGCAATAAACTTGAAAATATTTTAGTAAATCCAGAGGTCAAAAGCTGTGTAACCACCTGACTAGTCTTTGTGTGAATGTCCACAATAAGACTTTCTGAGTGTATAAGTGGTATTTTAGAAAGGAGCAAGATGGGGAAAAGGAATTAGGGAGAATCAATAAATAATAAATCATTTATTGCTATTGTGAAAAATATGTAATCATGTCATCAATAAAAAGTAACTAGTCTGATTCAGAGTATTAAAACATTTAATTTAACCTAAATACAAGTACTTCATTTTTGGGAATTTGATTATGTAATCCAGATTACACGTAAATAGTTACTACCCAGCTCTGGCCATAGTTTACATTAGGAAATCCTGACATATTCCATTGTTATATCGACAACATGGTTATTATGACTATGATATCATCTTGTTTGTGAACCGTGACCGAAGGACTGGTCCTTGGCTGACATAAATACTTAAAAAAAAAATAAACTAAGGATTTAGTTTAACTGTAATATTATTACAGAAATTAATTACAGAAGTTATTACATGAAGTACAATGTAAAAATATTTAAACAAAACATGCATCGTATGAAACGGATAAAGTAAATGTAAGCACATACTAGTTAAGGCCACATAACATAAAGTTGGACTGGAATTGTTTTATAGTCCATAAAGTATTTAAAACAATTACATCAGAAGTAACTAAATATTAATTATTAATAACATATTATGCATTACACCCAACACTGATTAGTCTCATAATGTTACTGGGCAATGCAATTTAGGAGAGAAATGCACTGAACACAACAACCACTTTTAAAGTACAGAAAAATGCATGCCAGATTAGTTAGAGGATAGGGAACAGGATTTTGGGTGGAAAAATAGCACAATATAGGTGGATCATTCACAATAAATCCAGTAGGGCAGTCGTGGCTCTAATGGATAGAGCGTTGGAGTTGTAACCCAAGGTTGTGGGTTCGAATCTCGGCTCCGGCAGGACTTGTCCACGACTGAGGTGAGACCCTTGAGCAAGGCACCGAACCCCCAACTGCTCCCCGGGCACCGCATCATTGGCTGCCCACTGCTCCAAGTGTGTGTGCACTTGGATGGGTTAAATGCAGAGAACACATTTCACTTCTGGTTATACACTGAATAATTGTGTATGCGACAAATAAAGCTCATCTGAGCTTTTTAATTTGTAATGTACATTAAGCAAATGTCATATTTTCTGATCCTAAATGACAGCATATCCCATGCAGTGGCCTTTAGATTAATCCGAAAAATCTAACTAAGAAATAGCAGTTTTCCACATTCTGAAACTGTTGTTGGATATTCTCATTCCCCATAGCATCTGCTGCAAATTTTCATAATATTAGCATATGATACCACAGATTTAGTATTTGAAAATATCCTATTAGTTCACTGAGATGAAATGATGTGATTTAATGTATTATTTTAGCAATAATATTATTACATTTTAATTTATTCTGCACAAGTAGCATTGTCTAGGATCACATAAAGGAATACAGACATTGAAACCAATGCTGAAAGGATGTATGCAGATGAGTCAAATGTTTTTGGATATCTATCTCATATTCTCAGCATTATTATGCACATCAGATTTTAACCTACTAACCCAAAGGTTAAAATCACACATGATCCTATTGTGTGCAGTATTTTCAATATTGCATAATTTTCAGTTTACCACAGAAAAGCGAAGCGATGAGTCTGACATTAAACAGGGATTTTTGATTATGTGGCATTGCATTTTTCATTGGAAGTGGGATGTTATTTGACGTCAGGCACACAGCAGATGATTGGCCTTTTATAGATTCAGGAATCAAACTCTGTTAACATTTCAACAGCGTGACAGCAGTCAGTATTTACAGTCTCATCTGTGTATTTGAAATCTATTAAAGGTTAACTAATCCTTTCCAAGAGTACATAATCACTTCAGGTCAGCATGGCATGACTTGATTTACTTTTTGTTACCTTATGCAAGTATTATGAAAAAAGAAATGTGGAACGGTTGCATCGGTGTGGTTAGCATTCATTTAAAGATGTTTTAATTGATGTTTTATTATATAAAACAAATGATTTCTACTCCAAATCTGGATTTGAGATGTTCAAAGCTGTTGTGCAATGCACATAAATGCATATTGTTTAATGCATCAAGTTCATATTCATTTGAAATAATGACCACCTAAGTGTGATTACCTGCATCTGATTCAGTGTCCATTCTTCAGCTCAATCTCATATTCACAATAAACATTAGGTTGAATGTCCGCTGAGATGATTTCCGATGACAGTGCAGCTCAATGCATTTGTTGGCTGTGTTTTACAAGGTGTTTTTGAAAGTAAAAATAACTTGTTTACAACCCTGTTTCGGTCTCATTGGATATAAGTCTTTACTGCTGACACACTCATCTCTTGGTCGTCATCTATGGTTCCCTGAGATGAAATGAGTTGTTGCGTTCTCTAGCAGTTGCTCTGGGCAATGCCTCGAGCGTGACCAGTGTCTGAAGCACATCTCTAAACATAACAATAACACTGGCCGGTGACAGCCTATGATGACACTACCTGTTCAACCATAGTATAAAAGGACACCAGAGGAACATTTAATTCCCTCTCAGTGAACTATGTGTAAACTCAAGGGAACTCATACTGCATCCTCTAGTGGTCGCTTATGCGGAAATACCCACTCTGGCATGGTGAGGGGAGTGCATGCCATAGGCCTATTACTTGGGGCAAGCACTAAGCACCAACTCCACAGGGTCACTGTCGGAGTTGCCCCTTGGACGCATGGCTGACGCCCCTTCAGCCAAAAGCCAGAGCCACAAATTACTTACCAGCTAAGGACTGAGCAGAAAGGAGCTTGGTCCCACCGCAGAGCTCAAAAGGCTTGGAATCAGATATAGCCTAGAATATTTGATTCCTTTAAGTGGATATGGCCAGGCATCTAGAAATCCTGGCCCGTATCCCAGGTGGACTCATATGTCTACCCCTAATCTCCCAGGGAGTTTATGGGGTAGCCAATGACCAGTCTGCCTGAGGCAGAATCTCTAACTCGGCACACAGAAAAGGTGTCCAATGAAAGGGAAATTACAATTTAATAGCATGGAGCTCTGAAGAGAATGATACTCATCGTTGACACAAGATTATCTCACTCAACCTGCAACAAGCCTGAACCAAACTGTAACAAAGCAGTTACAGGGAGGTGTGAACACTATACATTTTAGTTGCTGTTAGATACAAAATTATAGACTTGGTGGCATGAGAGCACATTATGGATTCCCAAAAGTCTTCATCTTGTGCTTTGGCTACAGTAGGTACTTCCTGTGTGGACAACAACCATACAGTACATTTGACTGCTGCAGGATGCATGTTACTGTGCGAGAAGAAACAATCATTTTTTTCATAGCTTTTGCCAGCTCTAAGACACTTGATTTGCCTTTACTTGCACCTCTTCCATTGCTCAGGAAAAATCACTCATCACAAAACAAAAGCTTAACGTGAAGGAATGGTTATTTCAGTCTATTTATTTTTGTTATTAGGGGTCAAGAACTAAAAGTGCCTGTATTCGTTAATCTTCTTCTGCTGCTGCTCTGGAAGTCTATAGCAAACCATAGACATTTGGCATACAGATAGAAGACAGTCTGAACATCAATCACCAAATTTGGAGTCTCTAATTCAAACCCTCTAGTGCCACCACTGGTCTATTCCACTGGTCACTGGTTTCATTCAGGTTTGTGCTAATAACTTTTGAACCATGAAGTTAAATTTTCCTCCAATTCCTTAGCTCCTGCTGTGTTAAACAAATATGAAATTTAAATTTCTAATTTTGAATTATTCGAAAAACATACTTTTTCAATTCATCCTAGATGGTTTGTATGATTTTCATGAAAATTTGTTCAGATAATTTGTATACCATTTGTCATATTTGTATGACAAAAAGTTATGGAATTCAAGTTAAACTATTCTCGAATAATGCACAAACATATTTGACAAAGAGCACATCAAAATGGACATGAGCCTCTGCCGTATCTCAGCAATGCTTTAGCATATTAAAACTTGGTGTGTTATAATGACCATGACCTGCACAGTTTCAGTATAGTGCCATCTAATTGGTCATGAGATGTGAAAAAATTGCTATTTTTGCTTATAATTTCTAAATGGATCATACAAAAATCACAAGACTAGTATCTTAGATTTGGTGGTATATACTGAGTTGAACATACTCAATGTCATCCACTGGTCATTTTGAATTTAGTTGTAAAATGCTATATTTTATCGATGCACTGGCGTATCGTTATGAAACACAGTACTGTATGTGTCTTTGACACCAAAAAGGTATTCATGATATTTTGTGGCAATAATTATAATGAAATAAAAAAATGCTAATAGCTTTTGATTAGTTTTGCCTATGGTCGTGAGACAGGTCTTGATAGATTCCTTGGGTCATGCCGAGAGCATCTATACCAAATAGGGATGTAACGATTAACCGCGAGCTGGTTAAAAAAATATTAATATACAGTGCTCAGCGTAAATGAGTACACCCCCTTTGAAAAGTAACATTTTAAACAATATCTCAATGAACAAAAAACATTTTCAAAATGTTGACAAGACTAAGTTTAATATAACATCTGTTTAACTTATAACATGAAAGTAAGGTTAATAATATAACTTAGATTACAAATTTTTCAGTTTTACTCAAATTAGGGTGATGCAAAAATGAGTACACCCCACAACAAAAACGACTAAATCTAGAACTTTGTATGGCCTCCATAATTTTTAATGACAGCACCAAGTCTTCTAGGCATGGAATGAACAAGTTGGCGACATTTTGCCAGATCTATCTTTTTCCATTCTTCAAGAATGACCTCTTTTAGAGATTGGATGCTGGATGGAGAGTGATGCTCAACTTGTCTCTTCAGAATTCCCCATAGGTGTTCGATTGGGTTCAGATCAGGATACATACTTAGCCACTGAATCACTTTCACCCTGTTCTTCTTCAGAAATCCAACAATGGCCTTAGATGTGTGTTTAGCATCATTGTCATGTTGGAAAAGTGCACGACGACCAAGGGCACGGAGTGATGGTAGCATCTTCTCTTTCAGTATAGAGCAGTACATTTGTGAATTCATGATGCCATCAATGAAATGCAGCTCCCCGACACCAGCAGCACTCATGCAGCCCCACATACGGACACTGCCGCCACCATGTTTCACTGTAGGCACCAAGCATTTTTCTTTGTATTCCTCACCTTTGCGACGCCATACAGTTTTGAAGCCATCAGTTCCAAAAACATTTATCTTGGTCTCATCACTCCAGAGTCCCAGTAGTCTTCATCTTTATCAGCATGGGCCCTGGCAAACTCTAGGTGGGTTTTTTTGTGCCTGGGCTTTAGGAGAGGCTTCTTTCGTGGACGGCACCCATGCATGCCATTCCTCTGCAGTGTACGCCATATTGTGTCACGGGAAATAGTCATCCCAGTTTGGCTCTCTACTTCTTTAGATAACTGCTGTGAACTTGCATGTCGATTTTCTTCAACCCTTCTCATCAGAAGATGCTCCTGACGAGGTGTTAACTTCCGTGGACGACCTGGACGTATCTGTGAGATGGTTGCAGTTCCATCTTTTTTAAATGTTTGTACCACTTTTGCTACAGTCTTCTGACTGATAAGTAAAGCTTTGCTGATCTTCTTGTAGCCTTCACCTTTCTTGTGTAAAGAAATAATTTTCTTGTGACATTTCTCTTCCATGTGGTGCCATTGCTGATAGCATGAAATGGGAAGGGGTTTTCTTTAAGTAACACCCTTTTATAGTCAACTGTCACCTGTGTAATGAATAATTAGACTCACCTGTGGTGGAATTCTTGTTAAATTAGACATTTGTAGTCTAAAATTTAGCTTTGCTCCAGAGACTTTCAGTGGGGTGTACTTATTTTTGCATCACCGTAATTTGAGTAAAACTGAAAATGTTGTTCTCCAAGTTATATTATTAACCTTCCTTTCATGTTATAAGTTAAACAGATGTTATATAAAACTTAGTCTTGTCAACATTTTGGAAAATGTTTTTGTGTTCATTGAGATATTGTTTAAAATTGTACTTTTCAAAGGGGGTGTACTCATTTACGCTGAGCACTGTATGTGACGATTCAAATCGGTTGAGATGCTAAACAAATTGTGATTCAATTAGGGCTAGGAGTTAATATGAATGTATGTCTGAGGGGAACATGCACCAACGCATGGGAGGAGGCAACACTCCGAGTGGAGTGAGCCCTCACCCCCAGGGGGCACGGCTCGCCTTGAGACTGGTACGTCAAGGAGACGGCCACAAATAAGTCCCAGTCTGTCTGTTTGAAGCAGTCTTGTAGTTTAAAGAGTGCATTTCCAGGCCAGGTTGTAACAGTCTTCGTGGTTGTTCCAACAACGTCCACTCCATCATCAGCTTTAGTAAAATAACGCGATAGCTTTTTTTTCCTCTGTTCTTTGTATTTTTTAGTTTTTCATTTTTTGAGCCCCTCTCTCTCAGAATTGTTGACATTTTTACTTATCGAATATTGTTCTTTGTGCGACCATTTCCATTACTACATAACGAAGTGAAGAGTGGAGGTGAATGCTGATGTACTGGGCAGCGATCACCTGATAGATACGTGCACGTGCATATCGTTCAAAAGTCAAATATAGAATAAATGCATTTGATTGGTAAACCAAATTAAGACTTTACGGTTCAATCTCAAATGGTGATGCATGGAATTTACGGAAAAGCTCAACTAAATAACAGTGCTAATAAATGGGAGGCGTGGTAGCTTTGGCGATCGACGCGCCAGTCAATCTACCCAACAGCCAATCACGGGCCCCCTGCTTACTCGGGCCCTAAGGCTTCAGACTGATTTTATACAATAGTATTTTAATAAACAAGAGGTTTAAATTAAGTGGTTTTTAATTGACTCGTTTCTGAATGAATCAGCCGTTTGAATGAATCAGTTGAATGAATTAATAAATGACTCTCTCATTAAAACAGACATTTGCTGCCGCCTACTGGTGGTCTAGTCATATTTAAAAGTACTATTGCATTTTTGCAACATTTACTTGTATGTTTAAAAAAATATGTAAAACATTAATCTTATAAAAATATTTATGCATTAGAAATTTTGCAGTGTAAATGCATCTAATACCACTTCAGATGCAGCTTCTGTTTCCTCAGCAGTGGAAAGATAGTTTGTTAATACTAACTTCATTTGAATGGTAACAACTCTACAGTTTCTTATTATTCTAACGGAATTAATTGAAACAAAGTAAGACTTTGATGTGAAAGATAACATTTAATAAAGTTAGGGGAAAGAAATTATCATTTATAAACAGTGGGAAATTACATCTGTTTTGATACATAAAGCAACTATGTATAAAGCAACTTATTTTTAGAGTTGTTGAAGTGAGATAAAAAATCTGTAAATTAGTCCAGATTGGGGGATTTATAATTTTTTTATAATTTATTTTATTATGTAAATTATTTTTTGTTGATATTTGCATAGATATTTGTTTGTATATGCTTGTCAATTATAGTTCTCGGAAAAAATCGGAATCGACAAAAATCAGTATCGGCAGGTCATACTTCAAAAAAATCGGAATCGGAATCGGTGCATCTCTAATACAGTAGTTTCACAAAACTGAAGACCATTCTGTTTTTGCTTCAAATTTCGAAATTATACAATCTAATTTAGATAATAAACTTCTCATGTTGCATGTATGCAGCATCTTTGTTCGTGATTAAAATGCAGCGGTTGCCTCTAATTTTAGAAGGAAAGAGCACCGAAAAAGCCTTATTTTGTTTATATGAATATATGTATTTTATTTGTGTTATTTAGTTGATTTGGAGCTTGTTTTAAAATTTCAATTTAGTTTTGTTATTTACATTATATTTACATTTTGTTATTTAGCAAAGGTTTTATCTTTTATAGGCTTTTATCCAAAGCGACTTACGAGGAGAATAGAAGCGATCAAAACAAACAAAAGAGCAACAATATGCAAGTGCGTTATTAGTATATTATATTAGTAGTATAGTGTTATATTTCAATTGCACAAAAAAATGTGCTGCATTTTGTCCAAGCAATAATAAAAGGACACATTTAATTTATAATTTGTCTTAAATCTAATTTTGTAATCGAATCAAATCGTGAACTCAAAATCTAATTGTGAGTTGAGTGAATCGTTACATCCCTAATATCAAATAAGCCATTATCAGCCACACCTCCTGTCTGCCGTTTTCATTTTCTTACTTTTTCAAACTTCTCAGACTGTTGGTCCGATTTTCACCAGATTCGACTCAGATCATCTTCAGACCATGCTGCAAAAAGTATTATGTATTATCATTTACTCACCCTCTTGTCATTCCAAATTTGTATGACATTCTTCTTTCTTTGAAACATGAAATAAGGTATTTTAAAGAAAGTTGATTTCCAGTTTCGGTTCCCTTTGACGTACACTGTATGGACAAAAAAATACAATGGAAGTCAAAGGACACAAAACCATTTTGTTAACAACATTCTTCAAAATATATTTTGTGTTATGCAGAATAAAGTAAGTCATACAGTTTGGAACAAATGTACATGATGACAGAAGTTTTATTTCAAAAGGCTTAATTTAGACTGTCCCTTTAACACTTAAAACAATGATTTGGCAATCCACTTGTACCATTGTGTTATTTTGCGCAAAGAAATCGGTCTCCTGACAAAAGCAGCTCCATTGTTTTCCGCATTAATGAAGGGAAGTCTGATTCTTTTACAACAAACTGGTTCCTTCGTTGTTACAAGAGCAGGATCAAACTCCGATTAAATCAAGCCATAAATATATTTCTAGTAAACTACAAATTATTTGTAATACTATCATTTTTCCTCTTCTGACACGCTGACAAGAACAATTTGTTACAGCTGAAAGAATTTGCCTCTGGCCAGGATATCACTTAATTTCAAGCCATAGTGTCTGTCAGACATGTCCAAAAATGAGTTTTGACTGAGCAGCTAGCAAATTATATCTTGTTGAGCAAGTTAACAGGCTAAATACTGAGCTGCAAACTGTTTTAAATAATACAGTCCGATTTGGTGTACTGGTTCATCAAGTTCACTAAAAAGAACCAGTTCAAAGTAACGATTTGTTCCAGTCAGGAGTGAGTCTAGAAATTCGTATTATTATTATTATATAAATTATTAGGAACTAGCACATATTAAATAGCATTTTATTGCAATTAGTAATAATATATATATATATATATATATATATATACACACACACACACACGTATACATATATAGATATATAGCATCAATGATATCAACATGTTTCAACATGCTCACCTGTTAAACAGAACTTGAACCAGACATTTTTAATTTTGTAACTTACTAGGGTATTTTCACTGAAAAAAATCTTATTTTCTTGATTCAAATTTACTTGCCTTTAATTCTTCATTAGGTGTCATTGTTATAAATCATTACTGCCTTATATGTTAATTAGCTAAATCTCTGCTATCACAGAACAGTAGTAGACTTGTTGCAATATACATTTGAGAAGAGGTTTGAGGTTGGACAATGCACATACAAGCACTCATGTTAATATGAGCACATATGGCCACAAAAGCCTTTCCTTTTACAATCAATAGACGCAGTGGGACAGCAGTGGAGGATGGAGGGGAACTGTACAGGGAGGAAGAAAGAAACCAGACTATGTTCTCCTCTATTTGACACTGGATCAATAAATACACGTCTGCTTCAACACTGTGTAGACCACACAAACATTTTCCACAGGTCACAGTGGGAGTGCTTTAGATTAACATCACGCAACCATCTCTGTTATTTTTCCATTATGCTTTGGTATGATAGAGAACTAGCCTAGCAACTCTCATTAACTGCAATTTACTAATGTTGCTAAAGTTCGGCCATAAACGCAGTATTGTATTATCTTGATGACATATGTAGTTTCACAGTTGTATATTTTATATCAGGATAAATTGTTTAAAACCATGTGTATACTAAAGATAGTTATACACAGTGCTGCGTAGTTATGGACATATACAAATATGTATTATACTTTAGGTAACACAATCTAAGCTGCTGCAAAATATCTTATAGCTGACAAGAAAAAAATGTATACTACTTAGGGTAAAGATTTGAACAAACATTAAAATCCAAGTAAAATCAATAATAGTAATGCTTACCTTAGCAAACAAGGCTGGTTAGCGTCCCAACACTTCTGGGCTTCTGTTGTCAGTTACATAAAGCGGGAAAAATACAAATCTGAGAAGATTCTTTTAAATGATTTTTAAACCTTACGTTTTATTTATTACAGCATTCAGGATAGTCAATACTTTTTTGCAGTCTATCAGAATAGTCAAACGCATTTATTTCACAATTCTCAGGTAAATATGTTGACATGCTAAATACTGACCAAGTAACACAATGGCGCCATCAACTGTCCAGCTTGTATTTCACTCTCAATCACATCTAGTGAGGTGGTTCTACCTTTTAAATTCCACTGTTGACAACACTATTCGACGCATTGTTTGAGTAAATTAAAACTAAAATAATTATGATTAAAACATTTATATTTCAGGAGCTGAATGTTCTTCAAGGTTCCCACTTTTTAAACCAATACAATTTCGTCTCTTCCAGTTTGTGATTTACTAGATAAGCAGAACTAAGTACAAGGGTTTTAAAACATTTACTCAAAATTTACAACACTGTTAAAAAAATAAAGAATCCAATATTTGTTTTGAACTGCAATGTAACCCAATTTTGCAACCAGGTTTTTAAAACAGCCATTTTTCCTTGGTGAAGAACGTTTTAAGAAACTTTTCCACCATCACTATAAAGAACCTTTTGTGTAAGGTTCAATGGATGTTCCTCCAGGCTCCAGGCCTTATTAAGCATTCACCTGCTTTTCATATGTAGGTCTTGTGAGGTCTTGCTTTGTAAATTGTTAAACTTCCAATATGCATTTACAATGAATTTGCATCTTAAAATATCAAAAGTGCAAATGAGGTCCTTTTAAATTCTTCTTACACCGAGTGTCCTAAGGGAACTCATCATGAAAGCACATTATTAAAAAGGCAAATCACTCCGTATTGGACGTCTTGTGCAAAAGGGAAAAGAAGGCATGTCCCCATTTAACCCCAGATTACAGCTCCATCCAGCACAATCCTAAAAGTTCCCAAATATAGTTCAAAGTCAGCTGGAGACCTCTCAAGAGAGCGAGCAGATTTGCTTGGAGCTGATGACAAAACCAAACAAGTCACAGTTGCATATGAAAACATGAACAGCAAACACAGAAATGTATGCATAAACATATACATTTATTTTTATTGGAAAACACTGATACATATTATCCATACAGATTTCACATGTTGAGTATTCCCAGTCCGGTCGCTCAATTTCAAACCCTACCAACGCAAAACTGTCCAAACAGTCCAGAACACAATAAGATACGCTATGTAAAGCTCTTCCAGAGGAGTAATAAATTTCAGCTAGAAAAAATAAATAACCCAATTATTAAACCAATAACAAGCTCTTCACATTCTTACCAGCAACAATTCATTACCGTCTTTTTGCCTCCTCAAAATAATCAACAGTTGACAGTTTCACCTTTATCGGCCATCTTGCAAGCAGAGCGCAAATGGAGCACTTGACAACAAGAGTTTCTGACAAACCCACGAGAACAAGAGACAAATGAGCCTTAAAGCAGCAGCAGGTTCCTCTTCTGTGGTTGAACGTATAATCTACACCAAAGTGCAAATATATATAGATATTTGTAGGTATATTCATAGACTGATAACATATTTCTTAATAGACTACAAGATATATTGCAAGAAAGTTGAGGCTTAAGAGTATTATGGCACATTTCAAGACCATGGATCAAACAAAAGTCACAGACCTAACTAGAATTACAATAGGCAATGCAGAGTTTTACCAGACGTTTATATTGGAGAACAGTACATTTATAAAGCATAACACTGATAGAATTATGATTACCTATGAAACTATATTTTACAGTTATGCTATTTGCGTTCCTCTGTCATTTCGATTCTGCTATACATACTTTGCACCTCAGCACTCCCACAAAGTTTGAAGTCATCAGAGACAAAACCCACATTAACAAAGGTTTAAACCAGCTGATAGAAACTACTGGCTCCAAGTACATGCCTTATTGCCCATAAAGACACTCTTTAAGTCATACGCTGCCATTAAACTGCAGTTATACAGAGTTTGATTATGATGTCGGATTTTTACAATATGCATGTCTTCATAAACATCCAGTTTTTGTTCTGTTTGGAGTCTTACACAGGAGAAGGCTATGCAAAAACATGACTTCACCACAGGGGTCACACGTAGTTGTTTTTGCCCAGTTTGTATTGAAGGCAGCACTGTGACCCTAGACTATTTACCACAATGTTTTAGCATAATTATAATTATTATATTATTTTAATTTATTCTATTTTTCAGTGATGAAGTACACTCATGAAAGGGGATGTCTCTGCATTTTAACACTGCCATTTTAGGCATGAACTTCAACTCGTGTGCGACTAAATTGACATCCTGTCCTCAATTTTCAGGTCTGGAGATGTTTGCTCCAAAAGGTCTCATGCAGTTATGCTTGGTCCATTCACTTCTGCTGGGACAATTCTGATAGTATTTTTCACAAATTGATTTTTAAATTTAATTGAATTTTGTTTTTTGTAAGAGATCACAGAATTTGAAATTCTAATACTCTGAAGTAAACTTTAGATTTTTGTTTTCTTTTTAAAGACAGAGTGATCTTAGTAGGACAAGCAATGAAAGAGAGAAAGATATAGGATATGACAATCCTTCACTTTGCAGTCATCATCTGGACAAACTCTGTGAAGACAGAAAAACAGATAATAGTAATCGAATGATGATTGACCAATGTAAAAAAAAAGGATTTTCTATTCTCAAATAATCTTAAGTCCAACACTCTTAAAAATAAAGGTGCTTCACGATGTCATAAAATAACCTTTTTGTCTAAATGGTTCCATAAATAACCTTTAACATCTGAAGAAACTTTCTGTTTCACAAAAGGTTATTTGCGGTGAAAGAAGGTTCTTCAGATTATAAAAAGGTAAGGAAGAGATGGTTCTTTAAAGAACCTTTGACTGAATGGTTCTTCTATGACATCGCTTGAAGAACATTTTGAAGCACCTTTACTTTTAAGTTATGAAATAATTTTGAATGTGCTGTATTGGAATGTGCTGGAACCAAAGTTAGGCCAAACATTTTCTAGCAGCTTCTAGCATTTTGCAACGGTCACTTAAGGACTGTTTTATTATGTAACAATTTGTGTGTGTGTTTGGAAGCTTAGGGATAGGTAGCAACATTCATTTTGAAATGCAATATGCAAAATAGCAATGCAATATGTAAAATGGCAATATATTTATTCATTTACAATATTTTCCCATACATATGTGCAACATTTAGTGCAAAAGGAAAATTCCATTATATAATTTACATTTGTGTGTGTGTATGTGTTTCTGTGAATTTGGGGCACTTTACACAGACATCTATTACTTTTATACTAATCAAATTATATGTTCTATCCCCTAATCTATCCTTTACAGAAAATCTGTTTGCATTGTTACACTTTCAGATAAACATTTACTATTTTTTTAAAACGTTTTTTTTTACACAATGTCAAAAATGTCAGGTTTTACTATCCTGACATTTAAAATGTGGGGACATTTTGTCCAGTAGGTGGCAGCAAGTCCCTGTTAATAAGGGAGTCATTGCGATTGAACCGAATCATTTAAATGGTTGATTTATTCAGGAACGAAACACCGTCATGTGGCTCAGAGATGCAAAACAGCGTTGTGGCTGTGTTTGGAATTATTCTTGTTGTTGAAATAGAGCAAAAACAGACAATATGGTGTCTAAAACGTAAGTCTCTTAATTAACTTGTTTTTGAACTGTTGTAAAAAAAAAATCTATATTATGTTTGTAATCATGGTAATTTTTGGAGAAGAAAACAGCACTCTTTGTGTGATATTGATTAACTATATGAAATGTTATAAATATATATTTTTTCCCCCATATCTTGAATTGTGTGATTGTTCTAAATGCATTTTATTAGACTGATTCATGCAGTGAAAGAACACACTCTCACACTAGTCTAGACTTATCGTAATGAATGCGTGCACTTTGTAGGGGTGTTTTGAACGTTTTTTGCAAAATACTTGATAATGTCAAATCGCACATTGTTAAAACAACAATTACGATATTATATAGAATCACACACCCCTAGTATGCGTTTTTGTGACATAGGAGGACACATTTGTATAACGACATGGGTATGACAGGTATTACAAGGAGAACGTCTCAGGTTACGTATGTAACCATGGTTCCCCGAATGGGGAACGAGACACTGCGTCCCCTAGGCTTTGGGCCATGCTTCGGACGCAAGCTTCAGACGAAGAAGCTGATGATGTATTCTCCCGGCGGCACTTATATTGTGGCAGGCCGTTAGTGACGTCATGGGCTGTCGCCGGCCAACAGGTGGTGTTTTGATGAATACATCATCAGCTTCTTCGTCTGAAGCTTGCGTCCGAAGCATGGCCCAAAGCCTAGGGGACGCAGTGTCTCGTTCCCCATTCGGGGAACCATGGTTACATACGTAACCTGAGACGTTCCCCTCCATGGGAACTCGAACTGCGTCCCCTAGGGGTCGCTACGGGGAACGTTATACCCACTTCACCATGCTGAGGGGAGTGCAAGCCAATTTCGCGAAAAAGTCGAGCACTAAGCCAACTCTACCCGGCTAAGGGAGTTGCCCCTGGGACGGCTGATGGCTGTCAGTGATATTATCCCCTTCGGCCAAAGGCCCGAGCTGCATACCCTAGTACTTACCTGCTAGGTGCCGGGATTACCGGGCCTAGGGTAGAGCTCAAAGTCTTGGAATCAGAAAAAGATTCCTTTAAGGGGATATGGCCAAGCACCTGGTCACTAGGTCCTGGCCGATCACTCAGGGGTTACCACTTGCTCTGCCCAAGCTTACTGAGGGAACTGTCACAACAGACCTCTTGGTAGCGTACACCCCTTTTTTTTTCTTTTTTTTGGACCCAACATATATGGGACAAGGGAGCGGGGCCCAAGGCACAAGCCGGGGCTTTGACCAACTCAAAAAAGGGCACGAAGCTGTGCGCGTAACCCTACCCTTACGGGTTTTTTAGAAAGAACGCAGAATCTTTGATGTGCGGACTTACCACTGAGTGGATTTTAGAAAGTGTCCAAAGTCTCGCGTGTGCACTTATTAGAAGAACGTTCTATGCCCTGGAGCGGAGAACTACTCATTCTTCGGAGTGAGAGGGAACTCAGACGCTCAGAAGGGAGCGGCAAGCTCATAGATGACCCTCTATGGTGAGGGGAGCAATGCTGGCTCGACCAACAAGGCGAGCGACCTATCACAGAGCTCTGGGGGGCGGAGAAACTCGGACGCTCAGAAGGGAGCGGCATGCTCATAGGTGACCCTCTGGTTGAGGGGAGCAGTGCTAGCTCTACCGACGGCGAGCTCTGGAGAGCAGAGAACTCATTCCTCGGAATGAGAGGAACTCAGCTACCAATGAGGAGCTCTAGAGCGGAGAACTCACTCCTCAGAGTGAGAGGGAACTCAGACGCCCCGAAGGGAGCGGCATGCTCATAGCAATGCTAGCTCGACCAACCAGGAGAGCAACCTATCACAGAGCTCTGGGGAGCGGAGAACTCATTCCTCAGAATGAGAAGGAACTCAGACACTCCGCAGGGAGCGGCATGCTCAAAGGTGACCCTCTAATGAGGGGAGCAATGCTAGCTCTACCTATAACGAGCTCTGGAGAGCGGAGAACTCATTCCTCAGAATGAGAAGGAACTCAGACGCTCAGGAGGGAGCGGCATGCTCATAGATAACCCTCTATAGTGAGGGGAGCAATGCTAGCTCGACCAGCACGGAGAGCGACCTATCACAGAGCTCTGAGGAGCGGAGAACTCATTCCTCAGAATGAGAGGGAACTCAGACGCTCCGCAGGGAACGGCATGCTCAAAGGTGACCCTCTAATGAGGGGAGCAATGCTAGCTCTACCTATAACGAGCTCTGGAGAGCGGAGAACTCATTCCTCAGAATGAGAAGGAACTCAGACGCTCAGCAAGGAGCAGCATGCTCATAGATAACCCTCTATAGTGAGGGGAGCAATGCTAGCTCGACCAGCACGGAGAGCGACCTATCACAGAGCTCTGAGGAGCGGAGAACTCATTCCTCAGAATGAGAGGGAACTCCGCCTGCTCAGAAGGGAGCGGCAAGCTCATAGGTGACCCTCTAGGTGAGGGGAGCAATGCTAGCTCTACCGACAGCGAGCTCTGGAGAAGGGAGCGGCATGCTCAAAGGTGACCCTCTAGGTGAGGGGAGCAATGCTGGCTCTACCAACCACGAGCTCTGGAGAGCGGGGAACTCATTCCTCAGAATGAGAGGGAACTCCGCCGCTCAGACGGGAGCAGCATGCTCATAGGTGGCCCTCTGGGTGAGGGGAGCAATGCTGGCTCTACCAACAACGAGCTCTGGGGAGCGGAAAACTCATTCCTCGGAATGAGGGGACATTCGGACGCTCCGAAGGGAGCGGCATACTCATAGGTAACCCTCTTAAGGTAAGGGGAGTAATGCTGGCTCTACCGACAGCGAGCTCTGGAGAGCGGAGAACTCATTCCTCAGAATGAGAGGGAACTCAAACGCTCAGAAGGGAGCGGCATGCTCATAGGTGACCCTCTAGGTGAGGGGTTGCTTGGCAGGAAACTTCCACCTAACCTCGGTCAGGTGGAGTTTACGGTGGTTACAGGGGAATTAGAGAGGAATGAGAGGGCTTGCCTCTCTCTCACCCTAGCCGCAGGAGGGGGAGGGGCATGAGTCGCGAGACTAGCCTTCTGAGCCCATCTCTGATCCTCAGACCGAGATGGGCTAGGACCCATGGTTGTTCGGGCTCAGACCTGGACTTTATAGAACCTTATCCAGGACTTTCAGCAGGTCAGTCTGGTACGCCTTAGTGTGCAACGAAGCGACGGTCTGACCTGCTGCTGCATATGCCCTGCCATTTAAGCGAGATTCAGGGGCTTAGATGGCCAGGAGGGAGCCTTGAGAGAGGATGTCTTGCCACAGAGAGATAAGCCTACTTTCTGGTTATCATCTCTTGCACAGGGGGCATCCCCTCATAGCCATTTTCACGCATCCCCTCAGTGTCAGCATAACTAGTATGCTGAAACCTATGAATACGAGAAAAAATTGCTTTTTCCACTCCTTCTCAACCTCCACATCGAGATTTATGAAGAAAGGAAGGCTCACTCGAGCTGGGGGTTATTTTAGATTTATTTTTATGATCCATAACCTCCAAAAACTCGTTCATATGCAGCAGAGCACTAGCTGCTGAATCTGATGATGTCAGAAAGATCGCATCGTCACAATCCAGCAGCTCACTCTCGTTCTCGGCCGACGCGCGCGAAAAGGGGCGGTCCCTCTCCACTCATCGGCCACATCCAACTGCGAACCCCACGATTTAATTCGCCTCCGTGCCTCGGCAACGGTGGGTCTTGAATCGCGGGAAGCAGACGGCTGCCCCTCTTTCCTCGAAAAGAGGGACAGGCGAGAGCAGAGCTTCCTCATAGAGAGCCGCTCACAATGAACGCAAACCGCCCCCTTAAGGACATCGCGTGCGTGCTCCATGCCCAAACAAAAGACGCAACAGTCGTGTGTGTCATCGGGTGTCAAATAACGAGGACACGGATCCACACACTTCCTAAACGCCTTGCTAGTGCTCGCCATAGTAGAGAGAAAACTGTACTCTTACCAGATTCACTTTGCACGCTTCAAACAAACCAGTCAGTGAAGACGAAAAAGCTGATGATGTATTCTCCCGGCGGCACTTATATTGTGGCACGCCGGTAGTGACGTCATGGGCTGTCGCCGGCCAACAGGTGGTGTTTTTACATATGTATCTTCAGACACGAGTCACGCTGAGGGCGTTCCCCGTAGCGACCCCTAGGGGACGCAGTTCGAGTTCCCATGGAGGGGAATGTGACTTACGAGGACATGAGCCCATGTCCCCACATTTCAAAAGGCTTATAAATCATACAGAATTATTTATTTATTTTTTTTAAATGCAGTTTCCTGTAAGGGGTAGGTTTAGGTATAGGGCGATAGAAAATACAGTTTGTACAGTATAAAACAATTATGCCTATGGAGAGTCCCCATAAACCACAAATGCGTGTGTGTGTGTGTATTTTCTTCCTTGTTTTGAAAGATGGAATTCACCAAAGCTGAATTTATCAAAAATATGTACTTCTAAATGATCATCTAAAAATATTAGGTTTTTATTATATTTATATATATTAAAGTTATTATCAATGTGGAAATCAGTAACACCGTTTAATATTTTTTTTTGTGAAGCAGTGATACAATTGTTTCAGGATTCTTTGATAAATAGAAAGTTATATTTTGCATATCTTTGAAACCGAAATCTTTTGTAACATTATAAATGACTTTACGGTCCCTTTCAATGCATCCTTGCTGAATTCAAGTATTAATTTCTTTTTAAACACTTTTTTAATGAGTGTATTCTTAGTGTAAAAATATATAGGATTAGCAAAATGGCAATAGTAAAAAGAATGCATGTTTGATGCTTGCCTAGCAAACACCACTAATTATCAGGTACAAGTCCCTTCTATTCTTAGATATATCACCCATGTACTGTCACTGCATTTCATTACACCATCACATTCTAGAACAGATGTGTTGAACACTCAATGGAGGAGTAAGGAATGAAAACACTTTCTATAATTAAAAATGGATTTAAACAGTGCAAATGAACAACCTCTAGCCTCACTATTGAAAACAATCCAAATAAATAGTTTGTTTCATTTCATTTTGGTCACATAATACAACTTTCCAAAAAAAAAAAAAACTTTACTGAATGAATGACAAAATCTGCTACAGCAGCTCACCTTCATAGTTGACCTGACCGTCTCCATCAATATCTGCCTCTCGGATCATCTCATCTACTTCCTCATCTGTCAACTTCTCGCCCAGGTTGGTCATGACGTGACGGAGCTCGGCTGCACTGATGTAACCATTTCCATCCTGAAGAGAAAATATTACACACAATAGACTTCATGATTTTTGGACATCCGCAAATGTTAACAGTACATTATCTACTGGAAACTGCTGAAATGCTATGAAGTTCCAACACGCCTACAAAAGGCTGCACCAACCAGTCCTGCACACACACACACACACCTGCCACAAGCACCAATTTTCCACTGAAACCCTCCTAAATCTGAATGCACTGAATATCGATATGCGATGTTGAGAAGTGATGGCGTGTGTTTTCAGACACATACTGACACATTCAGATTTAAGTGGGTATATTAGCTCTTCTCACTGGATGAGGATCCACTTTTATGGTGAAATATTTGCGCTTCATCAGACTTGTAACTTGTGCCCTGAAATACTCTCGCCAATGTTCTTTATTATTGTTCTTTGTTTGGGGTACAAATGTTTTAAATAGCTGTACAACTCCCAGCGTGTTTAGATGAGTACAGCACTCCAGTGTATTCATGTTTTCACTGGTGTCTGGTCTTGAGTGAACAAATGAACCTTAAAATAATTTCATGTCCAAGAAGGTGGAGCTTTAGTTTAGACCACACCCACCTAATAAGCAATGGTCATGGACCAAAGGCAGTTTGAAGATGTTTTGCAAAAAAAAATAATCAAGATGTATTTGAAAATATTCACACTGGCGAGCTGTTTTGAATTATTGAAAAACTCCAAAACACCTTTGTTTTGCCTATTTTTCACCTGTTTGTAACCTTTCAGTCAATTTTGCTTGAAGCATATCAGAATCTTAAGTAGTCAACTTTCATCTTTTTCTGAATAAGGACACATGAAAGAAAAATGTGATTTCAGTTATATTGATTGCTTTTAATTTATTTTATTTTGTTATTTGTTTTGTGTTCAAATATCTGACAACAAAATATTCATCCCAAGTTCAAAGCAAGTGGAGAAGCAATCAAGAAAACCCTAAATCAACTCAAGCTGTTTCAAGCACTCTCTTATGCCAACGGCCTGCTGCAGCCGGTGCCCACATGGTGAATAATCTCACCCACTGTCTGGAAAACACACCTGCACAGTTCTTACGTAAACACTTCACAGCAGCTACACAGTTTCAAAGTCAGTTAGTCAGCGGGTTGTCTGGATGACTAGTTGACTGATCATTTTCAAGAAGCCTTGTATATTTCAGCTGGTTTTGGTTCCTGACCCTGAGAAGTGGGTCAGAAGTGTTCTTGTGTTCGAAAGGAGCTACCCTGAACCTTCATTAAGATTCTTCAAAATTAAGTTTCATGAATCAGTTCAGTGCTTCATCAGGTTTCAAGTTCATGGCAGCTGCGGTTAACGGTGACATTTCCTCACCTTGTCAAAGACTCTGAAAGCTTCTCGGATTTCCTCTTCACTGTCCGTGTCCTTCATTTTCCGTGCCATCATGGTTAGGAACTCTGGGAAGTCTATAGTTCCGTTGCCTGCGGACAGACCATGTTGTTGCCATTTACCACAAGATTAAATGAAGAAGAAAAAACCTTCCACCAGTGCATCTGCATGAGGCAGTAGACTTCAATATCTTTCAAAGCTTCAACTTTTGCAAGCTTGTGTCAAGATCTTCCAGAGAAGCGGGTCTACTTCTAAACAAAACCTTGTTACCTGCTGGCCTGCTATAAACCTGTACACCCCTGGTTTTAAAAGGATGACTGTAGCTTCCAGCAAATCAGAATGCATTTCCTAACAGCTTGACATTTTGATGTGCAATATGTATCGGGAGTAGGGATGGGCATTTTAAGCAAAAGTAATATTCGATAATCGCTGGGTATTATTCGATTACTATTCGAAAATCGCACCCCTCCCGCGCATGTACCCGCCCACCCACGCGCACATGCAAGCACACGCACACACACAGACACAGAGAGAGAGAGAGAGGGGGGGGGGGGGGGAGCGACCACCCAGGCTTTCAATCTGTATGATAACAAACTGTTTAATTAATTAGAGAATAGTCTATCTTAACCCAAGAAAATTAATGGTTGTAAAGTATGAGTGCTGAAACGTATTAATATAACATAACCGAAGGATGGCATTTATTAACAGAACAGTCCGCCGATTATCAACTGCTCATAAGGCTAGACATTTCTATTTAAAAAATGAACATGAACATTCATATTATTAAAAATAAAATCTTAAATCTGATTAATGCATCAATGAATATTAGGCGTAAAACATATTGCGCGCTAAACAGAATATCATTCTTAAAACATATTTCGCGCTAAAACATATTGTGAACCGCCTGTTGTGGACGGCACTTATTATGTGAACATTCATTTTAACGTCTGTCTTCATAACAATAACCTATTTCATATATATATATATATATATATATATATTAAATGAACATGTTCATATGCTCGGGAAGAAGATGGGAGTGTTGTTCACAATTAGTTCGGTGAACTTTGAATTGAAACAGAAGGAATATAGAGCCCTGCGGCTGATCAGAATTCTCCGCCTGAGTCTGAGCCCGTCTCTCTCTCTCTCTCTCTCTCTGTCTCTCTCTCTGTGTCTCTCTCTCTGTGTCTCTCTCTCTGTGTCTCTCTCTCTCTCTCTCTAGCTGAGCCATTTTAATAGATCAGTTTGGGTTTTTAATAGCAAATTGGTCATTATTTTGTTTCCTTTCTTTATTAATTTAATTTAGAAATATGATTGGAACATCTTATTTTTGTTAAATTCAAGTTTTTGTTTTTTTAGATACCAAGCGGCCAGCGCGAGTTTGATCAGTTTATCTTACTCAAATAAATAACTAAATAATTAACGTCATAATATTTTAAGAATAAAGTCAAAATTACGATCATAAAATCATGTTACATTGCCTGAAGTTAAAGTGAAAATTACACCTGTATACTCTGCCAAAAAAATAATAATAAGTGTGGCATCCAACCTGTCATTCTTCACATTTAACACGAAAAACAACACAAATATTTTGCATATAAATATAATATATCAACCAGTGAAATATTACGTTATTATTTCAGCAAAAAACTAATAATTTGAATGCAGGGAGCTCGTCACGGCTTCATAAGAGGGAAACAGGACGTGAAGGCGGCAGAGAAGCACTCTGTGGAGTGCATCTTTTGTTAACTTTGGTTTAAAATAATGTTTATTATTTTGAGTTGTTTGGGACGCTGTAACAAACGGCCCTCTCACAATATATTGTTTAACAGGTCTATTGTTCACGCAATCAGGCTGCATGTATCAGAAGTTCCGTTCTCCAGCATGGTTAGCGCTCACACTATAGTGTGTGTGTGTATGTATGTGTACACACTATGTATGTGTGCCGCACCCGAGTGCCGACAGTGCAGTTTGTGTTCAAGCACGGAACCGAAGATACTCTAAAATAAAACAAGCAAATATCCTGTTGATCTGTGCATCTGTACTCCAGTATATAAATTCAATATAGATGAATTATTGCTAAAGTTACTTGCCAAGAGGGGTAGTTTGACATACTTCATGTATTTGCCGTTCAGGCAGCTCGCGCGTGTCAGAGACGCGGCTGTCGGTGCTCGCACTGTTCACACAGAACAGAACACAACGCGCATGCACTGAAAGGAGTTGTCTTTCGCGCCCAAATGCTTTTTAATCGCTTACATTTTTAAACAAACAAGGCCTAAAAACGCATGCAAAAGATACAATTTAGTGACCACCAGCAGTGGCCCGATCTGGCAAGTGACAAATCCGAGCGTCCTTCACGCTATCGGACAGTCTTTATTGTCAAGCCCTGGTACACCTTTAGAAAATAATCGCACAACCTAATCGATATTCTATAATTAAATAGAATATTCGAATATTCGAAAATCGTGACCCATCCCTAATCGGGAGGTCCACGTTCTCTATGGGCGTGCTGACTGAGGAGGAGACCAACCATCTTAGCACTTTGGACTCAAAGGGCGATCTTCGCCAATGCTAATCTGCCCTCCTGAGAAAGATACTTAACACCAGCTTGATCTAGGATGGGGGTGTCCAATCCTGCTCCTGGAGGGCCAACGTCCTGCAGAGTTTAGCTCCAGGAAGTTTCCAGCATTCCTGAAAACCCTCATTAGGGCCAGGTGTGTTTAATTATGGCTGGAGCTAAAGTCTGCAGTATAGTGGACCTCCTTCAGCAGGATTGGACATAAGAACCCACATAAAAACCTGACTAAAATAACACACTTGTAGTATCAAACAGAAAAGACAGCGGGACTGTGGAAAATTATAATTTTTTGTCATCTATTATTTTGTAATAATCTTACCATCAGCATCTACCTCGTTGATCATATCCTGGAGCTCGGCCTCAGTGGGGTTCTGACCCAATGAGCGCATCACTGTGCCCAGCTCTTTGGTGGTAATGGTGCCATCGCCATCTTTATCGAAGAGGGAGAACGCCTCCTTGAACTCTGTTTTGAATTACAAACATGTAAGTACAATACAACAACTTTTTTTGAAGTCTAAGCAACTCTTAAAACGGGGTACGGTACTACTTTTGCAGTATATAGTACTACTTGCAGTATATAAACTTTTCAGTTTTTATTAGGGATGTCACAATGCACTCCGAGCCAGTTGAAAATCGACATAAATGTATGACATTTTGAGATGAAGTAGGCGGAGAAGTTAATTTAATTGTGAAACATTTGGGAGTGGGGGTTTAAACGAAGGAATCTCTGAGGGAGATGAGAATGAGAATGAGAATCTTCATTCTCATAAAGCCCATATGCAGTTTTTGTTTTGTTCAGATATTTTATGTAGTATAGTTTTGCAAAACTAAAGTCAGATCATTCTGTTTTTGCTTCGAATTTTGAAATTGTAAAATCAAATTTAAATGAAATCTGCTCAAGATGCATGTAAGCAACAGCTTTGTTTGGACCATGATTAAAATGCAGTGGTTGTCTCTTATTTTAAATGCAAATGTAAAAAAAATTATGTGAAGAGATTTCTTTTATACGTGTTATTTATTTGATTTGGGGTTTGTTTTAAAATGTCAGTTTAGTTTTGTTTGACATTTAAATTTCACAAAGAAATATACAGCATTTTGTCTGAGATATAATAAAAGGACATGTTTTCATTCATAATTTTTCTTAAATCTCAATTTGTTAAGAGAAAATTGTCTTGTGAAATCAGTATTGTGAATAGTACCGCATCATGACTTGAGTGAATCGTTACACCCCTAGTTTTTTTTTTTTTTTTAATACTATGTGAAAATATGGCAGTGGAATCAAATGAGTAAAGAAATAGATTTGTTTTTAAAGTGCAATTGATATTACTTCCTGTATGACTAATTAACTGGAAACCATAAGTCAAGATTACAGTGTATTGCACTGTAGGACACAGATATCCATGTACTAAAGCTTGAAGTATACTTCCATTTTTTTACAGGTACTCTAGTGCAACGGTTCTCAAACTTTTTGCAGTGGCGTACCCACTGGGGTATTTAACATTCTTTTAACACCCCCACTTAGCTCCAGGAAGTTACAGGAAGAATAATAGAGGCAATTGTAAGCAAATGTAAGACTGTTAGATTGGAGTTTCATAAATTATCAACTCTTGTAATGTGACCTAATATTGGTAAGCAGCGAATAACACAAAAAGTCACACTTTTGCCATTAAGGGACAATATTTGATAATTGGAGACACACACCAGTTATGTTGCGGATTTAATTGGAACTGTTATTATTTAATTGTAAAATATAACAAACAAACAATATTGTTTTTTAAAATGTAGGCTACATTTAAAATGTAAACTTAATATTACCTTTTTTGTTGAACTGTTATTTAAAATCAATGTCACATTTGCAATCGTTTATATATTAAGGGAAATTGCATTCTTGCTTGTATTTTGAACATGAAACAATAACTCGCACAGGGTGTTTCTGTATCAAAGAGGGTTTCTTAAATCAATCTCAATGTACAGTCCACCAATACGCTATTTGTTCTTCGTGCTATTAAGTGCTACAAATCTGCTTTAAAGACACAATGAAGAACAGCACGATTTGCTAAAGCAGCCTATTTAGCGGGCATCCTATTATACACACGCTGCTTGTGTGGATGCAGTCAGTTCTGACCGCAAAAGATGAGGTTTATTTCATGTTATTTGACTGTTTACAGCACTCCCATTTTCCCGTTTTTATGCTAGAAGCGGCATTTTGCATGTAAGAACCAAATGCTCGCTTTTAATGTTACTTTAAGTTGGGGTAGAATTAAATGACTGCCAAAACTCAGCATTTTGTTCGCGTAACCCCTCCGAGCACCTCACGTACCCCCAGTTTGAGAACCACTGCTCTAGTGTATACATCCAGTTGAACGCCTAGCCTTTCAAAGTATTCTCCATTATGAGAAGCGGTCAACATATGCACTCTAGCAATTTTCATTTTTGTACATTGTCTGCGCAATTTTTCTCCAGAAGTTATGGCAGATAAAAATATCTATGTGCTTTTTTAACCTAAAAAACCAAAATCGGCAGTGTGTACACATATGTGTAAAAACTGAAGTATGCTTTGGGCTTAACCTTCTTGCACATTTGGGGAAGTAGGCCATCTGGACACTCTGTGTATACAGAAAATTTGCATACTACAAAAAGTACACTACAAAATGTGAAAATAACATGGTAGTGTACCAATCACAACCACGGTCTTGTCTAGCACTTCATCTCATCTAAAAAGTTACTGCATTAAAGCAGAAAATTACATACCCCCATTTAGGCTAAGATATTATCACACTTATAAAATTCTCACATTTATACAGAATTAAAATACAAATTACACTTGCTAAGGGGAAAAATCAAAAGAACAAATAGAATGTTTATATATTTTCAAAAACATTTTAAGTCATATTACGGCCCCCTTGGAAGTGCGCCAAGATCCCCTAGTGAGTCCTGGGCCTAAGGACAAGAACCATGGTACTAGACAATTTTTCAGTGAAAGTGAATCTCAAGAAATATGAGGGGCAGTGAATTAGTCTGACAGCCCATACTTAATGAGGTTGCTTAACATGTTCTTGAGGTTGCAATATGGTGCGTGTATGTCTGTGCACTGATGATGTAATGTGTAAGTCAGCTTTAGTGGCCTTTTTGAAGCTGACTGTCAGAGTTCACTCACCAGCGATCTGTTCTTCGGTCAGCTGATCTGCCTGTATTGGAAAAAAGAGGGATAAAGAGTCAAAAAGTCAATCAGCTCAGTGCCACATCACTATCAGAAAAGCTCCAGTTGTGCAGTGCTCACACACACACACACACACACCTCTGACTAAATGAGTATAATGAAGGACATGCATAAAAATACGCCTTCAAATATATAATTAGACAGTTATAATTAGACAGTGCCACTTAGGGGGTCATGAATACGACACACTTAAAATGATTGCGCTTCGCTCTGACACGGAGTTCATTATTCAATTATTAAAGAAGAGAGGATTCATCTACACGTGATTCACTCTGCGTGATTCAGCTGTGTCTTTTCTGAGAGGAGGCAGCAGAAGACGCTCGCTTATATTCAATGGCGGGTTATTCATAAAGCTTGGAGCTAAAAAAGGACAGGGTGTAAAATGATCCATAAGGAGACAGCGGGCATGGCTCTGACTCATCCACATTCAAGGAAATGACTTTAGCTTTAACACATTTGGCTCGCCATTTGTGAGATGAGAAAACGACGGATATAAATGGTTATCTTAATAACAGGAGGGCACAACAAAACACAAGATGTGTGCCTGTGCATAATCAAATTTTGTACTGTAAAAGCGCAAGAGGAAACAGTGCTGCCTAAATTACGACATGGGTCAATAATTTCATTTGGGCGCAGATTTATGCCAAAAAAATGCTTGACAGCTTCTATTGCATACTAATATATATTTAAAAAAAACTTTTATCTAAAAGTCATGTGGTGCGACCAACAAAGTCATGGTTCAAACAACATGCACACACACACACACACACAAAAAAAAAATATATATATATATATATATTATAGAGAAGGCCCCTGCAGACCCTCGTGACTGTGTCGAAGTCAATCTTTGTCTTAAAATATCATATAATTTGGCCTTATTATAAAATAAAGCAAGATTAAGATTAAGGCAGGCCATAAAATGTCATGGGCTGTGTCCAAAATCACCTTATATACCCATAATGCATTGTGATGGTCGTTCTGGATGAATTCCCACATTTGGCCAGAAGATGGCGGCTGCAGCTGAATCATCCATCCATCTATTTTCCAAAATGTTTTCCGATTGGAGTATAGCGGAAAGTCATACAGGCATACATTTATGTTTAATTGATTATTAAATAGTTTAATGTGGGTTTATGCAATGCTAGTTTCCATAACAAAATCCAAGATAAATCTGTATTACTACTGGAGGTGGCAGCCTGTAAAGTTTTCTAGTTAATATTAAACGGCAAGCACAATGTAAAAGTGGCAGCTCTTCTGGTACACTCAGTGTCCAAATTCGCTTACTCGTGGAAATAGGAAATAGCACATGAGGGTATGGAGGAGATTTTGAAAACAACCACGTGTCAGACTTCCAAAAATTATATTTATGAATTTGCTGAATTAAAAAATGAAAACCTTGAAAAAAATGCACTGCCTTTCAGTGGTTTGGGGTCAGTAAGATTTTATGTTTTGAAAAATCTCTTATGCTCATCAAGGCTGATCAAAAATACAATTAAAAAAATACTGAACATTTTAAAATAACTGTCTTATTTTTGATTATATTTTAAAATGCCATTTATTCCTGTGACGCAAAGCTGAATTTTCAACATTTCTCCAGTCTTCAGTGTCACGTGATCCTTCAGAAATGCTGATTTGCAGCTCAAGAAACATTTCTTATCAATGTGGAAAACAGTTGTGCTGCATAATATTTTTGTGAAAAGCATGATTTTCCCAGGACTCTTTGATATTCTAAAGAACAGCATTTATTATATTTCTCAAATCCCAAACTTTTGAATGGTAGCATATATTTTAAACTTTTTGAACATGTTGTGTAGACTCGAACAAAAATGTATTTTTTTGCTTGGTTATACCACTTGACATTTTATTAAACGGAATATGTTTTTCCCCCAAAAGCAAATGAACAAAGAGTGCAAAACCTGACACGTCTTTTTAAAATCTAGTTCTATAAAAACTATTATATCAATATTATATCAAACTATTTTTATTATATCAATGCTCATTTGCATAAATTTTACTTTTGTTATTTATGAATGGATGAGTGAATGAATGAATGAGTGGAGTGAGTGAATGAGAGAATGAATGAGTGAATGAATGGAGTGAGTGAGTGAGTGAGTGAGTGAGTGAGTGAGTGAGTGAGTGAGTGGATGAATGAATGGGTGGATGAATGAATGAGTGAGTGAATGAATGAATTAATTAATGAGTGGAGTGAGTGAGTGAATGAATGAGTGAGTGAGTGAATGAATGAGTGGATGAATGAGTGGATGAATGATGAATGAATGAGTGAGTGAATGAATGAGTGAATGAGTGGATGGATGAATTAATGAATGAATGAGTGGATGAATGAGTGAGTGAATGAGTGAGTGAGTGAATGAGTGAATGAATTAATTAATGAGTGGATTGAGTGAGTGAGTGAGTGAATGAGTGGATGAATGAATTAATGAATGGATGAATGAGTGAGTGAGTGAGTGAGTGAGTGAGTGAATGAATTAATTAATGAGTGGAGTGAGTGAGTGAGTGAGTGAGTGAGTGAGTGAGAGAGTGAGTGAATGACGGGCATGTAATGGCGGGCATGTATCAGACATGAGGAGCACACATGCCCTCCAGGACCAGATGCACACGGGTGGTTAATGCCTGGTTTGGATGCGGGTGGGCTGCAGTCTCCGTTGCTTCCGGCTAACATATTCTGCACGCTGCTTCTCAAGCCTGTTACCGCATTTCAATGACTGCAGCAATTACTGTGGATTAAGTGGAGCATGAGCAGACAAATGTTTGTCATGCAACAAGAGTCCTCTCCGAGTTGCATTGCATGAGCGAGAGCGGGCGTCTGCACTGCAGATCCAGTGTCAGCGTGTTGCAGCACCAGCTTTGATTTGGTTCAATGCAGGGGGAAAGGGGGGAGGGGGAAAGGGGGGGAAAGGGGGGAGGGGGACAACCGGGATCCGTCACTGCAGTTCAGCCTGCTGAAATATGCAACCTCACTGTTCACTCCATTCATATGTATGCCTTATACAGCTATATGATCATCTTGGGGCTGGGTGATGCTGAATCGATTTTTTTAAACAACCGTTGCGCAAAAACTACCCTACATGTTGCAACTTTGGCCCATGCAAATGCAACAGATAGACTGTCTCATATCTGCAGCACGTTTGCAAACTCTGTGAACGTGCAGGCAAAGCAAATACATGGAGGCAAAGCAAGCTAAGCGACAGATTCTTCCAGAAATGAGGAACTTGAGCGCATATCCGTTGCTGATGGTTATTTTTACACCACCACGCCCACACTTATCCTTCTGTTAAAGGCAATGAGCTCAGCCCATGTAAAATTAGCAGCCAGTCACTGTTCACACACCGAGATGAGCAGAAACACTGCCTGAAGGCAACACGCATGATGCGATGCATACTTAACTTGCAAGAGTAATATACATCCGAGAGACACTCAAAAGCTGTCAGCGCAGTGAATTTACATTATGCATATTTGTAATGCAATGCAAAGCATGCATTCAACCACTAGTGACCAAAATCGGCTTGTTTGCATTAAAGAATATTCAAGGAATCTAATACAGAATCTGGTGCGCATGTGATTGACAGACTTCAGCTGGCGCGAGAGCGATAGCGGGAGCGCGTTAAACTGCAACGCAACTAGACAAATGTATTAATTTATCATTTTTTTAAATCTCTTTTCGATTAATTAATAGTGAATCGTACATGCTTTTCCTTTAATGTACACAACACGTGTTGATGTGTATCAGTTGGATAACGATAACTGGCTAATTAGCATTTAAAAAAAATAAAACATCGATGTGTTGCGACGCATTTTCACTTTTACTAACGTTAAACCTTACGCAATCTTTATGCGTTTGAAATCCCAAACGGTAAAAATAAAGCTTAAATAATTGGTACAATCATTATTAGCTGTCAAACTGTCTGATAGGATGCTAAAGTGGCCAAACCGTTAGCTAAACAGAGAAATCAACATTAACATCAGGCTGTACTTACCATCTTTAAACAAGACCCGTCTGACAACTGTGTAAAATCAGCAGCAGGAAGCTGTTAGTGTTTTAAACGTTGGCGTTTAAACGCAGGATCTGTTCTTCTCTCTCTCTGTGTGTGAGTGAGTGAGCGAGACACAGATTGCCGGTGTAGTAATGCGCCGCCGCTGCGCTCTGGCCTCATTTACGCTGTATCTCTCCGCGCCAGCTTCATCTCATTATTGCAGACGAACTCGCAATGCGATGCCACCCACAGACACATTCTAATACTGTGGTTTATCTTCTACTTTGGTGGATTATAAATAGAGTGTGAATTGTAGTGAACATAACACATTTCGTGTTTCGACCGTTTACTTCACGACTGCGATTAATTCCAGCAATGCTTTTAGTAAGAAGGAACATTTGATCATTTCAGATCTAAATTTCAATTCATTTGTGCTGTATAAACAAATCATAGTAATGTAATACCATTCTTAAAAAAGGTTTGTTTATATTTGTGCCTTTTATAAGCAATCTAATAACTGGACCCTGAACCTAGGTCTATTGTATACAAAAATACGTTTTGTTTGGATTTATCGCCCACCTGCAACACAATACAGTAGAACATATTAATACATGTTTACTTATTTTGTGGCTTAGCGAATATTCTGGTTAAATTTAATTAAAATGTATCCCCAATATCTATCATAGTATCAGCATAATGAGATCAATGTTGATCATCTAAAAACATTGGCTGCCCCAATATAGGTATCATGCACTCCAAAGTTATCAATTGTGACCCTGGACCACAAAACCAGTCACCAGGGTCAATTTTTTGAAATTGAGATTTAAACATCATCTATTCAAAAAGTAAATAATCTTTGCAATGGTGTATGATTTGTTAGGCTATAGGACAATATTTGACTGAGATACAACTGTTTGAAAATCTGGAATCTGAGGGTGCAAAAAAATTTAAATAATTAAATTACGTTTTGAGATATTTACGGTAGTAAATTTACTAAATCTCTTCATGGAACATGATCTCTACTTAATTTCCTAATGATTTTTGACATAAAAGAAAAATCAATAATTTTGACCTATATAATTGGTCCAATATAAACTTTTTATAATTAGTTTTTCTCGATTGCTTTGGCACATTTTCGAAACGGTCTTAACATTCTCTAAACTGTGAGATCAAATGTCACAACTGTTTGCTGGAACTTCAGAACTGTATTGCGTGCCTGCAAAATGCATTTACTCACCCAAAATATCCTCATGTGAGCCACACTGGTCAAAATATTTAGTTGTTTTTTCACCATGACAGTCAACAATGGAAATTAAGGTTTTATAAAAAAAAATCTGATATTTGTTGAGAAGAGTCAATAGTATATGGAGAATATTTTTGTACGAATGTTTTACATGTAAAGTGAAATATTGCTTGTCCAATTACTGTACATTTCATATTCCCTTTGTTACCACAAATACACAAAATAATATCCATGAAAAAAAATCTTCTTGGTGGACATCCTGTCGCTCTTGTTGGTCAGGCCAAAGATTTTCATCAACATCACATCTAATGTTTTCCATTGCCATGCACCGGGGGAAATCTCCTTGAATGCCACACACATCCACTGCAACGATCAGCTGTGAGGTCCTCACATGCAGCATTCATAGCATCCAACAGAGACATCTGATCTTGTGCTCTATGATCATATACTTTCCACCTCCATGCTGAAAAAACTCTTCTATTGGATTTAGGAATGGAGATGGCGGAAGGAACTCCACTGTTATCCTTCCATGTGCAGCAAACCAGTCCCTAACAATGTTGGTTCGGTGGAAGCTGACATTATCCCAGACAACAACATAATTAGGCAAATGTGGTCTAACTAAACCTCTTTCATGTTCTGGAGTCAGGTCTCTGTGAAGTGTGTTTAGGAAGGCCAGGAGAAGTTGGTTATTATAGGGCCCAATATGTGGAATATGTGTGCTCACACCATTCTCTGAAATGGCCACACACATTGTAATATTGGCCCCACGGTGGCCTGGTGTGTCAGTTGTGGCTCGGTGTCCAATGAGATTGCGACCACGTCTCTGGCCTTTGGATGGATTGAACCTGGCCTCGTCCACAAAAACAAGAATGTGGGTTGTTTCATGTCCTTCTAACTCCATGATTCACTACGAAGAAGCACAGAACCAAAATAAAGTACATTTTTATTGTAGAGTTTCTACAGTAAACGTTTTCTCTTCTTATGGGTTTCTAAAACTTCAAGTAATAGAGGCATCTTAGAAGTACAGTAAAACTCTCTCAGTGCACACCAATGGTTTACCTGGACATACTGGTACCGCAGCTCCTTCACTCTTTCACTATTCCTCTCAAATGGCACCTTGTAGAGTTGTTTCATAATCATTTGATGTCTTTTCAAAACTCTGTCTATGGTGGAAATGCTGACAGAATTTATATTTGCGAAGACATTATTGTCATTTATGATTGCACTTTGGATCTCTCTTAGACTGATGGAATTTTTGCTATGACCATGTTGCAAATTTCTTGTTCTTGCTGATGGTTAAATACTGCTGCTCTGCCACCAGCGTGAGGTTGTTGTGCGGTTCTATTGAATGTACAAATAGACTTGCATTTACCTTTACAATATTGTTGTTTATAAAAATGCTTTACATACTGTAAAACAAAACAAAACATACATATTTACCTGTTTTCTCTACGAAAGTTTTGCACAATTGATGACATTGTGGACCTGTTTACTTTAGGCTGTACTTTTCGACCAGCCTTTTGTAAAACCATGATTTATGACATGATCCACAAGTGTGGCTCTGATTTCATCAGGGACTCTGACTCTTCTATTTCCACCTCTTCCATGAGCATGCTGCTGTAGTTCAGGGTTGTGGAAGTCCTCCATTCTCAAAAAATTTGCAATCTACATATATATGTGACCCTCTTTGTGAAATCCAGTATAAAGTCTCAACATCTAATTATTAGAAAACAAGCATCAAAGTTTGATTTATACAATTAATTTCACTATAATTTCATGACCTTACTCAGTCAATATTAAATAAATAAAGGTTACATTTTCACAGAATGTTCTTTACCATATGAAGGATGATGTTTTGTAGAAAAAAGCAAATCACAAAAAAATTACTTGAGCTGGATTTTCACAGAGAGGGTCACACATGCTCACAAACTTGATTTGTTAAATGGTTGATTCAAATTGTATTTCAATTAGTGGTCATTTGCAAATTTAGCAGACATTACAAACAATGTCAATGTCAGATATTTATGGAATATACATGCGTGTATACCAATTTTTCATAATTGTATGGATCATTTTGAATGCAATGTCTTACACGATGAAAAATGATTGAGAAGTTGTGAAGAGTTTGACAGTTTAAGTGAGAATCGACTCATCAGTTTTGATTAACAAACCATATGCAATTAGTTGTTGTGCAAACTACAGACAATTGTACTTACTGTTTGCACAAATGCCAAAGCATTTGCAATTTGCTCAAATCAATAAGAAATTACATTCTGATGTGAAAAAGAAGATAATTGTTCAGAGATCTGAACATACTGTTTCGAAAAAAAATAATTCATTTGAGAATTGAACCAAAGCAATTGAGAAAAACTGTATTGCTATTGCTACAAATAGTGCTACTTATGACTGGTTTTGTGGTCCAGGGTCACAATTCATGTTTGCCCCAATCATTAGTGTGCTGCAGTGATGATGTGTTTTAGGCCAACCCAGAAGTTAACATCACCCTGGTTCTCCTGCCAAAAAGCTATTTAATTTTTCCATTGACTTTTGGAGTCTTGTAGAAAATAAGCTTTGAACAACAAAAGTGTATGCTGACTTGTTCATCTTTCAACTTTCACAAATGAACACAACCTTTATTAATTACAACTACACCACGGCTGCACAACATCAACACTATAAGCTTCCTAGGACAATTAATTCAATATGTGTTTCAAAACCTGAGCATATAGCTGTAAAACAGATTATGAGTAGATTCGTTTACCTGTTTGTGATGACGTTTAATGTCCCTGACAATCTCTTTTGTCTCATTTATATGGTTGCCAGATCTGCATAACAATCAAAACAGTGTTTTCATAAATAAATCGTCTTGCCTTAAAATTGATGACTTGACTTTGGTCAGTATGGTAATCCTCTATTTTTATAATCCTTTACAAAATATTACTAACAAGCTTTACATCAGTGGAAATGCTTCCAAAGATGACATATTCTTTCTTTAAAAATTTGCTAGTAACAATTCTGGAAAGATCCACCAGACTCACGATCATGCCCCTTCCTTACAAAAATCTCTTTGCTTGGTCTCATCAGCTAAAGTTTTATAATATATATCATATACATTTTATGTATATGTCAAACCTTAAACCTGCAGGAATAAATCAGCCCACAGCAAGTGTAAAAGTAGCCAGTTCTGCAGGATAACCATGGACTTGGCCACCTGAGTCAGCTGGGAAGCTGGGCTCTTCGAAGTCCTGCAAAGTTTATCTCCAACCCTGATCAAACTTACCTAACTTTAATTAGTTATCTTGAAGACGTTGATTAGGTGTGTTTGATCAGGGTTAGAACTAAACTCGGCAGTGCAGTGGCCCTTCGGGACCAGATGTGAAGAGCCCTGCTTCTTTCAGCGCTAGTCTTTTAGTGAGGTTTTGCACTCCATGCAGCACTGAAAAAATTATTAATGAATATTTATGAATTATGATGTCTTTGTAACATACACTTCTTCCACATAAAAATTTGTTTTTTTAAAGTGTTTCTTTTCTTCAACTTTTCACCTCCACTTATTTTAATTCACCATTCTGTGCAATGACTCAGTGTATTGGAAACATGATGATATCTGACAAATTTTTGGTCACTGCTTTGTGGTTTGGTGATTAAAGTTATTGTAGAGAATGGCTGATGCTTGTCTCCTTTGTGATGATTTAATGGAAAATACTGCTGCTCCAAGACTGCATCTTGGGGCTTCCAGATGGACCATCGGCAAAAAAACAAGAACCAATGTGTTCCACTATGAATGAATTGAATGTATATTCCCTGAATTGTGTGTCCACTCCATTTAAATGACTCTCTACTCAAAATGGTGTGCACTGTAAACAACATTTTTATATAATAATTGTTTTATGGTAAAACTGGCAGCTGTGGTTGCCAGAAATATACCACAAATTCTGCAACAATGTTTCTGGTATTATGGTTTTATCTCAACTTATAACTGAATGTTTCATTGAGTGATATAATTGTAATACTGTATACCAATATACTTCAACAATACCAAAATCTGCTTTTTGACTTTAAATTCACTAATTACTACCATGTTAATGCAAGTGGCACAAAGATTTACATACTAATCTAAATTAGTGTCACGCAAAGGAGGGGTTTGGAAAAATGAATCGTTGATCGAATCATTTGGGAGTCGTTGAGCAAATTCATATTATAAGAAAACGAAAGTGTTTTTTGACCTTGCATGCATGTCAACCTGTTGTTGGGGTTAATCCCAAAACCAAAATATGAACCTTTCATAACCCATAACAGGGGCACTTTAAATTCATAACATATATTTGCACCCTAAAATACAAGGTAATTTACACTTTTAACTTCCAAATAAAATTAAATTCATTAACCATTAAATCTAATATACAGTTTTACATACTGTAGCTTACAGTTAAGCCGTTTATAAGTTTTTACTGCATTTCTTTTTACGTACAGATGTTTTTTTTTTACAGTACTGGCTTTGCATTGATGTTTGTCTTTTGCTGCTGATTATTTGATATTGCAACTGTTCTCATATCCGCCCGCACACTATGATGATGACTAAGGTGACAGTTCTTGCTGAGAACCCCAACAATGTGTTTCTCTGCATCGTCCTTCGAAAGTTTGAACGAATCTCTGATTTCATGTTCAAAGGTTTGCGGTGTCTAGGCTCTGGCACACGGTTTCTGCTGCAGTGCTGGCACTCTTACACTTGCTCTTGGAGGGGAGAGAGGCCTTGACCACATGACAGGTGCCGTGATGGTTGCTTGTGTTCTGGATCTGCTGATTAGCCTGTTCTTTGACTTTCAGATTTGTGATGGAGCAGCAGCCCTGAGACCGACAGCAATGCAGACTGAACAGCTTGGCCAAAATCCAGTTCAACATCTGTTTGATGATGATGGCGGTGACGCTGAAAAGAGAGTAGGTGCAGCTCACGCCAAGGATGATCATTAAAGAGTTGGCTATCTGGTAGACCCAACGTGCTTCATAGTGGGCCTTCTGTCCACTGACCATGTCCCCAAAACCAATGGTGCTGAAAGCCACGAAGCAGAAGTACATTGACTCTAGGTAGCTCCAATCCTCCATGGCTGAGTACAGACCTGATGCTCCACAGTTCGTCAGAATCGCAACTATTGCCAAAATGAGCGTTACATAGTAAACCGAAGGTTTCCAGTCCTCCTGCTCATCTCCATGCTCTGGTTGTGTGTTCAAATTGGGGACGTGTCTTTTACACAGCTTAGTTTTTTGTTTTTGCTTTCGTGTGAGGAATGTAATCAGCGTTATCATGCATTCCAGAAAGAGGTTGAAGAACAGAAAGGTGGCTGCGCAGCCTATCAGCCCATAGAAGATAAGGAAGATTTTTCCATTCAGTGTAGCGGGTGCTGCCATCCCAAAACCTGACATGGACAGAAATGTAACTAATCAAAGAGAACAGTGAAGTAAAGAGTGGTTCGATAATATATTTTTTTCATTTAGATTTGGTAAATATTTTTCGATTTTCTTAAAAAAAAAAAGGTTTTGCAACAATTTAGATGCAATGCCAGTTAAGGCTTGTTCACACTTAAAATGATTAACTATAAAGATAACTATAATAATTACTATATTATTGCCCAAAACAAATTAGTGACTATTTAAAGTGACTGGTGACAAAACTGAAGCATGCATTATACTAAACAGAATATTATCATCCATTGCTGTGGACGATATAGTTATTGTTGTTGGTGTGAACAGGCCTTAATTGTTCGAGCTCTTGATTGGAAGGATTCTGTTTAGCTTTCAATGTTTTATCAGCTGAAAAAAAACTGTTCTAAAATGATTCAAGTGATATCGTATCGTTCCTCTGTGTTGTTATCATTATAGCGTCTTCCTTATTCTCATAGAATTAGAATGATTGTCAAAGCTTTATACTTGTCTATTTTGCTTCGCAAAAAAATCTGAATCAGCTGACATACAAAGTGTTTTTTTTTCAGTTGAGTGAATGATGATTAAATAACTCATGCATCAGTTGTTGTTTAGCTTTTGAATGAATCAGTGTTTTTTAAAGATTCATTGACTTAAATATAAAACAGTCGCTTTTCATTATCTACTGGAATAATGAAAGTCACTGTAAATCCCACAAACTGACAAACCTGTCTGGAATGTACAAACATGGGCTGAATGCTAGCATACGTCTCCACTACTTCTGCAATATGAAACTACTATGAGTAGAAATACTAAGAGTGATATGATAGTATGCTATTCTGAATTCAGTCTGACAATGTAATGACATACTACAAACAATGAATAATGACAGTAAAATTACAAGAAAAAAGGGAAACTATAGTACACTTCTACTGCAACAAAATCAAGATTTTCATCAACCTTAAATTGCTCATTCGATAATCTTGAGGTAACAATTAGTTGTGTTATGCCAGCACGATGACATTTACAGATTCCACTTTGTGTACTGACTACACATTATATTGGACAGGGTTCATTTTAAGAGCTGTTTACATGTATCCATGACTACAAGCTATTATGATGTGAGCTCTGGGTATCTGAATCAGGAAATTAATTTTCTTGCTATTTCACCACTAAAAGATAAGCACAGCACGGATAATAAAACAAGGATGTTAAAGATTGTTATCATGTGTAAACAGTTATTCTACCCTGAAATGTAAGAACATATAGATTTTTCCAAAGGCTAATGGCCATATGTAGTCTATAAGTGGGAGAAATATTAGTATGCTTCCTCAAACACAGGGACAAATGAGAAAAGGTCACATAGGAGGAATAAACAGACTTTCTTTCAAGAAAGAGAATTGCTTTAGCGGCTAATTACCACATATACCCAACCACACAGGTGAATTATTTACAACTTACAAATACAATTATTAGATTATGTGGAATGTCTTTTTTTCAGAAAAGGCTAGATAGACAGACAGAAAGACAGACAGACAGACAGACAGACAGACAGAGACAGATTCAGACTTACCAATAGTGCTGGCAACAGTTGCCACAAAGTAAAAAGCTCCTGAGAAGTCCCATCGAGGTCTCCGTGCTTCCATCCGAATCCCGGCGGCAATGGCCTCCTCATAGTGTCCCAGCAGCTCACGCAAGTCCTCAGAGGGAACCTGGTGATCCTGAACAAATTCAGCCAGCTGTCTGTTCCATCTGCAGTGTGCCTCCAGTTCTGAAGGTCTCTCAAGGGCCGAGAAGACAGCAGCCCCAAATAAAGCATAGAAGACAATCACAAACCATAACAGGAATATTCGGGCGAAGTCTATGTTGATATGAGACCAAATGCAGACGCAGCCGCAGCCTTTTCTGGACCTACCAGAATGATCTGACTGCACCATTAATATTGAGAAACAAAATGTAAAAAGATGACACAACTAGCAGGTCTTTGGTTGCATTACTTCCAGACAACAATCCAAACCTCAAATTTAACGTTTATTACCTCTTTCTCTATTATCACACTGTTCTTAAAAATGACTGAATATATTGATCCACAAACAGTTCAGATTCAGAAGCTGCTGCAGAAAATGCTGTGCTGGCTCCTAAGTAAAGCAAAAGCCAAACATGATCATCCTTGCCCTCTCCACACCTTATGTACACTTCACAATTGTGCTTTATTGCCCTGCGGTCACTACTGTCACACATGGTTAGCAGATATAGCTGAAGATCTGCGCAAGAGCTTGTAGCTTCAAACTTTGTAAGAGGCTTTCTGTGAACCTTCGACAGAGTGCCTAAACTTCAGTGGGACTGTCTCTTTAATAGAAACAATCAGCTTAGTTAATAACTATACAGTTAATTATCTAGCTTGTAAGAAGGTCCAAGCAGCTTAAAATGTAATATTTGGTAAGATTGTTATATTTTGTAAAAAAGCCTCTTATGCTCAACAAAGCTGCATTTATTTGATAAAAAAATACAGCAAAAACAATACAATTGTCAAATATTATTGCAATTTAAAATAAGTTTAATAAATGTATTCATGTAATGGCAAAGAGGAATTTGGCAAAGCTGAAGCAGCCATTACTCCAGTCTTCAGTGTCACATGATCCTTCAGAAATCTTTCTAATGTGCTGATTTGCTGCTCAAGAAACATTTATTATTATCAATATTGAAAACAGCTGGAAAAGCAAGACACTGTGATACATTTATTTTAGGATTCTTTGATTTTTGTAACATTATACATGTAGCATATACTGTCACTTTTGAGCAATTTAACGCATCCTTGCTGAAAACTATTATTTTCTTTAAATTAATGAAATACTAATATGCAATATTTGTATTCACCATTTAATGTAGATACTCCTATATGACACAATATGCTATTTAACTTATACAAACAATTGTATAACAGTACAGTATTTCTGAAATTGTAATTTTTGTGTAAATTAATTTCGTCCAGCATTAAACAGTCTGTTTAAAGGTACCATTTCATGTAATAAAACTGCTTCAGATCCAGCTTCTGTTCTGCCTTTAGAGATGGCATAACAGAATTTGAACAATATGATCTTTTAATAAGCCTTCTAAACTGTTCTACTATAACTCATCCGGTAGGTGGCAGCAATTGACTATTTTGACTAGTTTGACTAGGATTTCAGGATTCACATTTACAGCATCAAGACGAGATCCACTAGTAATGTCTGATTATAAGGGAAAATAAAATAAAACTTCCCGTTTAAACGTAACATGAACATTTAACCAAGGACATTGTGTCGGGTCGACATGGTTTAGTTGTGGATAAAGGGTTAATGAAAAGTTTGCTTGCTGGAACAGACATCAGAAAGGCAACCTTGTTCACGGAAGTAGGCACGTTATTGTTTTCATCATTAACTCTTTGTTTCTGTTATGACATTTTTTAAATCTCAGTTGTCCCTTCGACTAATCTTATAGCTCAAAGTGAAGGCCACTGTGTCTTGTAAGTCAAATAGTCGCAGTTTGCCACGTTTGCGAGCTGTGCACTATGCAGCCTTTACAGGCTTTTAACCATTAAAGGACATTAAATAGTAATACCAACACACATGGTGTATGACAGTCAGGTCTGTGGATGACGAACACAATACATATCTGTAAGCAGCAATGTGGCCATACACGTAATCTGAATAAACAGGATAAACATTTGATTTACTACTGTTCCTGTGATTTTAGGCTGCTTGTCATGTTTGACCGATAAGTGGCGCTGTAGACAATGCCACGCGCCACAATAATTTCTGGTAAACTGCGGCAGTTTTTGATTTAATGCCAGTAGATCCAAAAGGAAGGTTTTCAAATTAAAATGGACGGACAGACAAAGTCCAAGACCAAGCTGTCATTATTGATTACCAAATTAATCTACAAGCAGACAGTGTCATAATGTTAAGTCAAAATAATCAAAACCTATATTTATTCATTTTGGTGGCCCCCAAACTTATTAGACAGCTTCAGTATTGCTAATGATGACCTATACTAGGTTTTGTGTTGATGCTATAAAATACAGAATTTTATTATAAAATTAAAATTGCAGTGTGTTCACATTATTTTGGAATTTCCATACTCACAATATTTCGACTTGTAAAAAGTAATGGCCGAAAAACTCAATTTCAACTTGTATATCTCCTTCAGCCTCACATTCGTGGTGTTGTCATCTACAAAATTGTTAAAGCTTTATGCCCATAGACTGGTTATGGCGAGCTAACGTTTAATTTTAACCATTGTGCAGCGAAAGTAGTGAGTAGGCCTATCGCGTGACAACAACAAAATTAATAAAACTAAATACAAAACATGTTTGTATGTATGTAACAACAGTATTTATAGAACATTTTGCCAACGAAATCTCACAAAAACAAAAATGTTTCTAATGTGACTGAAACAAATTGGTGAAGATCTGATGAATGCTTGGTCAGAAAATATGGGTTTTTCAGAATCTTAAAAACGGTGGAAAATCTGGTCAGACAGAAAGCATGGAATAAATTTGATTCAGAATATTATGAACCAACATTATTTCTAGGCTACACAGTTTAGAAGTTTTAATCAGATATGAGTGTTACATTGTTGGTGGCACACATTTGGTGCTCTACCCCTGCCTGAAGAGATGTCGTCATTGTACAATGATTCTTACACAACACCAGAGGTCAAATCTATAAAGCTGTTACATACAGACCCCCACATCAATCATTAAACTCTTCAGATTAAGGAATCTTCAATAACCCTCTTCACAACATGTTTAAAACAACAACAAAGTAGACAAAAACTGAAAAAACATTGGCTACGGTAGATCTGCTGTAATTGAAATGTCAGTGGCACACTGTGTTTTAGTTCAATAGAGTATGTTAGTCTGTCCCCTGACGCTGTTCCCTTGAAAGCTGTTGTTTGCCGGAGAACACTCCAAAGATCTCTGCCAGGTTGACCATTAACCCTGCCTTGATTACAGCTCTTTCCCCTGACCTCAACAGCTCTTCATGTTTCACAGATCCACACGCTTGAGTTCATAGCCCTCAGATGCTCCTGGTAACTCCTGTGTCGAGCTGAAGAAGACCCTTACATTTCCTTCTTAATCGTTTTAAAGTTGTGCCAACCATGGCGAAGAGTGGATATGGCTACTATCGAACTACTATATTCCTGGCCATGTTTGTAGGCTACACGCTGTATTACTTTAACAGGAAGACGTTCTCTTTCGTGATGCCCTCTGTAATGCAGGAGATCCCACTGGATAAGGATGATCTAGGTGAGCATGTGCAACGAGTGGCCTGTACTTTGTCTTTCCTCTCTTCCGTGTGGCCACATGTTTTATAACCTTTCACAGATGCATTCATTTGAATTACAGTAAACGAGGATGATAAACAGTAGACAGAATGCACTAAGGCAGTTGTGCATTGCGTAATTCTCTGCATGCAGTGCCCTTTCTGTCCTTGACAAAAAATATTTTTTGCAATTTAAAAAAAATTCCCAAAGGATTATATTTTAGATTTAGCTGATATTGGCAGAAAATAATGCAAATATTTGAATATACACTACCAGTCAATGTTAATGAATAATTTTCCTTTTAGAGGAGACATATTTGAGAGTCATTTTTTGTTATTGAAATTTGTGTCATAGATACATATATGTTATACATTTAATACAATCTGTTTAATTTAAAATTATTTTTTTAATTGTTATTTTTTCTATTAAAAACTACTGTTCAAATGTTTGATGTCAGTAAGATGTTTTTGTAAATCATTTTATATTTGTATTCAAGGATGTGTTAAATTGAAAGTAAGTAACAGTAAAGACATTTACAATATTAAAAAACATTTATATTTCAAATAAATGTTTTTTTTTAATTCCGATTCTGTTAATAATCCTGAAAAAAAACATTTAAAAGATTAGGTTGATAAGATAATCTTTTGTTTTTTCCTGTCTACTGTCTTCTGCTGTTGCTGCTACTGTATATTGCTTTCCACCCTGTACGCCTGTATTAATTGCAAGTGTAAAAGATTAAACTAATACACCATAACATGACTTCCTCTGGTGTGACATCCTAATCTGAGAAATTCAACTAATTCAACTTTTTTTTAACTTTTTGGTGTTATATAACAATATGCTCATACACTTTCCACCCTGTTAAGAAACATTACCTAACTAAAATGCCATAAAAAATTTAACATATATATATATATATATATACAAACCACTCATCTAGAATATATTAAATAAATGTATTAAGGTAAATTAGTCTAACAATTTTCCATCATCTGTTACGTTCTGCCCTGTGAGACTGTAGAGGCTGTGATATGTCTAGATATACACCAGTAAAATGTATTTTTAGTTTAGCTTTGTAAAAAATAGTTTTGTCATTACCATGCATAACATATGAAATATATTATAAAGCTTAAAAAGCTGCTACATTTATACAATTTAAGCCTTTCTTTATTACAATGAGATGTGTGGTATGTTGCCTGGGATCTACTTTATCAGCATAGTGATTCATTTCATCTTCTCACTGAAGTCTTTACAGTCCTTAAGCCAATGCAGAGTGATAATGTCTGAAGAAATGTTCCTTTGCCCTATCTTTGCAAACCCATATGTTCTTGAGTGATTCTTCACTCTCTGCTGAATTCTAATCAATAATGTATTTCTTCTTTGTGCACCGCAGGTCTTATCACTAGCAGTCAATCACTGGCCTACGCCATTAGCAAGTTCATAAGCGGCGTGCTGTCCGATCAGATGAGCGCACGATGGCTTTTCTCTGTTGGGCTGTTTATGGTTGGCGGCATCAATGTGGTTTTCTCTCAGTCCTCGTCAGTGGCGGTGTTTTCAGGCCTGTGGTTTCTGAATGGACTGGGTCAAGGTCTAGGATGGCCACCATGTGCAAAAATACTACGCAAGGTATGGATCTGATCCTGTAATCCATGGACTTGCATTGTACATTGAAATATATATTCACTCAAAATAAAACTAATAAAACTGTGAGTTCATTAAGAACCTTTAACATCCATGGAACCTTTCCATTTCACAGAAGGTTCTGTATAGATTTTAAGAAATATTCACTATAATGTTCCTCGGGGAATTCAGATTTTTGAAAACACAACTATTGAAACGTTTGGGGCCAGTTTTTTTTTTTATAATGCTTTTGAAATGAACCGATTCTTTTGTTTAAATAGTGGTTTGAGCCATCTCAGTTTGGGACCTGGTGGGCAGTGCTGTCTTGTAGTATGAATTTGGCTGGGTGTCTCGGGCCTATAATTGCTACACTGATGGCCCAAAGCTACAGCTGGAGGTTCACACTGTCCATCTCTGGCCTGACCTGCATGGTCGTGTCCATCTTCTGTCTACTCAGCATCCGAAATGAGCCCAGTGAAGTTGGCCTGCCAAATATCGAAGCTGGTGCGAAGAAAGCCAAAGGAGGTATGAGGACTTCCCCATCCACACACACATGCATTTTATATGTATAATTAATTTAACTGAATATCCGGTTTCAATAGGAAATACATCACATTAAGGAATTCAAACTAGCAATGTGCTTTCATGTCATCTTCATCTTCCATACTTAGTTTATTATGGCTAGTTTTGTTAGGTCATTGCTGTTCTATGTTATTGTGAAAATCTGCATTAGATAAAAGGTTTCACTTGCTTGTTCTTTGAAGAATGAACTATTGGACCAAAACAGAGTACAAAGGGGTGTGTTTTACTATGCCTGTGTGTTAATTCATGTTTTTCCATCGAATGTCACCGTCATTCATGTTGAACTAATGGACTTTTGTGTCTGTCCTCCAGCAACAGTTGTACATTTGATCCATCTGGTATCTACCTCTGATTTCAGGCTCCAGCAAAAATGAAAGCACCTTCAAAGAGTTCATCCTTTCTCCGTATCTGTGGGTGTTGTCATTGGGATACCTGGTGGTGTTTGGGGCAAAGACTGCTTACACCGACTGGGGGCAACTTTTCCTTATCCAGGACAAGGGCCAGTCAGCACTAATGGGTTGTTGTCTAATGTATTGAGTTTTACGTTTTTTTTTTGTATCCACATTATTAATGTAAGAGTGGGTGCAGCCAATTTTTAACATGAATGTGCAAAGGTTTCTGTGTTGTCTGTTGTTTTATCTGTACAAGCACAGGCCTTGTACAGATACCTATAGCACACACACACACACACACATTCACACTCACACCCACACACACATACCTACTCTATAGCAGCTAATGAATCAAAAGTTTTGCACATTCACAGAAAATGGCTTACTCCAGCATTGCACAATAAGGTGGATAGGCCTCTAGTGTTGTCTAATGAGGGCCTGTGATAAAGATGTCAATGGCAACATTTTGTAGAGTGAAGAAATTTCAGTTCTAAAAAGTTTATGTTTTCATAATTTCATAGTACAATGAACTCTTAACTTAAAAGATCAGGCACAATATAACATTTGATGTCCTCTTTCAGAAATGGTCTGCTAAGGGTGTTATGAGACTTTTGGCTTATGTACTGAAATGCTTATTGCTGTTGATTTTAACAGGAAGTTCCTTTATGAGTGCCCTGGAGATTGGAGGACTGCTGGGTAGTTTAGCCGCAGGATTTCTGTCAGATAGAGCTGTGGCAAAGGTGCGTTTATACCACCAATATATATATTTATACAAAAACGTTATACTACTATTCATGACAAACCATGTTTTCTTCAGAACATTAGTTTATATTATACCATTTAGAAGTAGCTGTGTGTTTTAAAAAAGGTGTTTAAATTAATAAAATATATTAATTTATTTGACTAGATTACACTAAAGCAGTAATATAGTGATATATTATTGCAATTTAAAACTATTCTAAATCGGAATATATTTTAAAATAGTATTTTAAAATAATAATAAAGTAATTTATTCCTGTGATGCAAATCTGAATTTTCAGCATCATTACTCCAGTCTTCAGTGCCACATGATCCTTCAGAAATCATGCTGATTTGCATTTATTATCAATGTTGAAAAGTTGTGCGGTCTAATATTTTAGTAGGAACTGTGACACAATTGAACTGTTCTCTTTAATTTCAGCATGGATTGCGTCTGTATGGTAACCCTCGCCATGGGCTCTTGCTCTCCATGATGGCTGGGATGTGTGTCTCCATGTACCTCTTCCGCACTACTGTCACAGCACACAGCGCAAATGTAAGTTCAGTATCACTTACACATTACAAATGAACAAAACTGGCAGAAAACATTCCGCCCGCAGCCCACATCGTGCAATAGTGAATTATATTACTGGCTTTGACATTAAACTAAACCCTACTGGATGCTTTTTTTTTACAGGCAAACCTGACCAAATGTTTTGCCCAAACTTTCTGTTGCAATAGGAAATTAGTCAATGCAGGAAAGAAGACCCGTTTATGGGTTCTATAATGTACTGGTTTTATTACAATTTACACAGGTCTGGATTCTTTCGCTGGGTGCTGTTTTTGGCTTTTCCTCCTATGGACCGATTGCCTTGTTTGGAGTTCTTGCGAATGAAAGCGCTCCATCGAACTACTGTGGGACCTCTCACGCCATTGTGGCCCTGATGGCAAATGGTGATCATCTTCTCAAATTTGCAGAAGTGAAATTGTACTAACCCCATTTTACAATAGCTACATGAAACTTTTCCATTAATTACATGTGGAATTTTACCTTGGGTTTTTCTGTAGTATATAATCTCATTCCCAAAGAAAAGTTACATGCTAACCATTTTTTTGCGTTTGTTTTGCCGGCAGTTGGTGGTTTCCTGTCAGGGTTGCCATTTGGCACCATTGCTAAACACTATGGCTGGCACACAGCATTCTGGGTAGCAGAGGTAACCTGCACTGTCACCACAGTTGGATACTTCCTTCCTCCGGAATATTCGCACAAAGATGGGAAGTTTACCCAAGAAGGCCGACTAAACATTAGAGTATTATTTAAATGTCTTTTAGCTTGTTTTTAAGATAAGGTATGAAAAATTAAGGGTACAACTTGTTTAGGTTTTTACTTTTGTGTTTATGAAATATAATACATTCACTGTGGATATCCTGTGGATGTCTATTCCTAAGGTATTACACTTTTTTTTTAGCGATATGAAATCGGATACCATGTTGTGTCATTTCTGCACATCATGTTATTGATTCTGTTCATTTTGGAAATGGATGACAGTATTTTACGTTGTTCTGAATCTGCTCACTCAGTGCTTAGCACAACTTAGTCATTTGGTTAAGGCATGTTAAAGCCATTTTTCACTGGTATTAACATTTTATTGTTATTAAAACAGGTAAAATCAAATGTATTTCTTGTACTTTCCATCCGTTTTAGAGCTTTAACTGGTCCTACCTTTGTATCTGCAGTATTACAAATTCATAAATGTGTCTAATGAAATATGACAATGTGTTATAGCACATGCATGTTTAATAGCACAATGTAATGAGTTTATATAATTAAATAAAAAGACCAAACTTCAGGAACTGATCCAAGGTATACATACAGTAGACTTTTCATATTCTGCTGACAGAAAGCAAATTACATGTACATTTCATTTAGAAAGACACTAATAAACATGTTTTAATGAGAAAGTATTGAGCATCTTAAGCTGCTCCGTCTTGTACAGACATTCTGCACATTACTAACTTAAACTGTGGCCATGTAACATTATTTACAAAGGTTGTGAAATATGTTTCTCACTGTAAATTTTGGATGTAATTTTAAGACAAATGCAAATCAACCAGTCATAGTTGTCTTTAAGTAAATAGTTTGAGTTTAAGGAAAACTCTTGTTCATATTCCTTAAAAAGTCTGTATCCTTTTTTCTGGACAAGTTTGACCTCAGAACATCTGGAGATCCTGTCAGGTGAAAGAACACAGTTCAGGACCCGGGTCCAAATGTTCCAGCTTTCTCTGCTATTTCCAGGGCACTCTTTAAATTTTGGTCAAAAAGTTCACATCTGAAAGGAATTATGAATTTTTTGTTACATGCAACACCTTTGTGGAAATCAACAAATTGGACTGCATGCAAAGCACAGAATTAGAACTAAAAAGTACACACCTGATAGGCATTTCTAAAGAGTAGAAAGGATTCTTCAGCGCAAAGTCTGAGTAGATCTCGTAAATCTTTCTTAGGAGCGCATCAATACCAGACTGCCGAGGGTCAGCCAATACAATGAACTTTATACCTGCAAAATAAAAAATAAGTTCTGTCAAAATCACTGCGGTTTTGTTCAGCACAAAATTCTACATTCTGGGACTAAATATAATTTGCCTTACAACAAGAGAAAAACCGACCTGTGAGTGTTTGAAAGCAGTGCAGTTTAAACATGTCTGTCTCCAGCATTTCAATGCCAGAGCTGCCAACTTCAGGTGATAACTGTGATCCAATGGCAAACAGCCTTAGAGAAGACAAGAACATATATATATCAAATCATTACAGATACAACCGTATTATGTATATTATTCATGATCAGGGGTTTATTAAGAATGTTATGCTTCTGATGCCAGTAATCTATATATTACACTCAATAGAAAAAGGTTATTGATCACAAACTTTTTAGAAATTAACACTTTTTATTCAGCAAGAACACATTCAATTACAGTGACAGTAAATACTTGTTTTGTTACAAAAGATTTTGATTTCAAATAAATTGTTGAACTTTCTATAAATCAAAAAAACCTGAAGAAAAGTATCATGATTTCTAGAAAAAAAATATTAAGCAGCATAACTGTTTTCAGCATTGATAATAGTAAGAAATGTTTCATGAGCAGCAGATCAACATATTAGAATGATTTTAAGGATCATGTGACTCTGAAGAGACTGAAGTAATGGTGCTATGCATCACAAGAATAAATTACATTTTAAAATGTATTTAAAAAAATAAGTAATTTTAAAAAGTAATAATATACTGCTGTTTTTACTATATTTTGATCAAATAAATGTAGCATTGGTGGACATTAAAGACTTAATTGAAGACTTACCGAACTCAAACTTTTGTATGGCATTGTGTATAATAAAATACATTGCCTGTCCAAAAAAAAATGTCACACGCTGTAATATTTTCTTGGACTGTCTTTCCAAGAGTTGCATTAATTTTTGGCCATGATGAGAGAGTTGAACCACTCTGTAATGTTGACTCCAGTACATCCTGAATATTTTCAGTAAGGTTAAGCTCAGGACACTGTGGTGGCCAATTCATACATTACAATTATTTATTATGCTCACTGAACCACATTTTCACAATTTGGGTTCAATTAATCTTGGCATTGTCATCTTGGAATATAAACATGGAATCGTCTTCCAACATGGTTGTTTAAGAAATGAAAAGCTACACTGCATCAGTTAGGGCTAAAATAATATATACAAAATATATAACGTACCAGACATATATTAATAACTTCAATAATGATCCAATCCTAGAGTCATCAGTATTCTCTTATTTAAATCCTAATGACGACTTTTTATTGATTGATTTATTTGTTTATTGGCCAGTCAGTGTGTTTTATGTATGACACAATTTAAGTATACACGAATAAAAACATGCCAACATAAGATAAACACAGTTGTGTTGTTCTGTAGAACACAAAAGAGGATGCATTAACATCTCCTAATGCGTTTCAATGACTAATGTACGTCATACGTGTTTGAAACAACATTACAGCAACGGGTTAAACTATTGTTTAATGAGATCTACTCACGAATGAAACATTGATGCCAGCATGAGTTTCTCATTGGAGGAGAGACGAGGTCGCCCAAATCTGATGGACACTGGATAGTTGGCAGGATCTTTCAGATATTCCTGGATCTCCTTCCCTTCAGCCGTGTATTTACCATTCACATCCACCCCGTTAATGGACAGAGCCGCGTGACCCACTGCACGCGAGAAACACATAACGTTACTGAACACATGCTGAACTGCAGCAATGGACCTGTAACTCTGTGTGAATACACACACACACACACACACACACCTCTGATCCCGTCCCGCTGTCCGAATGACACAATCACCTTCTCATCATGAATCTTTAAAACTAAATCAAGCGGAAAGCTAAATGTTTTTTCTACTTCAGCTCGAGGAACATAATTGTCGTACTGGTAGATGAGTCCACCGGCCTTATTGACAACATACACACTGAAGATCGCCATCTTTCTTCCTGTCTGTCAGCGGGGCAGTCATGTGATTTTGTTACGTAGGGAAATATAAAAATAACAGCAATATACATATTATAAACAGCGCATACCATGCTGTATATACATTTTTATTTTAATAAAACAATTAAGTAATAGCTATTGCGTAGTATTTTTATGAACAAATAAACACTTTTGACCGTTCAATGGTTGGATAACTTCATTTCCCATAACACCACCGAGTGCACTGATTGGTTGAAGTGCATATTCTATTAATTTCTGAATATTAATAGATAGGGATTTTCACTATGGTATTACATAATAATAATAGTTTAATGTTAATTTTATCCGTCCAATTGTCATTTATCGTTATTACGTGTTAATTATTATACTGAAAAAGATCGAGTAGGCACTGTCACATGGTACATGTTACTTTTCTCAACGTAATTTCTGGCTGGACGAATCACAGTTGTTTCTGATTACACATTAGCGAATGTGTTAAATCATTGTGTGAACATTTTAATTTGTAAATCAGTTACTAATGTTTAAAGTTATTACATTTTAATTAACCAAATTTAAAAGACTTGTAAAACAATATCTTCATACGGCTCAAAGAGAGATTCGTGTTTCTGAGCTCCCAAGCGCCCTCTGGAGACAATATTTCTTGGAAAACGGTGATAAGCTACATAACAGAATGTGCATACAGTATTAGAGAGTTTATTTCTCTATCGCTGTGTAAAGTGTTACAAATATCCTTACCCAGATAGCACACTTACGTCGGCAAGACGTCTGTTAAAGATCTCTTGATCTGGAAAGCATCTGCTGTCTACAAACGTCTGACAGACATCTGTAAGATGTCAGTTTTACATAAATTGTAAAATCATAAACATCTTAAAGACATCTAATAGACGTCTATTTGACATCTAAAAGGAGACGTCCTATCGATGTATTGCAGATGAGCAAACACCCTAAAAAATGCGTCTTGCAGATGTAAATGCAGATGTCAAATAGACGTCTCCGAGATGTATGTGTGCTATCAGGGTATGGTAATCATACCTTCTAATTGGTTGAAGTTTCTTGCATCAAGTATGTACAATTTTGAAAGGTCCCGTTTATAACGAAAAATATGAGGGGCTCGAAGCAATATGGCCTAGAAAACATTTATCTTTGAGGTCCAGAGAAATAAGACAACGGCACAAATTTTTCATCATCCGGACACCCTGTATGTCATGCTCGGGCCCCCAAAATGAGAGACAAACTCACTGACCAGGTATTTTATGAGTAATAGAATCTTTTTGTTTTCTACAGAAAATAATAAGTAAGGTCTTTATTGTACATTCTTCTGTTTGCAATGGTATTTGCTACAGACCACCTTGAATGGTGAATAAATGCGAGGAAACCCGTCATTGTCTTTGCTGGCAGAAGGAAGTCAGGGGTCAGCAAAGCTCAGTATATAACAAGCCTGAAGCTTCTGCTGTTGGCAGTGGCACATCTATTAATACTCCGTCCTGTTTTAGTGTGACCCGCCTTTATAGAGAAAGACTTGCTGTCCAACAGACAAGCTCCTCAATGTTTCCTATCCAGAGCTCGTGCTTAGAAAGTGACTCACATTCATAAATTCAAACAAGTGCAGAAAACACTATAATTCTCTCTTGGCAGTCATTTTTTTCCTTCTTCCTTCTTTCCTCTCTCTCTACTCCTCCTTCCCTTCCTCCCAGAGAAACAACAAAACTAGCTTCTGGTGTTTATGGGTCTCGCTACTGAATCTCTACGTTTGTGAAAATGAAAATGAAAGTCTACGTTTGCGTAACATGAGGTATAGGGACCTCTGAAGGATATGTGAGCTCCTGAGAGGAAGTTTGGGGGGTGGTCTGTGCTGAGACTGATCCAGAATCAGATTTATGGAAGGCAGCTGTTGAGGGTTTGACAGACGGATCGGAGCACTGCTGCGTAACACAAGCAGATTCGAGTTTGCAGAGGAGTGTGTCAGATCACACTAAAACAGCAAGGGTAAGTCACACTTTAACTCTTATTATTTTAGTCAAGTTTGACTTGTGACTTGATTTTTAATATCACTCTTGTTTCTCATAATAATGTATATATGACCAGAAATGTGGTAAATGTGGAATAACTGGAGACATAAATTAATGAAAACTTGATTATAATCAAATTATACACTGAATAAACAGTGTTCATTGTTGTTTGGTAAATAATATCATCAAATAATATCAAAATGCCAACATATCCAAGAAAAATATAACTTTTAACGGTTAACTTACTTTTGCACCGAACTGTATTTGAATCCCTTTTTCATGTTAAATATGACCACGAGCCACTGATATTAAGAAAAAAAACCACTTCTGAGCCCGAACATACTAATTCTGAGTCATATTTTTTGCACCCTGATCATTATTTGAAACACTTTGACTGTTTTTCTTCTTATGTGAACACATACACGGTCCTGAAACCTATTTTTAGAGGGCCGAGGCATTACGGCGCTCTGGAGTTATGCAGACGGCAAGATTAAACCGAGTGAAAACTTCACACAGCTTGTTATGTTTGCCCAAAGCCTCTCTCCATAAGCTCTTATCTGAGCTCCTCAGAGAACTGGATTTCCCACCTCATAACTGTTTATCCTCCAGCAGAACTCCACAGAAATAGAGCAATATCACGCCTGCTCAGTCTCCCTGGGTCCTCTTGATATTTGAGCAGGTCCAGCTATGACACCACGAGGATCTCGGAATATTTGCTAAAAACAAAGTCAAACCCCGGTAGCTTGGAAAGACAGTGTTCTGCTGTAATTTTTCTCTTGGCAGCTTAGACAAGACTGGAAACAGTGAAAGAGCTTCAGTAGGGTGGGTTAATGGAAAAAAGTCCTGAGAGAGAAAGAGAGAGGCTGTCTGTGAGCAACTTGTGGAGTCAAGATGTTTACTTTCTTGTACGACTTTAATGATCCTCTGCAGCCACTGGTATCAAATTAATGTAAAATTACTGGCTGGTAATTATGTTTTAAAGGGGATTAGAAAGGAATGGGAATTGGACCATGCAACTCTAAACCCAAGGAATGCTTGGATGAGTTGCTGTGGAGACACGTTGTTCTACATAAAGCACTCTCTTGACAAAAAAAACAGAGATCTCTGTTTTGACAGAAAACAGCAAATATAATGCTAATATAATATTTTATCAAGAAAATGTAAGGCTGATTACTAGGATGTTTTTAATCGGTTGAAGATATTTTGAGTGTTGTTAAGCACATTGCTACACCACTGTTTGAAAATTTCGGGTCGGTAAGATATTTTACTTTCTATACAGCAATGAAGCATTAAACTAATCAAAAGTGACAGTAAAGACATTTATAGTGTTACAGATTATTTATATTCAAATAAATTATGTTCGTTTGAACTTACTGCTCACCAAAAACCCTGAAAAATCCACAAACATTTTAATCATCACTACTTTTTTATTTTTTTTGGCAGCAAATCAGCATATTAGAATGATTTCTGAAGGGTCATGTGACTGGAGTAATGATGCTGAAAATTCAGTTTCGCATCACAGGAATAAAATACATTTTATATTTTGGATATTTTTTTTTTATTGTACCAATATTTTACAGTATTACTGTTTTTATACATTTACATATACATTTAGTCATTTAGAAGACAACTTGTGAATGAGGACAATGGAAGCAATCAAAATCAACAAAAGAGCAATGATATGCAAGTGCTATAACAAGTCTCAGTTAGCTTAACATATAGCAAGTTTTTCTATTATATAATAAATAAAAAGAAAAGAGATAGAAAAAGGATAGAGCAAGCTAGTGTTATAGGCCTTTTTTTCTTTTATTTATTGTATAATAAATAAAAAGAAAACGAATAGATAGAATACAAAAAGATTTGAAAAGCTAGTGTTATTTTTTATTTTACAAGCAGTAAATTAAGAGTTCAAGTCTAAAAGGGACAAGTTTTTTTTAAAGAATATAATTAGAATAGAGAGTGCATAGAGTTAGAAGGACAAATAAAGATGGAAGAGATGTGTTTTAGCCGATTCTTGAAGATGGCTAAGGATTCAGCTGCTGGGATTGAGTTAGGCAGGTCATTCCACCAGGAGGGAACAGTAAATGAAAAAGTCAGTTAAAGTGATTTTTGCCTCTTTGGGATGGTACAGTAATGCGTCGTTCACTTGCAGAACGCAAGCTTCTAGAGGGCACATAATTCTGAAGTAATGAGTTTAGGTAAAGGGGTGCAGAGCCAGAGGTGGTTTTGTGGGCAAACATTAATGCCTTGAATTTTAATGCGAACAGCTATTGGTAGCCAGTGCAAATTGATAAACAGAGGTGTGACGTGCATTCTTTTTGGCTCATTAAAGATTCATTTTGCTGCCGTGTTCTGGATTAATTGTAGAGGTTTGATGGAGCTGGCTAGAAGACCTGCTAAGAGATCATTGCAATAGTCCAGCCTGGACAGAACAAGAGCTTAAACAATGAGTTGTGAAGCATGTTCTGAAAGAAAAGGCTTGATCTTCTTGATGTTGAATAAAGCAAATTTGCAGAACCAGGCAGTTTTAGCAATGTGGTTTGAGAAAGTCGGCTTATCATCAATCACAACTCCAAGGTTTTTGGCTGTTTTTGAAGGAGTTATTACATTTACATTTATGCATTTAGCAGACGCTTTTATCCAAAGCGACTTACAGTGCATTCAGGCTATACATTTTTGTATTGTCAGTACATGTGTTCCCTGGGAATCGAACCCACAACCTTTGCGCTGTTAACACAATGCTCTAACCACTGAGCCACAGGAACAGGAGTTATGGTTGATGTGCTGGAAGGTGAAATTGTGATGAAGTGATGGGTTTGATGGAACCACAAGCAGTTTTTTCTTGGAAGGGTTGAGTTGAAGGTGATGGTCCTTCATCTAACAAGAAATGTCTGTTAGACAAGCTGAGATGCGAGCAGCTATTGTCAAATAAATGCAGCCTTGGTGAGCAGAAGAGACTTCTAACCGAAGATTTTACCATCCACAAACTTTTGAATGGTAGTGTATGTGGTTCCTAGGGTGTTTTGGGTAATTTAGAATAATAATTAAGCACACTAGCATACTCAAGCATACTTAGCCTGCTTAACAACCTTTTCACCCCTGGTATTAATGTCTGCAAGTGCTATTTCTTTATAGGGTTTCCCTTTTATGTCTGTGTTTCACATTTTGGATACACTTTAGAATAGGAAACACATTCACTATTAATTAAGGGCTTTCCCTGCTAATTTTCTGCTGATTAGTAAGATAGTTGTTAAGTTTAGGTATGGGTCGGATTAGGGATCTAAGGCAGAATAATTGATTTGTAAGTACTAATAAACAGCTAATATTCCAGTAATATGCATGCTAATAAACATCTTATTGATGGTGAGATTTGGTCCTTAAAATAAAATGTTACCAATGTTGGTTGTTGATAAACGTGTAGTTCATGGATCAAATGCACCGCAATTTGAACACCGCTTCTATGATGAGCATACTTTTACTTTCAGAATTTAAATTAATTATTTTTTTTTCTTAGAAAAAAGAAACACACACACAAAACTGCTTCACTGCTTATTTAAAAACTTGCCTTTACCAAATCAGAGTCATGTGGTATAAAACATAAATAAATAAAATCAAGGTGTGTCAAAGTCTATCATGTATCAGATAATTTGACTAATGACAAAGCAAGGTTAGTCCAGGCTGTACTTTTCATGAATTGTAGTTTTAATGTGTAGTTGACCACTAATCTTCATTACCAGATGGTGCGTGAGCAGTATTTCACCACCACAGATGAGTCTGGGGCTCTGGCTCCAGTCACCGAGTACATCTACATGATCGGCATCTACGGCTGGAGGAAACGCTGCCTCTATCTGTTTGTTCTGCTTCTCCTGATCATTCTGGTGGTGAACTTTGCCCTCACGATCTGGATCCTGCGAGTCATGTGGTTCAATAAAGTGAGAGAACTTCCCTTAAAGAACTTCAGATCACATGTGTAATCCCTTTTTAATAGAAAAATGAAACCATATTTATATTTTGCCCTTGGTTGAGCCTCTTTATCTGAGCTGACCACTGCATGCTGTCACAGGAAGTCACACTGATGCTGAGAAAGCACTCTGTGTTGTTGGCTGTTGCAGGAAGGGATGGGATACCTGCAGGTCAATGAAGATGGACTGAGACTGGAGGGAGAATCAGACTTTTTGTTCCCTATCTATGCCCAGGAAATTGACTCCAGGGAGGTAAGAGGTATTTAAAGTATACACTTAAACACGGATGAATAAATTGATTTAGTTGCCCATTTTATTTGCTCTCATCTCATCTCATTACAGGATTCAGCTCTTCTGATTCACTCTTCTGAAAACGTTACACTCAATGCTCGCAATGCCAATGGTGATGTAACAGGAAGTGTGTCCGTAGGTATGGAATACACAAAACATTTATTGGTTGATTACATAATTTTGACATCTCTCAGTCATCATTGAATTGCATTATTAGTTTTGATCCAAAACCTACAGAGCTTCGATCATAACAATAAGCAGTTTAATATATCACTCATGTTCATGCTTTCTTTTGCTAAAGTGGTTTTTGATTAATCCTATCCTATTCTCATTCTGTTAATCATTATCCTCTGTATATTTAAATCCTGAGTTCTCTTCTGTTCCTTTGTCTTGTGTTGAAGTTGTGTTCATTGTGTTGTGGTAGTGCTCTTTCTTTTTCTTAGTGTGTTTATGGCTCATTTTTATATCACATGTCTTTCCCTTTTGGATTGCCACCACAACACCTGACAATCATTATACATCATACATGTTCTAAAGAACTCTCTGATTTAAATTACAGCTAAAACTTCAGCTTACTTTTTGCCCATATCCACTCCATATTCTCACTAGATCAAATTATGTGAGCCATAATAGTGTGATACTGAGCAAGCATGATACTCAACAACAACAACAACATATTCCAACTCTCCTTTTGTTTAGTTTTTTAGATTCTGTCTAATAAATGTTCAAGTAATGGTTCAATTCAGTGGCCCAGTAGTGCACAACACAACAAATCTCCACAACACAACGCATTGGACTAATTTAGTTGTTTTGTGCTAATTTCGCTGTGTTGTGCTAATTTCGTTGTTGCTTGTTTTTGTTGCATTGCGGTTTGTTTCCATTGTGTTGCGGTTTGTTTCCATTGTGTAGTAACTTGTTTCTGTTGTGTTGCAACTTGTTTCTGTTGTGTTGTGGCTTGTTTCCGTTGTGTTGTGGCTTGTTTCTGTTGTTGCGACTTGTTTCTGTTGTGTTATGGCTTGTTTCTTTTTTGTTGCGGCTTGTTTCTGTTGTGTTGCAACTTGTATTTGTTGTGTTGCGACTTGTTTCCGTTGTGGCTTGTTTCTTTTTTTGCGGCTTGTTTCTGTTGTGTCGCGACTTGTTTCTGTTGTGTCGCGACTTGTTTCTGCTGTGGTGCAACTTGTTTCTGTTGTGTTGTGGCTTGTTTCCGTTGTGTTGTGGCTTGTTTCTGTTGTTGCGACTTGTTTCTGTTGTGTTATGGCTTGTTTCTTTTTTGTTGCGGCTTGTTTCTGTTGTGTTGCAACTTGTATTTGTTGTGTTGTGGCTTGTTTCCGTTGTGTTGTGGCTTGTTTCTTTTTTTGCGGCTTGTTTCTGTTGTGTTGCGACTTGTTTCTGCTGTGGTGCAACTTGTTTCTGTTGTGTTGTGGCTTGTTTCTGTTGTGTTGTGGCTTGTTTCCGTTGTGTTTTGGCTTGTTTCCGTTTTGTTGCGACTTGTTTCTTTTTTGTTGCGACTTGTTTCTGTTGTGTTGTGCTAATTACGTTGTGTTGTGACTTGTTTCTGTTGTGTTATGCTAAGTACGTTGTGTTGTGACTTGTTTCTGTTGTGTTATGCTAATTACGTTGTGTTGCGACTTGTTTCTGTTGTGTTATGCTAATTACGTTGTGTTGCGACTTGTTTCTGTTGTGTTGTGCTAATTACGTTGTGTTGCAACTTGTTTCTGTTGTGTTGCGGCTTGTTTCTTTTGTGTCGCGACTTGTTTCCATTGTGTTGTGGCTTGTTTCTTTTTTGTTGCGGCTTGTTTCCGTTGTGTTGCGACTTGTTTCTGCTGTGTTGCAACTTGTGTTGTGGCTTGTTTCGTTGTGTTTTGGCTGGTTTCCGTTGTGTTGCGACTTGTTTCTTTTTTGTTGCGACTTGTTTCTGTTGTGTTATGCTAATTACGTTGTGTTGCGACTTGTTTCTGCTGTCTTGCAACTTGTTTCTGTTGTGTTGTGGCTTGTTTACGTTATGTTTTGGCTTGTTTCTGCTGTGTTTGGCTTGTTTCTGCTGTGTTGCAACTTGTTTCCATTGTGTTGTGGCTTGTTTCTGTTGTGTTGCGGCTTGTTTCTTTTGTGTCGCGACTTGTTTCCATTGTGTTGTGGCTTGTTTCTTTTTTGTTGCGGCTTGTTTCCATTGTGTTGCGACTTGTTTCTGCTGTGTTGCAACTTGTTGTGTTGTGGCTTGTTTCGTTGTGTTTTGGCTGGTTTCCGTTGTGTTGCGGCTTGTTTCTGTTGTGTTGCGACTTGTTTCTGTTGTGTAATGCTAATTACGTTGTGTTGCGACTTGTTTCTGTTATGTAATGCTAATTACGTTGTGTTGCGACTTGTTTCCGTTGTGTTGAGGCTTGTTTCTGTTGTGTTGTGCTGATTTCATTGCGTTGTGGCTTGTTACCGTTGTGTTGTGGAGATTTTGTTGTGTTGTGCACTATTGGGCCACTGTAGTTCCATTATCAATATATCAGGCTTTACAGGGTGAATCAAATGAGTCACACAGAAAATGCATGAGCTAAGAGCGCAGCGACAACATAAAACTGAACAACTGGATATGAAAATGAAACTGGATATTTAATGATAATATATATAGTCTGTTTTATCAATATTCTGTTTGAATATATAATACATATATTCTCTACCAATGTATTTCTATTCTCAATAGGTCCCAGTCAGGTTGAGGGTTTTGGCCAACACTTTAATATCAGTTCCAACCATGATGAAAATGTATTTTATGCAGATGTAAATGGAGCCGTTGTGGGAAAAGGAAAGCTCCGTGTAACAGGTGAGCCTGGAAATAGACCTGCATTTAAAAAAAGGAAAATAAATGCTCTGTTGTATTATTAGTGCTGTTTTAGTGTTAGGAAGTACATTGTTTATGATGCTGCACTTTATTGTGTTACTTCAAATGTTAATTTAAAAAGAATTAAGAAAAATATGACGAGAATAGTAAGTATATTCTAACATATGAAACAGCCCAATTAATTAACTGATTAAACACTGAGATTTTGTAAACAACAGATCCAGCCAAAACAACATATGCCTGGTATCCCACGATGTACAATGGGTTTAGGTTCTAGGTTCTAGGTTCTAGGTTCTTTATTATTCGTCACATACACAATCATACAAGTATAATCAGTAGTGAAATGCAAGTAGAATTGAAGAAAAATACAGCATTTACATGAGGAAAGTGAGGAGAAAAAAAATAACTCCCAGACTATGCTCCTTGGGGAGTACAGTGTGAGAACAGGAAAAACACCTCAGCAACACAAAAGCACATACACGACAAAGCCACAGGGGAAGTGAATCCGGCCCAGCAAGCAGCCATCTGATCCCGCAGCCACTGATCCGGCGCTGGTCAGACCCGCTTGACCAGGCCAGCGGATCGAAGCGAACAGAGGCGAATGGTCGGGGGGGGGGGGGCAATGTCTGTAATGTCTGTAATGTCTGTAGGGTGGGGGAGGAACGCAAGAGCGTCTAACTGCATTGCACGCCCGGGGTAGATTGCAGCAACAGCCTTGCCAAGGCCACTGTAGGGGAGCCAGAAAAAGATAAGATTGTTTTGTCTTTGGGGCGAGTAAACATTCCAATTTTTGCAGGCTACTCTCTGTCCTTTTTGTCCATTTACACACTAGATTCAATATTAATACTTTATCTAAACTAGCCTAGAGCTATTTAGATTTTTGTTACGCAAAGGTGAATCTCATACCTGTCAAGAACATTTTTAAAATCCTATCTCACCCCAAAAAGAAGAACAAATAATATTTTATTAAAGAATGAAGCCTGTTTCAGGACATTTAGGTTATTTAGTATTAGTAGCATTTTTATTACAGACTAGCTCATTTCCATGCCAAATTTTATATTGCAAAAATAATAATGTTTATATTATCAAATATGTTATGTTATTATTTAATATGTTATAATATGTTATATTTATACATATTATGTAATATGTATATTGTATTGTCAACAATGGTCTTTGTCTCCCTCTGAACAAATTACATTTTATTTAAATGTTTAATGTCCTGTTTCAGGACATTTAGGCTTATTTTATTTTATTTTATTTTTTATTTTTTTTTACAATTTAGAACACTTCCATGCCAATTCTCAAATTGCAAAAAATATATATTTTATTTAATATTTTATAATATATAACTATGTACATTGATTAATCATGAATGTTGTGGCAGCACCTGATTTTAAAATACATGTAATGCATTGCATGCTTTAATACAAATATAAATAAATGCAGTAAAAATATAATATGTTATAATATAATAATATATTGTATTTTAGCAAATAAATACAATGATGTGATTATATGGATATCACAACCAATGCTGAATGATTTGTCCACTTCTTTTGAATAGTTGTACGTTTTCTGGTGTTTGGACAGGTCCAGAAGGTGCTATCTTTGAGCATTCTGTCAGGACACCATTGGTCAAAGCAGTCCTTAACAAAGATCTAAAGTAAGTACTATATCAAATAAATAATTATTAATATTTTCACTTCTAATACAGCAGTTTTGGCAGTTAAACCAATTGGCATCTTGTTTGTTAATTTTTTGCATTTAATTAAACATTAAACATTCTTGTTTAATAAGGTGAGATCATTAAAAGAAATGGTGGTACTGATTATATTACCTAAAATAACTTTTATAGAAGTTTCCAGCAGGGAATTAACCAGCTGTGATGTGTGATGACCCGAGTTACCAAGGCAACAAAGGCCAACAGTCATGCAGATTCCTCGTTCCAGATTCCTCTCAGTTTCTATGAATCAAACTCTTGAATTTGAGAGTAGCTTGTGGCCATCTTGTCTCTAAACGATGCAATTCAATGTGCTAACTAAGCATTCCCTATCTTTTAAGACTAGAGTCTCCAACACGCTCTCTCAGCATGGATGCCCCAAAAGGCGTTCATGTCAAAGCCTTGGCTGGAAATGTTGATGTGACGGCACACTTTGATATTCAGCTACACTCAACTGCAGGACTGGTAAGCAAACCTGAAAGCTTTAGATTTCTCAGATTTTTCATGAGCATTTGATGTATGGAGCTAAAATCAATCCATGAGCTGACATAGCTCATATTTTTGGAAGAATGTAATGACTCTTGATTGTAGAAATTGGAGTTTTAATTATTTGAGCACAGTCCAAGATATAGATAGGCATATATATATATATCTGAAACAGACTCCTGGGGGCTCATTTATAAAGCTTGCGTACGCTCATATTTGTAAAAATAAATGTTGACGTGGAAGAAAAGTATTTCAAGTGTACTTGTTACACGTTACATGAACTTACTATTATCATTACAATAAATTATGTATAATTACATGCAACTAACCCTGAGCCAGACCCTAACCATATAGTAAGTACAGTGGCATGCAAAAGTATACTTAAAGTTTACAAAATTATATGAGATCCATCTTTTCACACTGAGGACATTAAGAGCCGTGGGTGAAAACTTTTTGAATTTGAAGATCAAGGTAAATTGTACTTAATTTATCTTCCAGGGAACATGCAAGTATCTTCTGTTGCTTCCTAAAGCAATACTAAATGAAAAAAAGGTGTTTCTACAAAATAAGAACAATTTTGATATCTTCATCCGGTTCAAATGTTTTCACCCCCGGCTCTTAATGCATGTTTCCTTCTGGAGCATCAGTGAATGTTTGGACCTTTTTTAATAGTTGTGTTTGAGTCCCTCGATTGTCCTCGGTGTAAAAAGATGGATCTCAAAATCATACAATCACTGCTGGAAAGGGTTCAACTATGCAAAAGATGCTTGAAAACTAAAGAACCTGCTGGAATTTATTCTGAAGAACAGTGCCCAGTTGAACTGTTCAGAACAAACAAGGGACTAATGTACAACCATCACAACCCTTGGTTCTTAATACTGTGTGGTTACCTGGATGATCTACGACTGTTTTTTTTTGTTTTTTTTGTGATGGTTGTTCATTATTCTCTTGTTTGTTTTGAACAGTTAAACTGAGCACTGTTCTTCAGAAAAAATCCTCCATGTTCAGCGGAATCTTCCAGCATCTTGTGCATGTTTGAACCCTTTCTAGCAGTAACTGTATCATTTTGAGATCCATTTTTTTTACACTAAGGACAATTGAGGGACTCAAACACAGCTATTAAAAAAGGTTCAAACATTCATCTAAACATCTTATATTTTAAATTACATTTACATTGTAGTCATATAGCAGACGCTTTTATCCAAAGCGACTTACAAATGAGGACATTAGAAGAAATCAAAACCAACAAAAGATCAACAACATGCCAGTGCTACTACAAGTCTCGGTTAGCCTAACATAGGTGCACGTAGGAAGGTGTTTATGTGTGTGTGTGTGTGTGTGTGTGTTAAGAAACAAGTAAATAGAATAGAAAAAATAAAAATTGCAATTGATAGAGGGTCAAGTGTGTGTGGGTTTTTTTATAAAAAGAAGATGATTAGATACAATGTAATTAGAATAGAGAGTTAGAGGGTCAAATAAAGATGCAAGAGATGTGTTTTGGTTTCAGCTGGTGGAATTGAGTATGTGTAATACTTATATGTTAAATATCTTACTCAGGACAGTACTAAATAAAAAAATAACATGCATTTTGTATGATCTCTCTCTTATTTTGTTAAAATTATTAAGATGTTCACAGATTCTGCAGGGGTTTCCCAAACTTTCGCATGCCATTGTACTTACTATATGAATGAATGATTCATTTATATAGCGCTTTATAGAGTATTGTTGTACACCCAAAGTGCTTTACAATCATGGGGGGGGTCTCTCCTCAACCACCACCAGTGGTTCCACTCGGATGATGCGACGGCTGCCACAGGAAAATGGCGCCAGTGCGCTTACCACTCACCAGCTAGGTGGAGAGGATAGAGAGAGTAGTATATGGGCAGGGTTTGTCTCAGGGGTTAGTTGCATCTAGTTATGCATAATTTATTGTAATTAGTAAGTTCATGTTACGTGTAACAAGGACACCTTAAAATAAAGAGTGGCCTAATCTTTCATTAAATACCTCATTGTTAAGGTTTTTGTTGTATTTTTCAGTTGATTTTAGATGCTGAAAGTGTTCGTCTGCCGACGTTACCTGTGGGAGAAGCCAGAACATCAGGTGACTCTCAGGGAATGTACAACACATATGAAGTGTGCGTTTGTCCCAGCGGTAAGCTCTTCATCTCCAGAGCTGGCGTCTCTTCGACCTGCAACGAGCACCAGGACTGCTGAATGACCTTCTGTCCATAATGCCCACACTAGAATCAAATCCTGCTGTTACATTGTCTTGGGCAAGGTTAAAAACCCATCATAATATGTATTAACATCAGAAGGTACATTAATCTGTTTGGTTGGGGTTTTATCATGATAGGAAAGATGAAATATACAGTATATACAATACGCTCCCATGGCAATTTGTAACCATTAATGTTTTGGTGAATTGGTTGTAAATTTGTACAATTTCATTCATATGCTTCCATACAATCTGCCTACTCCCCACTGACGTTTAGGTTTAAGGGACGATCTTTATGGTTAATATTATTATTTAAAATATGTATATGTATGAAGCACATCGTATAAATTCATGCAAAATCGCTTTGTAAAATTGTTACATTTTCTAATGAAATTGGGTTGTGTAGATTGTACTTTACTATAAGGAACAACATTATTGTATGGTTTCTTTGTTTTTTTTAATAATTTTTTTTCAAAATTAGGCTGGGCAATAAAGGGGCTGGTAAACAGCTGACATCCTATGCAATATAATTTTGAGGTGCAATAAATAACCAAATTCTGTGTGTTGCATATCAGCTAGTTATTGTTTAAATATGCACTCAATAGAGAAATTATTATAAATAAAACGTGCTCAGAAGGTTATGATATATACTTCTGAAATCAGTATCATGTATAATATATAATATATAAGTCATGTATAATAATACATTTCTGTCTGAAAACCCATACTACCCACAATCCTGAAGCAGTGGCTTTCAATTCTTACGTTAAGCATTGTAATATAACCGAATACAAATGTCTCTTATTTTTGGTTGGTACCAAAACAGCTGGGGTATTGAGAGTAAGCAAATTCTGTTCTGTATGTAAAAAAATCAGCATAATTGGTTTTGTGAAGAAAAAAACCCACTGCTGTAAGATATAACGTGCTCTTGATTTTTTAAATGTATACACCGTGGTTTGATATCAAATTAGGCCATTTATTTCAGAATAAGTATCAAAATGCTAATTTTCCTACAGCAGCTTGAAACTTTGGTATTTGTGTTTTTCTCAGAATTGTTTAGCATATATTCTGTTTGAAAATGCTGAGAGTGGTTATGTTTGTATATAAATTGGTTTGGGATCTTCACATTTATACATCAGTTGTATATTATATTTTGGGTGATTTATATTTTTTCAATGGAAAAACTCATATTTTGAGGTTTAAATTAAATAATTACAATAACTGACCTTTAAATTATATTATAGTTTAACTATAAAGCATGTATGAACACTGAAAAAAACTATTTACATGTGTTTTGGCATGAGTTGACATGATAATTTTGTTCAAACATAATTTTTTTTTTAATTAAACTTAAGGGAAAATGTGTACAATACAGGTATATTTTGTACCATTATTACCTGATACTACATGACTGATTCAGAAGATATTTTTAAGAATAAGTATAAGACCCACTGTCAGTGGGTCTCACATTTACAGAGCTGTAATATGACATTATGAGATTGAAAGGAATGACAAAATATATTTGTTCAAACAATAGAGTAGACCAGTTTTAATTTGTCTCTCAGTTAAACAAAGGAAATGGATGAAAAACATCATTGACATTGAGCACCATATGAGCATCTATGTTCCTCTTACACAAATTTCAGAGAACTTCATGCAAAGAATTCTTAGCAGTAGAGGACAAGAGGTTCTCATTGTGAATATTAGAAACTCATTGAGTAAATAATATGCATTTTCTAAGGAACTATGCATGTTGTATGTGTACACAGCAATTAACTTGTCGGGTAAAATTAAGATAAAATGTAACTTGCTATATTTTTAAATGGTAATTTTTTTAAATAGTAATATGTGCTAAATCTACACCCAGTGTCTTTGTGTGGGAAATAAAAATTGCTCCATTGTGCCCCTAGCTAACAATGTATACATGTATAGTTCAGCTGCGATAAAGTTGATTGTGAAATATGGAATACATTTCATTCTTTCATACTGTAATCTTGCATCAAGACAGATACAGTAATTGCACTAGTAAACATTTGTGACCCTGCTGTTATATTACATCTTCAGGATGTAATTTACATCTTAGTCTTTCAAATATATTTTTTATTTTCACTGTTTAATGTTCAGGTTATGCACAGCATTACATATACAGTAAAAGGAGCAAGTCAATTACCATATGGATTTGCCAGCTGATAAAATGGTGTATGCACATTATAACCTGCCATTTTTATTTTAAAATGAGCTACTGGCACATGACTGATATATATCCCATAAGAAACCATGAGCTGATTTGCCTGCCATTGCTGGATTGCACATGATTCATTCATTTAAATTCCAGCAATCACTCAATTGCTATTTACATAAAAGTGCTGCGCAACCCATGCTATTAAATCACAATACCCTTAACTTCATGACTATGGCAGGAAAAATAAATTTATAAAAAATATAAAAAAGCAGTATTGGTATTCATTATGAACAAAGGAACAACAATAATCAATAAATGTATTTAAAATAATAACAGGTATTGCTATGCTTTTGAACAATATGTACACTGCTGCATGTTTAATAACGTAGACTTTTTCATTAAACTCAGGCAACCTTTCCGAGAAATGGCAGAGGTATGTACGCAATAATAAGCACGTATCACAGCATCAGAGGTGGCACTGTTAAAATAAAATACCAGCTAGATACATAATTTTACCTTTAACAAGTCTTTTAAAATATGTACTGGTCTATAGTGCACAACCACCGCTTTGTTAATTTAATTGTTAGTGTTTTGCATTGTCTAATGCTGACATTCAGATTTTTTGCTGGACAAATGTCTCAAGTTTGATGATTATCCGAGCTGTACATTCCATTACTCTCATTGCTACTTCCGAAGTATATCTGTCGTTAGGAATCTGGGGGAAGGGTAAAAGGTCAGGGAAGCGAGTTCTCAGGCTGTCCACACCATAACCCTCTAGGATGTGTACATCCTTGGCCAACCCTGTTAGCTGGGTGTTGTACTCCTCTAACTTTTGCGCAAGTGCTGTGGGCTTCACATCTTTGTCTGATTTTCCTCTTACTGCATAATCTGCAGCGATTAATGCTAGCTTTGTTGCCAGGTAGCATTTGAAGCATACCCATTCATTGGCATTTTTATGAAGGTCATTTCTTGCAGCGGAAAAGTTGGCTCTTGCTTGCCTTAGCCACCGCCGTGCCTCCACAGGGTTCCCAACGGTCTTAAACGACGGTGGTACAAAGAAGCGATTTGAATGCGATGTGCCTGCATAGCTAGTAAATTGTTCTCGGAACTGCTGCTTTTCCGATTTATGGCTTGTTGCTTCTTGGTTCCATGAAGTGTAAAATCGCTGAAATGAGAATTTCTCTGACTGGAATCGAGTGGAAGATGCAGAGAAAGGTCTCCTTGATCCTCTATCAGTGGTCTGCTCTGCCTGTGTTTGCTTCTCCATCCTGTTAATCTCATTTTGTAGGTGCTTAAAGACTTCGGTAGCGATATCAAGATTCTCTGCATTTTTGTCAGGGTGCCACTTCAAGTATAAGCGGCGTATAATTTTCTTGCGTTCGGTTTCAGAAAGTTTCCAAGCTTGTTCTATGACTGAGGTAACTTCTTTTAGAATGTCTGGTAATGCATTGAGTTTTATCTTTTTGGGGGATGCCTTTGTTGAAGGAGCCCTTTGATTTTCTTTTCCAGGAAATAGTGGAGGGACCATTCTGGCAGAAGGAGAACGACCCTCTAAGGGGCTTGTTGGAGTTGGTGTACCTTCTCGAATATGGGTGCTATCATCCTGTCTGGAAAATTTATACAGATCAAGAGAACTCACGATTTTGTACTCACTGTACCCAATGTCAATTTGAAAGCACTTGCCGAGAACACTTGGAGTTTCGTCTTCCTCTCGTTCTACTTCTTGAACGATGATAGCATATGTGTAAGTTGGCTGGTAAGAGCCTAAGATATCACCTCCCTCTGAATCTACCAGGTAACCGACATATTCTCCAGGATAAAATACATTCATGGGGTCCATGAGCAGTAAATGATGAATCTCTGCAGAAATGGGTGTACCAGGAAGTGGAAGCTCTAGCTTCGAGGGCTCAGTTGTGTCATACTTGACACCAAGGTTGTCTAGCTTCTCTGTTATTCTGTAGATGTCATTGCAACCCAGCATAGCAATAAGATAGGAGGTGTCAGAAATCAGGTTGTCTGTCGCCGACTTAAGGGTCATTGCCAAAGCAAGAAGAAAATTAATGTCTTTGCTGTCAGAGTGCTGAATGTAAAGATGGATAACAGCAGTTCCATACCTTTTAAGAAAGGCAAGAGTTTCACTACGGCTATGGGGAATTGGACTGCAGCCTTTCACTCGCAATGTTGTCTGTAGTTTCTCAAAGCAAGAAACCTTTAAGCCCTCACACAGTGCTTTGCATAACCGTATCGCTTTCTCCTCATTCACCATGTATGTATTCTCATTCTCGTGTTTCATGATCCGAATTAATCCAGTGATAAACTGCTCTGATGAAAGGAGCAATTGAAGCCGTCCCTGTAGGGAGCAAAGGGCACCAAATTGGCACATTTTCGGAGAGTCTTCATCTAGTTGTTCCTCCAAGATACTACTCAGAAGCCTGGGCCTCAGTTTCTGGGGAAGCAACATGATCAGCTTTGTGTGAAAGGCATGGTCTTTGCCTAGGTAACACTGGCTCATGTCAACTAGCATCTGAACACCAACATTACCCTGAATTCGGCTCTTGTAGTGTGGTGCATCGTCAAAGACCAAAGTGTTTGATTTAGCCAATCGTCCATCATGACTTGGAAGGTAAAATGTCAAATCTCTGAGATTCTCAAGGTCTTTACGGACCTGTACTGGGTCATTCTGGAGATTTTTGAACAGCCCAGAGACAGTTCTTTTCACGGTTCTCATTTCATTTGGGTCAAGCTGCTTGCCTTCCGAAATTCTATAAATTCGACACAAAACTTCAACATATTGTTTTGTTGAAACAATGTCCTCAGTTCCCAATAGTTTGAACAGTTGGTGAAATGTACCCAGCTCAAGGGGAAGTTTGTACAAATAGGGTTTGAAGTCAGATTCATTGTCCAAATTAAGGACAACCTCCTCTGGTTTAAGGAGTTTCCAACCCTCTTCAACCATGACGAAGGCTACTCCTCGTAACTGACAGCGGAATTCGTGTTTTTCTGCATTCATAAATTCATAAATGCTCCTCAAGACCTTGTTTCGTGTTTTCACTGTGTCATCATCCAAGTTAGTAATGCTACATATGTTTTTGCAGTTGCTAATTACCTTTTCCAATGGTGGGTCCACATTGACGTTTAATAGGCTCAAAATGAGATCAAGCTGCTCTTGGCTGGCAAGTGTGTTTCCTTCCTGGTCTTTTATGCTTGTTGGGGTGGCTCTCTCCGGTAGAATAGGACAAGATGTCCACAACAACTGCATGATATCAGTTTGTTTGAACTTTGGATTTACTTGAGACCCATTGAAGCGAATTAGAGGGATGGTGCCATTCATTTCTTGGTACTGAGCGTGGAGGCAAACAAGCTCGGCTGGTGCACGCTCTGGGCATAGGAATGGTATCATAGAGAGTTCTTTGAGGAATGCCCCATCAAAAAGATCTGTTCTCTCATTGAAAATGTGATTTAGGAGAACTTCAACAATTGTCTGAACTTTTTCCATGGACCAGTTCTCTGTATGAGCTTTGATGCTGATCTCTTTTGAAAACTGCAGAACTTGCTGTTGTGATACAACATGTTTTAGCCCAATATTGCGTAGGAATGTTATCCATGAGGGTAAATAGGATGTCCCACTTTTTGGCTTTGAGACATGCTCAATTTTTTTAAAGAAATCATTGGGAATGAAGGCTTTTTGTGGAAGCATTACTTCAAACACTTTAACTGTTTGATCGAAGAAGGCTTTGGCAGGTTTTAGTCTATTGGTGGAGTCATGAATGAAAGACAGACCTTCTAGTTTTTCAAAGAGCTGATCCTTGATGCTGTTTGGCTCCTCCATTGCCAATAACCTCTCCTTCAGATAGATGACATGTTGGATTTTGGCATCATGTGATAAAATGTCAAATTTTGGAATTAAATGATTCAGGTAGACCTCAAGATCATCAATCGGTGTGACCCCAAGAAAGCTGTAGAGTTCTTTCAGCTGTGGACTGTCAGCGAGAAAGGCTGAGGATGTATTGTGTGCCCACTTTTCAATGTCAGCAGAGGGAATGCTTTTTGTAACAACATAGCATGCTCCGAAGTTTGAGATGCAGATGTACCGGCCACTGACAGCTTTGTAACATGGCAACAGTTTAAGACATTGTACATCATCCTGGGTCAGATTAGTCAAATTGCAGTTGAAGTACAACAACAGTGCTTCAAAGTCTTTGTCCATCAAACTTGCTGTTTTGAAAGCTGACATCTGGATGATGTACTCAAGTGCCCGAAGTATGCTGGAAGGATTGTCTATATTTGCGGTGTGCTGAGCCAATAGAGGCAAGATGGGACTCTCTTTGGCACATATTTTATTCACAGCCAATTGAAAGCATCCTCCCTTCATCAGGGTGTGAAAGACTTTGTCATTTTGTCCATTTGGAAAGATTGCTGCAAAGATCAAGCTCAGGGGTAACAAAACGTCATGCTCTGGCACAACCAATTTGTTTCCTGACACCATAAATTTGATTCCTGGAATTAGTGCCCAATCTTTCAATATATCCATAATGGTTTCAAATTTAGGCTTGATCTCTGTCTGGTCATCCTTGGTCGCAAGTTGTTCACTGATAAAATGCCATGCACTCTTAAGCCAAGATTCAGTAGGAAAGTTCTCCTTCCATTTTACTGAGTTCCTTGTTCTGCACTCTCTGGGAAGTACAAATCCGAGGAGATCTCCAAAACTGCTTATGTCAAAGGTCTTTGCCACACCTGCTTTTAGAAGGATGTTACTGTACCTCATGTATAGTGTGTGCATGAAAAGCTCTTTCCTTGATGGAATAAGATCATGATGAGCGGTCAGAAACTTTGGATGTCTGGCATCAAACACTTGCAGAAAGTTGTCCATTGTCAACAGAAGTGGCAGTCCCTCTATGTTAATATCATTTTCCTCCACATCTTTCAAGCAGTAGTCAACAAGTAGTTTCAGACCATGGAAGAGCTTGAAACTGGACTGCTGCAGTCGACATGGTAGCTTTCCAACTTGGCAGGATGCGTCTGGAGATGAGAATGTCAGAAGAAAGTTGCGAACATCATCAGGATTTACATAGTTGACTGGAATCCCAGCATCTTCCAGGCAGAAATACAGACTGGCTGTCTCATCACAGCTGTAGATTAGGTTGAAGCCAACATCTAGGAGCATTGACTTCATTCTAAAAACATTTTCTGCCACAGATTTTCTTGTGGTAATGTTATATTCTGTGTTTTTAAGATGCTGCAACTCATCCTGAAGTAAGTTGTCAAAGAAAGCCCGGCCTTTAGATGAGGTGGACGTGTTCACCCAGGACATGTATACTGCAGAGTGTATATCACTGTTATCAATCTGGGGTGCTCGAAAAACCGGGAGTAGTCTTTTCAAATCTTCATGAATACAAAGGTAGATTGCCTTTACCAAACAATACCAATCTGGTTGAATGTCCAGTCTGTTTACAGGAAAGATAGACAAAAATTTTCTCAAAATATCCCTGACAACATGGATTGGAGTTCCTTGAAATATTGTCATGGTGGGGTCAGGGCCTGGAAAAAGCCAATGTTTCAGTTGAATTAGCAGTTCTACACATGCAGGAGCGATTAGCATTTTCATTAGATTGTTGTTCCAGTCACTCCTGACACCAACTCCATTGTCATCTCTCCACAGATTTCTTCTGGCAGAGTCTAAAGCAAAATGGCCATTCACATGGAAAGGCAGGCCAGTCTCCAGAGAAAGAGGGAGAAAACAGAAGGCTCTATGTGGTTTTTTGTAGTTGTTACTGGTGCATGCAGCAACACCACCACGTGGAAAGAGTGTTATGTCCTCATTTTTGTGAGCCGAAATTACACTCTTAGAGACCTTCTCCATGTCAGAAAATCCTGATCGGTTACATATCAGCCAGGTAGCAGAATTCCCATCTGTGTCTTCTATGTCCATTGTGTAGGTAATCTGTTGTACTGGAATTTGAGCCAGCTGTTTTTTCTTAGAGACACTGTCCAGAACTGAGGCGTGAAACTGCTTCCGTTTGAGTCGATCACCATCTGTGATTTTTGCTGTCACTGAATATAGTGTTTTTAAATCCCCAGTTTCATTCTCAATTTCACAAATAGAAATTTTCTCCATGTGATTCAAAAACATGAGAAATTCTGCACCATCCATTCGCATTTTATCAAGGAAATTTTTAACCATTCTGTCTGAAGCAGGTGCTGAGCTGATCTCTGAAATTTTGGCCATTTCTGCATTTCGTATGGGAAATCTGAACATTGTGCTGCGTTCTAGCTTGAAGTGGTTTCCTAGGTACAAGTTGAGTACATCAGAAAACTGTGATCTGAAGTCTGAATCCAAATTTCTAAACATTCTTCCTGGACTGATAGATGTTGCTCCAGGTGAATAACGGGCATGCGGATCAAAGATGCACAGAATGTCATTATTTGAGATAAAAGATGGGCAGTCAGTAATGTGATACACTGAGTTGAACCCAATGCCGTATTGGCCAGTTTTTCCAGGGTTTGCCTCTTTAGTGCCCCTTCCGAGATTCTGGATCCCCCTAACATCATCTTCTGTAAAAGGCTGATTGTTGTACACACAGAGTGATGGGCCTTGCATGGGAACCCATTTGTCATCAAAGATTCTGTCAGTTGGGTGGGTCCTGGGATCAAAGACAAAGTATATTTCTGTGGCTTTTGCATCATCTGCATTCTGCAGGAGCTCTTTCAACATCTCCTTTTCTGATGGATAAGCATTGAGGATACTTTTTATTCTGCTAGTGAGCTTCTCCTTCTGCCCAAACTCACTTCCAAGGGTAGTGAAGCAAACGTTGGAGGCATATCTTTCTAAGGCTTTGTGACGTTTTGGAACCGATCCCAATTTAACTGCCACCTCTCTTGGAATATCACCATGGCAGTACTTAACGGTTGTGTCCCTGACTTTAATCCAAGGACAGTCATTATAGCAAAGTGATTTTGATGGTTGTAGTGTGAAATTGCTGTCAGGAAGAAGTATCTCCCCATAGTTGCTTTGGCAGAATTCTTGATTTTTGTCTCGGATCAAGCTCCATATTCCCTCACTAATTATTCTACGGGACAGCTGGAAGTTTTCTTCAGTAAGAGGTTTTCTCCCACATTCAGTTTTTATCAGCTGTAAAACCGCTGCGAATGTTTCAACAGTGAAGCTAGGTTGAACTCCCACATTTTCAAAAAGTTCACGACAACTATTCCTGTACTTGTTGGGAAGCTGGTAAAGGAATGGAGCAGCATCAAAGTTTAAGTGAAATGCTACTTTTGTTGGTTCCACATATGTGTTCTCCACTAGAACTGAAGAGAATGTTTTTAACTCCTCCATGATTTCCTCTTGTGCAGCATTGGACTGCAGCAATTCCTCGTGGAGATATTTGTAGCAAGCATTGGTTATGTTCTCTTGATACAGGGTTACACCATCAAAGGATTTTGAGAGCTCTTTTAGTTGGTTGATGACTAATGAAACTGTTGGCTTTTTTATCAATCCAAGAAAGTCTTTCACAGCCAATGAGATAGGACCACATCCTTTAAAGGAAGGGGAATTTTCATTGAGAATGGGCTTCATTAAACACACAGTGTCCTGATGGTCTGTTGTAAAAAGCTCTTTTGCCGAGAACATGGTAGATTGGAGGACATTGTTTCCATGCCAAGGAAGTGAAAATCCAGCTGGTTTTGTCAAGAATGGAAGGAATTTGATATTTTGTAATTTGGCAACATACTGATTTGCTCCTGGATCTCTCATTTTCAGTTTTTCATCGATGAGACTGAGAATTATACTGCTCCTGTGGCATGCAAGTGTGTGGTCATTTTCATTTAGAGCCAATACAGACTTCGCCCGTTCAATCAAATCTTCCCAAGATATGTCATCCTTGACCATTCCCAGCTGCACTAATTTCACCAAGCATACTGGATTGACATAGTCTCTCAAACTTCCTTCAGGGAACCTTCCATCTTCACTGTTGTACAGTTTGGCTACTCTGCCCTCAGGATGTATGAGTCGAGATGGCAATACAAGCTTCTGTGATGGTCCTGAACATGGAATACATGGGGTTTCCCTCAGAATGGATGCAAAATCCTCAAGTTTTTCATTGAGTACATAATACATCAGAGGGTCACGTAGATCCTTATCAATGTCTTGGATATGGGGGAAGAACACATCTGAGAAAAACTGTGTCTCTGTCAGGGTGTTTTCCATCAGTTTTCCTTTACAGCCAGCATCATCGAAGCCTTCCTTAACCCAGTCTGGCAGCTCAACAGCACAAAGATCTTGGGAACCACACTTTCTGAGGTATTTCAAGAATATCTTGAAGGCAGCAGACCCAATGTATGGTCTGCAAAGCAACGAATCATCCAAAAAACGGACATTCTTGATTGTCACCCAGGATTTTCCATCGGAAAACACTTTTGCACGATCATCATCAACACCTTTAGCTATTTCTTGATAAACCCCTTGACAAATCAGATTGAAATCATCATGGACAACTCCAGGGTCAGGCCAGGCTGCATAATAGCTGTAGTCCAATAATTCCCCACTTTCTGCCATTGACCTCAGCATGTTAAGTGCAGCTAAGTATGCTTGGACAATCACATGTCTCATAAAAATGGAGTTCCATTGTCCTTTTGTGTCTGTCTTCCATATCTCTTTGCGATTTGATGTGACAGCAAAGCAACCATTTATGTGCACAGGTAAGCCAGTTTTGATTCGAAGGGGTAAGTAGCAGAACACTTCCCCAATTGGTGTGACACTTGTCTTTACAGTCCATTTTCTATTGTCTTCTTCAGAGAGCAGCACGGCTACGCCTCCACATGGTACCAGACCGAGACGTTTTCCACTATCACTCAAGGAGAACTTCAGAGCTTCTGTCACATCCATGCATGAGCAGATAAGCCAGTTTGTATTTTCAACTCCCTTCTGTGGCATGTCATCTGTAAGTCTTTTAGTTTGTGTGCCTTTAGCGGCCATCTCAAAGTATGATGATGGATCTTCTTCAGAACCTCTGAACAGTGGGGAGTGAAGATCAACAATGCGTCTGAAGACATTGTGGAACTCCTCCACTACAATTCTGATGATGCAACCAGACTTAGGGACCTCAGCTGGCACTCTGTTGGTGGCTGCGACTTTTTTCATGACTTTGGCAGAAGATTTCAGAATACTTAAGGGACCATAAGCTGCTTTGGAGGACCACACACTCTTGTTTATTGTGACAACATCCTGTGCAGCAGCAGGGTTTGGCTCCTCACATTTCAAATACTTCAAGACCATTGTTCCAACATGTTGTGTGAAAAGAATGAGCCGGTGACCACAGATGCTAAATTCATCCACAAGAGAGTAGATATCAGTGGTATTGTAGTAAATACTGCTGATTTCACTTACAGATGCCTCTTGCTCAGTTCTAAAAGGAAGTCTGAAGAGGGTCCCATCATACTTGTAAGGGGACTCCAGTGACAGAGGAAGCTGACAGTTAAATACATTGATGAAAGGTTTGAACTGATTGGGAAACTTCCTTAGCCGTTTCTGCTGTTTGCTCCAGTTAATTTTGATGCCTGGATTTGACTTGTCTCTGATGTGTTTGTCAATGTGATTGATGTTGGGATCAAAAATGATCATGAATTCTCTACTCATGATAATGGGAATGTCAGTCACATGATAAACAGAGTTGAACCCTAGACCAAATTTGCCCACTTTGTCAGCTTCACACCTTTTCATGGATCCACCTAACCTGGTTATATTAAGGAAGTCTGTATCAGAGAAAACTGAATTATTGAAGGACCACAAAGCTGGGCCATGACAAATAATCATGCCTGGGTCAAGCAGATTCTCTTTGATTTCAAGATTCTTTCGCATGTCAATCAGAAAACTACACTCAGTAGCATTTGCATCGTCAGCATTCTGCAAAAGCTCTTTGAAGATATCCGCAACTGAAGGATACTCCTCCAGAATGTTCTTTATTCTCACAGTCAGAGGCTCCCTTTGGCCTGACTGTTCGAACCCAAGGTTTTCTGGGTTAATCAATCTCGTGCTCAAACATGGAACTCTCAACCATTCAGCAGTTTTCATTGGAATGTCATCATGGACAAGGATGATGGGTTCCGAAACATCATCTAGTAAGTCATTCAGATCCTCTACTTTGATGTCACAGTAAGTGCATTCGTGGATGGGTTTCATAACCAGTTTGCTTTGATCTTTGTGGTAAAGAATGGGGACGTGCATGGTAGTATCTACTGATATTTGACAGCTGTAGAGCCACCGTAAAATATTTATTAGGAGTAGGACATTGCGTTTGCTTTCTTCTTTTGTCATCTCCAGCTCACTTCTTTGCCTGATTGTTTCGACAACTTCAAACACATGACTGGGAACAACTTCTTCAATAGAGCCACAGAATTTAAAAATCCTGTTGAATTTTGCAATGGTCTTTGGTAATGAGTACAGGTAAGGCTGGAGGTCCAAATCTGGTATGGGTTTTAAAACAGTGCGTCCAGGGGAAGCAAAGGTTTTCCCCGTCCAAACCCAATCAAAGTGCAGAGACTTCACAGCTTCCCTTGCATCCTCCAAATGAGCTTGCATGAATTCATATATCTCAAACAAGATCTGCTGAAACTGATACCAGTCCTCAGTGGTAAATGCTTGGGATCTGTGCCAGTCATTTACTGCTTTCAAATGCTGGAGCACTTGATCAACCTGAGGCTCTAATGACAACTTCAGGGCTTTTTTCATGCCAGCGGAGGTGCGTTCCACCAGGGCAACCGAAGAGCCAACAAGCACAGCATGAGAAATATCACACATTTCAGAAAGAGAGGAAATATTGCAGGAATCACCTCTCCAAGCAAGTGACTTTGGGTAATTCAATGGTCTGTCTTTGCAAACGGGTACCCATTTTAATTTTTGCAGGGTTGTCTGAACCTCAGAGGACTTCACCAACTTTGTCTGTTTGTTAAGGATAGTAAGAAGTGTTTTTGCCTTCATTAAAATGGGATTCCAATCTGGTTTGCTATTCCCTTGCAACTCCTCAATTTTTCTTGCAACCTGGAGCACATCCTTTTCACTGATTTGAACCTCATTTTTCAGCCCCAGTTGTCTCAGTGAATGAAGGACATCAGGAGAGGACGTATAGTCATCTGGGGGAAACCTTGTCTTTTCTTCCATGAAGAAAAGGTTCTGCAAAATTTCTAACTCTGGATCAAAAAAGTCTGCTGGTGAATGAGGCTTTTCTGAAGAGGTATAAATAAACTTCAGTGAAGAAAGCCAGCCAATTACTGCCTTGTTTTCATTCTTCAGAAAAGACAAATGAGTAAGAGCCCAGAGCATGATTTTTGTGACTTCTTCTTTGGTGTAGAATCCTTTCTCAATGTCTTGAATTATCACCTTTAGACATTCAGTGCTTTTCACCTGTTCAATGTTCAACAGCTTTATTAGACGGATGGTTGCCTCATCACTGCAGTCAACTACATTTATGGACAATTTCACATCTAATGGATGCTTGGCAGTATGATGTAATGCTCTGGCTCCTTTCAATAATGTGAAAAGTGAAGGGTCTGCCTTTGACTTCTGTCCAACTTTGTCAAAGATGGGAAGCTCTTGAATTATGCGTTTTTCTTTTTCTGTAACATCAGTAAGACCAGCTAAAAAGCTTCTGAAGGTAACCTTCTGATTGTCAGAGAAAGATGAAACCTGGCTTGCTAATCTCTGAGATGAAGATCTGTCCATAATTTGCAGTAAGGAGCTTGGTGATGACTGGTGAATGTAATTTTTCAGGATTGGATGGTGCAAGCAGGGATCAAGTTGCTTCAAGATAACACAGCCAAGATTCTTCATAACTACAAGCAAGTCATCTGATGGAGGACTCTCTTCCTCTTTTACAAGAATGATGGGTGATGGCGTTTTTAGGCGTAGTAGCTCTAGAGAATCTAGGGTGTCAGTCAGTGGCATATTTGGAATCAAAGGCAAATCTTCAAAGACACTAAGATCATCTGGAAAGTTAATGTAGAGATGCTTCCAAATCATTCTGAGCCAAGATGCTGAGGGATGCTGCTTCTCTTGATCACCAGGGTACCACTGAACTGCAAAATCTCTAGAAGGCCATGCTGTGGTAAGGACTTCTTTAATTAGGCGTGCCGATCTCTCTGGGGTTAGCACTTGAACCTGAGTGCAAGGCCTCCCTGAAAGCACAAACAAACACAAAACATGATGTAAGCTGTTATTGAAGAAATACAAAAATGCATCTGTGAGCCCTTGGATTGACCTAGATCTGGTCATAAACTTTGACCTGAATTCACATAAATAAACAAACACAATCTGCTTAAATGTGGCTGTTTGTCTACTGTTGTTCAATTCAAATTTCTGCAGAAATTCAGATATATCCAGAGGTTCACATATTATTATTCTTTCCTGCAACTGTATATTCTATAACACTTATAGGTTCAAACACAAAAAATACACATTCATGGGTAAAGATCACAGATGATGAGAAAATTAATATTTTTTAGCATTTGAAAAAACATTTGATTGTAAAAACATTTACAATCAATCAACGCACAAAACAGAGAAACCTGTTAAAATGGCTCACACGATAGACAATTTTGAAAATATTCTAATTAGAAGTCTCATCCATTCCCATTTTCAGCTGTTCATGTTGCACAAATATGCACAGAATACATGAAAAAATTGCCTTCAAATAATGGAAAATTCTTGCTGTTCACATGCATGTTCATATTTGTGTCTTGCGTCACATTATTTCTTGCAATCGGTTTACTGCTTGTTTACATCTTGATTGATTAAAATGGTGCGTTTAAGTTTTATTTCTTAACAAATTCCAAATCAAACTGCTTAAATTAATTGATATATAACTTTCCAATGTTTGAAGTTATGGATAGTGGAACATCAACACATTAAAATATTTATTACAAGCATTTCACATTATTAAATGCATTAGTATGTTTTGTTTTGATACAGTATATGGTTAAAGAGTTAAAATACGCAGATGTTAGTGTATAAGTAGTGTGATCCAGGAAATCTATAGCGACACCAGCTCTACAGACATTAGACAACACATTGTGCACTTACCTGAACAACCCCAAAGGTATTGTTGAACTGGAAAAAAAATATTTTTAGGTTAAAATAAATAATTCAATAAAAATTATGAAGCAAATAAATGAGATATTCCATAGATGCATAAATTGAAATGCATTTTGCTACTAGTATACTGTAAATAGTTTTTTCATGGCATCTTTTTAAGATTCTTTTTCGTGTTGGATTTTAAGACTATTTCGAAAGTCGCTGAGCAGTAGAGCCAAACTAAATTCTCTTACATAGACTTCATTGTATGAATTAAATGAGCACTGATTCTTATCACTGAAGCTAAGTAAGGCTGAGCCTGGTTAGTACCTGGATGGGAGACCTCCTGTGAAAACTAGGTTGCTGCTGGAAGAGGTGTTAGTGAGGCCAGCAGGGGGTGCTCACCCTGTTGTCTGTGTGGGTCCTCCTAACACCCCAGTATTGTGAAGGTGGACACAATACTGTAAAAAAGTACCGACCTTCGTATAAGACATTAAACCGAGGTCCTGACTCTCTGTGGCCATGAAAAATGTCCTTTAAAAAGAGTAGGGGTGTAACCCCGGCATCCTGGCTAAATTTGCCCATTGGCCTCTGACCATCATGGCCTCTTAAACATCCCCATACACTGATATGCTTCATCACTCTGTCTCCTCTCCACCAGTAAGCTGGTGTGTGGTAGGCCTTCTGACGCAATATGGCAGCCGTCACATCATCCAGGTGGATGCTGCACAATGGTGGTGGATGAGGAGATACCCCCTTACTATGGAAAGCGCTTTGAGTGTCTAGAAAAGCACTATATAAATGTAACAAATTATTATTATTATTAAAGGTACTGAAGTTCAAGAGAAGTGAATGATTTTCTCCTTGTCTTTTGTTGTTTTATTTACATTAATGACAGTTGATATTACAATCTCTCTTAAACAGCAGATCATGGTGACATTTTAATTGTTCACAATCTACAATCGTGAAATGGCATGCCACTACCTTTAAAATGTATACACAACGTTTGTGTAAAAATAATTAATAATTGCATAGTTTCATCGAAAAAGAGGAAGAAAGCTGCTTCCTATCAACAGTCATGGTAATGTCCTTATCATGTTTTAGAAATTAGTTATATAAATAAAACCTGTCCAATGGCCAACTGTGGCACAAGCAGGACAAAACAAAAGATTAGTAATCCCTTCTTTAAAATATTGTATTTAGTCATTTGGGAATAGTGAAAAGGAAACTGTATTCTCTGAGTCAAGCTAAGATGGGTGCCTGATGACAGAGTTTATAGGTTCTGCTCATTTTATAAAAGGCACTTCATCTTTTTTTGGCATATACTAAGTTAAGCATGAAAAAGCATAACTCAAAAATCTGACAGCTGTATTAGCAAGCATGCAGCTCAAACATTTTACTCCCTGTAGCAAACTATGCATGAACAAGGTTAAGTTTCACCACCGAGGAACAGAACTGAGAGCAGATGCTCTATATATCCTGAGTGAGAGCATGTGAGTGACATTATGAGCTGCAGGTGTCTACCTCTGCTTTTGGCTGCTTCATTCAGGCTGGTCATGACATGTGAGGCAATGCTTTCCAAGATAAATCTTCCCTCCAGTCCTGGATAAAGGGACCTAAAAAAAAGTACTGGGCATTACTTAATATAAGTTTTGACTAATTTAGTATTACCATGAGTACAAATCTTAATGTTTAAGCATATAATGATATTTTAATAATGATAACAAAATAATGACCAATTTACTACTAAAAAACAAAACTGAACTATTTAAATAACTGCAACAGCAGCTTTGTAATGAGGAGGAGAGATAGAGAGAGAGAGCGAGAGAGAGAGAGAGAGAGAGAGACGGGCTCAGACTCAGGCAGAAAATTCTGAGAAGCTGCAGGGCTCGATATTCGTTCCCTTGTTTCAATTGAAAGTTCCCCGGACTAATTGTGAACAACACTCCCGTCTTCTTCCTGAGCATGTGAACATGTTAATTTAATATATATGTATATGAAATAGGTTATTGTTATGAAGACAGACGTTAAAATTCATGTTCACATAATAAGTGCTGTCATTCAGGCAGTTCACAATATGTTTTAGCGCGTAATATGTTTTAAGAATGATATTCTGTTTACCGCGCAATATGTTTTACGCCTAATATTCATTGATGCATTAATCAAATTTAAGATTTTCTTTTTAATAATATGAATGTTAATGTTAATTTTTAAAATAGAAATGTCTAGCCTTATGAGCAGTTGATAATTGACAGACTGTTCTGTTAATAAATGCCGTCATTCAGTTATGTTATATTAATATGTTTCAGCACTCATACTTTACAACCATAAATTTTCTTGGGTTAAGATAGACTATTCTCTAATTAATTAAACAGTTTGTTATCATACAGATTGAAAGCCTGGATGGTCTCTCTGCCCCTCTCTCTCTGTTTTTGTGTGTGTGTGTGTGTGTGTGTGTGTGTGTGTGTGGGCGGGTGCATGCGCGGGAGGGGTGCGATTTTCGAATAGTAATCGAATAATACCCAGCAATTATCGAATATTACTTTTGCTTAAAATGCCCATCCCTAATGTGTGTATATATATATATATATATATATATACACATATAACATAAAATATATACTTATAACTTAATGTATTGTATTTTCAAGTTTTGTTCAGGGATAAACATTTAGAAATGTATCATAAATATTGTATATATAGTAGAGTATATACATTTTTTTTATCTAACGAACAGATCCTGAAGTTTTTATTTAATTTTTTATTTATTTTTTCCCGAATCCTAATTTTATTAAAAAATCTAGATATTCTAATTCTCCATCCTGTGGCATGTGGTCAGTTATTTAAATTCAATTCAAACTCAAGAACTGACAGGGAATACAATTTTGCTTACCGCTGTTTTGATTTGATATTTAGATATTTATATTTGATATATTTAGATAGCAGTGAACTATAATTATGAATGACCTTAATACCAAGAACGCAAATACAACTGTATCCCCATACCTTGGATACTCCTTCGAGGCGATGTAGACAGCATCTTTGTCATTCACAGAAGAGGAGAACACAGCAAATGTCTCATCCTGCAAAGGCAGAAGTTCCAGTCCAATGAGGTCATTGTAACAGGCATCGCTAAGGATAAACTCTAGCAGGAGCAGCTTCTCATTAGAGGACCCTCTATGGCGACATTTCCTCAGAGTCTGGCGCACAAAAGAAGGGGTCACTCTCCTCTGGCTCCCTGGTTTGGTGACAAACATTGTCAGTACTGCATCGATGTAGGCTGGCACCTGAGCCAGTATCATCCCTGAGCTCTGGAGGTATTTGATGACAGTCTCTGTAGTGTCCAAGCTGGAGTCCAAGTCTGAGAATATGGTTTCATCCACTTGAACCCAGCTCCCATTGAATGAGTAGATGACCGGCTGGTGAAGCAAGTCATTGAAAAGGGACTCAAGAATGGGTTTCCAGCGAGGTCGGATCCTGTTTGGATCAGGCCAGGCTCCATAAATATCTCTTGGGGAAAGGGGAAAATCTTGGTCCTTCTTAGTTTGGATTCTCCTGATGGTCTCCATGATGAGTGTGAAGTAAGCCCTTGGGATGACTGTGACTATGAGAAGCTCGTTCCAAAGAGCCGCCGGGTCCCTCCACTGGTCCACCTCCCGCCATTTGATGCTCCTGCGGTTGTCCGTCAGGCCGAAGAAACCACTGATGTGGACTGGCAATCCTGTCATGCTTTCCTCTCCAAGGGGCAGTGGAAGGAAACAGAAAGCACGTCCTGAGAAACTAGAAGTTGCCCCTTTGTCCTCATCAAAAAGCGTAAGGGGCAAGGCAATACCAATGGTTGGGATGAACTTCAGATCATCAGCAAGAGAATCCAGTTCGCCGCACATGCCTCGCCCTCCTACACCATTACAAACCAACCAAGTGGTTTTCTGAGTCTCTTTGGCAGTTTCATCCCGTACTTCAATGGAGAGTTGGTAGGTGGCACAGGTTACCGAACTGCTTAGTACCCCATTACTGTAGCAATCTATAGCCTGTCCCAGGGTCTTCAGAGAGTTGGGCCGCTCCGTCTTCTCTTCTTCACGGTCGCTTGCTGTGACCTGGAAAATCATCCGTTCTGTTCCATCCGATTCCCGTACATGCAGAGAGACCTTCTGCACGCTCTTTAGAAAGAGCAACACAGTGTCCGCATCAACTTTGAATGATTCAAAGAGCTCCAGAACCTTTTCTTTATTGTACGTGTTATTACTTAATTGTGAGGGTTTCATTCTGAGTGGAAAACGAAAGAGTGTTCCTGGAAAGTTGCCATCTTTAATGGTTTTCTCTGAGCTACCAAGCAGGCCAAAGTAAGGGGCAAATTGATCATTTAGCTCGGTTATTTCCTTTATATCGGACTTCAAATTCCAGCACTGTCCAGACTCATGGACTCCAAACAACATCTGATGAGGGTCCAGCATCGCAATTTGATCCCCACTGAATATACTAGGAACATCTACAAAAAAGATTAAACATTTTTAGAATAGTAAAACAAGTTTTTAGTTTAGTCCATAAAGAATGACATTAGCATATGCATATAAATGTATGAATTTGGCCTACCCATGTGTATAAATATATAAGGGTACACACAATTATGGACACATAACAGAAACTTGTTATTTTTCTCCACCCTGCTCAACTGTATATTCACAAATTAGAAAAATTATTTCATAAACTGGTATGAAAAAAAGGTTGTCATTAAATACCAGTGGGGTGTTGAACAGTCCTGCAAAATGATATGATACACTCCATCTAAAATAATTTTTTGCAAATTCATTATTATGTATGCTAATGCAGCTTTCAGGAACTGATATTACTTTATACACTATAAAAAATGCACGTGTCACACCACAGGACCATTAAAATGACCCAGTGAGTAAGAAAGGGATTATAAATGGTGAAAAACTTTATTAGGCACCTAATATACTGTAAAAAAAAAAATTATATTATAATATAACTTCTAACCTAAAATATTTATGTTTATAAAAGTATGTTTTATTCATCAATTATTATAACACACTCTTTTCTCACCTGTTATATGGTAGACAGAGTTAAATCCAATACCAAATCTTCCCACTTTAAGAGGGTCCTCTCTTTTTCTACTCCGTGCAATCTCCTGAATACCATTCCAGTCTTCTGTTGTGAAGACGGCATCATTATAGACATACAACGCTGTTCCTGTAAAAAAACAAAACAAAAAACAAAAAATTAATCATATTTCAATGTAACAGTGTATTTCAAGACAACTATCCCTTTTTACTATTCATTCTGTTTCCTGCATATTGCCAGGACTTATATTGAACATGTGAAGAGACAATCGATCAGCATATTTGGATTACCCTGATACTGAGCCATATCATGTGACCACAGTGACTCCACTCCATACTCTGTCTCGTCATACATGAACTTGACCTCAGTGGCCCCAGCATCCTCTGCATTCTGAATCAGCTCCTGCATGACAGGCACATCTTACAGTCATTCACATTAATTCTCACATACAGTATGTGTTATTTACAACAACAAAAAAGTCCTCAATATGTGTACCCTCAATTATTGGGCACAATATTTTATTTCTTCATATTCATCCTCTTTTTTTAAACATAGCCATATGTTTTAGCATGTTCTGCTGACTGCGGCATCTTTTATCAAATTCACGATACAGTCGAGGGAGACCTGGCCAAGGCAGACCACATGATAACAAAATGATAAAAACACACATAACATATACATATTTTTTTTACATAACATATTTTCTTACTTTTAGAATTTGTCCACCCTCTGGATATCTTCTTAAAATATCTTTCAAAAAATCAACCAAAGGTGGCGTGGTCTGACCGAACCTCCCTGCAAAAGAGCAAATACAAAAGAGCCACTTTCACACACAGTAATGCAAAACTATAACATTACATCACCAAAGTTAAGTGGATACATGAACATCACTCCAATATATGCTTGTTAAAGGGATAGTTCACCTCTTAAAAACGCTTGCATCACTCCGAACCTGAAAAACTTGTTAATAATGTACTTTTTTAAAGTGGTCATGAGATGATAAAAATTATTTTGTACAATTATTTGTATTTGATCCTTGTAGTTTACTTATGTTAACTTTATTTTTTGTTGTTGCACAAAAACAACCAAAAAAACCCAACATTTTGTGGTTGTTTTTGAACAACAAAAAGAAATCCAGTTATTCCCTGAAAATCATATATATATATATATATATATATATGCAGACAACTAATTTTCAAAACGTATTCTGACCCTCTGTCTGAAATAATTTAAAAAAATTCCACTTCTACATTCAGAATGATTTTGTGAACTGGATCAACGGTTCTTTGAAAATACCCGACTTACAAGAATGATTCATTCACATATTAGACATCACTGCTTCTCTAATGAACCCGTCAAGAGGAACTAGGGCAGATTTTCAGGGAATAACTGTTTTTACTCTTCTGGTAAAACTTTAAATGTTGGGAAACAGCTGTGGGGATCTGCACCAGTGAGGTCAGTGCTCTGATGATGGGTGATGGGATCTGGCTCACAGTAAACACTAAAGGTCAGAGGGGTTTAACTGTGAGCTTTGTTTGTGCAGATCAGAGAAGATCTTCCACATAAACAATGTATTTATAGACCTAGATTTTTGAACAGATTACATTTAATTTCTCTTCTAGTAATGAGTGTAGATGAAGAGGCTAAACATGCAAACTACATGTGGGTTTCTACATACTTTCAGCCATACAGTGTTTTTAAATGTATTTGAAATGCTATCCTGCAGATTTTCATGTGAGAGAATGTCAGAAATTGAAACACCAGTCATACTTAATTAATAAAGTGTCCCTAAACTGTCCCACCTCCTCCTCTCGGGCCTTGTCCATGCAACGTCATGATTATTTCATGGCTCCCGTGTGGCACCAAGCTTCCGATTTCAACCCCATCATGAACCTATACAAGAAGGAAAAACTAATTTTCTGTAGTTCAAGGTCAATCTTTAACATCATGTCTTAAGAAAATGTAAAACAAATAAAGAAATTCTGTAGGCTTTAATTTGGTAAAATTTTTACTCAATGAGTGAACTTGACAGATAATTACAAGTAACAAAATTAAAATGTGATTTTTTTTTTAAAGAAAGACTAAAGAGATATTTTCTTGTAAAACATACTTCAACAATCATTGTTTTTTTTTTTAAACTCAACATTATTCTTGAGGCATTTAATTAAGAAAATTCTGGGTAGTTTCTTACTGGCCCAAACCAAAACAGCCCACCATCTCTATGGCAATGGCAAACTGGTCTGGTTTCCTTCTTCAGAGTAAATTAACTGATTTTTTGTTCACCTGTTCTGTAATGTGTTAGGCAAAACAGTCTAAGTCTGACCACTCTGATAATTAAAATAACTTTTCTCAACAATCCACAAGATCTGAGGTATATAGGCACATATGACTGATTGGCATACATGAAGGGCATTTGAGAAACTTTGCAGCTCTTATGGCTAAATAAATGGCTGTGCATGATCATGAAGTCAGGATGAACAAACATTAGGAAAAAAAACACGGGAAATGGATTACACCTTTATCAAGTTTTTCACTATCTATCCATTAATCTCTTAGGCTGCAATGCACCTCTGTAAACTACACTGGCCGTCCACATGGCTTACCCATAATTCACTGTGATATACCACGGTTTTTGGTTTATTAAGTGATTGATTATTCAGGGCTGAGATTGCGCCTGTTCAGACAGAGACTGCTGTCTTCAGCTATTCGTTCTGGAATCAGCTTCTGCTTACACACACACACACTGATCAGTACTTCTGCTAACACACACTGATCAAGAGCATGCAGAGACCAAGATGAAAGGACTACCCGGCAAATCAGAGCCGTAGGCTTCAAGGATACAATTATCTTGTTTGTTTAGGACATTTAGAAATTTGGCAAGTTGACATGAAATTTCAAGTAGTTTTAGCATTAGCAGTGTCCTACACTGGAACATGCATGGACTTTCTATGTCAACTACCCATATTTGTAAACAAGACAATATAATTTAGTGTAAGAAAGCCAGTTGTATTCAATATTACATTATTATATAATATTAAAAATGCAGTCAATATAATCAAAATATTTTAATAATTGACAAACCAGCAGACAAATTTAGTTAAATAATCGTTCAAATGTGTTTTTAATAAAAAACCTCACATATGACAAAAATAAATAAATGAATTAGTTAATTAAAAAGGAAACATAGTACAACATAAGTGATTGAACAACAATTCCTTGTAAACTATATATATATATATATATATATATATATATATATATATATATATATATAGGGTTTTCCTGCATAGAGAATTATGAGGCGGCCGCCTCCACCAAATTTTGTGCCGCCTCTAGTTGTCGACAAAACTCAGGCAGGCAATCACATGCAAGTGTCACTGAACTGCATCCATTAGAGCTTTTAGTTCATATTTGGAAAAATTCTTCCAGGAGAATACAAGGAGTGGATAAAGATTTTCAATTTTTACAAAGTGTTTAACAACCTAATGTTATGTTTAGGTTCACCTATACTACAAAAGGGCTTTTAGTATATTTGTTGTATTTGTATTTAATATAATAACTTTTGTAAAATGTAACTTTATAATTGTCTTTTTTTATAATTTAATTATTCGAACACCTAAAATACACCGTGGGTAAAAAGTGTTAATTTTAGCCAGTTAAAGGGCTAAGAATGTGCACACAATTAAACATTGTGTGTACATTATCAGGATGGTGCCACCTCCGCATCATTTTGAGCCAGGAAAAAACATTATATATATATATATATATATATATATATATATATATATATATATATATATATATATATACACAGTGCTCAGCGTAAATGAGTACACCCCCTTTGAAAAGTAACATTTTAAACAATATCTCAATGAACACAAAAATATTTTCCAAAATGTTGACAAGACTAAGTTTTATATAACATCTGTTTAACTTATAACATGAAAGTAAGGTTAATAATATAACTTAGAGAACAAAATGTTCAGTTTTACTCAAATTAGGGTGTAAATTCTGTCTCTGAGCTCTTCAGGCAGTTCCTTTGACCTCATGATTCTCATTTGCTCTGACATGCACTGTGAGCTGTAAGGTCTTATATAGACAGGTGTGTGGCTTTCCTAATCAAGTCCAATCAGTATAATCAAACACAGCTGGACTCAAATGAAGGTGTAGAACCATCTCAAGGATGATCAGAATAAATGGACAGCACCTGAGTTAAATATATGAGTGTCACAGCAAAGGGTCTGAATACTTAGGACCATGTGATATTTCAGTTTTTCTTTTGTAATAAATCTGCAAAAATGTCAACAATTCTGTGTTTTTCTGTCAATATGGGGTGCTGTGTGTACATTAATGAGGAAAAAAAATGAACTTAAATGATTTTAGCAAATGGCTGCAATATAACAAAGAGTGAAAAATGTAAGGGGGTCTGAATACTTTCCGTACCCACTGTATATATATATATATATATATATATATATATATATATATGCAGCGAGTAAAATACGTTTTAGAATAAGTATAAGTTCAGAAATTAAGTTATGTGTATTAAAATGAAATGACACAGGGAAAAAAGTATTAAATAAATATATCTTTAAGGAGGACAAGGACATGACGAAGGACGAAGACGAGGAGCACACTCTGAAGCAGACCCAGAAGGTAGGTAAAGGAGTTAACCCCTAAGGGGAGATCACTAGGAAATATCGCTTGTAAGAGGTAGGAGTCCAAATTGTATTAACGAGACCGGACACTAAAGTGAGGTGCTGTGAGTGCTTATGTAGTTTGCTGGGTGAATGAGTAAATAAGTAACAGGTGTGGGTGATCAGTATTCTGGTGATGAGGTGCGCTGGGATTGGTTGGGATGTGAGTCAGGTTGTTCTGTGTCAGTTCTCCACGGCTCGCTCCTAAGGGGCCGGACCCTGACGTCGTGGTGGCCGACCTCGTCCTCAGGGTGCAGGGCCTGTGGCATGGAAGGTGTCTAGGAGATTGGGATCAAGGATGTTATTTCTTGGTACCCAGGAACATTCTTCTGGGCCATACCCCTCCCAGTCCACTAAGTATTCTAAGACACCACCACGGTGTCGGGAGTCCAAGATCTCCTTGACCTTGTAGGCCGTTCCGTCATCCAGGATCAACGGAAGGGGGGGTTCCGCAGCCAGATCGGGAACTGTGGAGACAGGAATGGAAGGATAGTGAGGCTTGAGGAGTGACACGTGGAAGGTGGGATGAATTCTGTAGTGAGGTGGTAATTCGAGTTGGTAAGTGACAGGATTGATCTGCTTCGTGATGGTAAAGGGGGCAATGTATCTGGGACTGAGCTTTCTACAGGGCATGCTCATCTGGATATCTCTTGTTGACAACCAAACTTTTTGACCCAGTTGAAAGGAAGGAGCTGTGGATCTTCTAAGGTCGGCTGTCATCTTGCGCTGGCGTAAAGCTCTCTGTAGCTGGTGGTGAGCTGCATCCCAGACCCTCTCGCTCTCTCGGAACCAGTGATCGACAGATGGTACGTCAGATGGTTCGCCAGACCATGGGAAGAGTGGGGGCTGGTAACCGAGTATGCACTGGAAAGGAGTAAACCCTGTAGATGGCTGACGAAGGGAATTCTGAGCATACTCGGCCCAGCCCAGGAACTGGTTCCAAGAGTTCTGGTGGCCATGACACAAGGTTCGTAAGAAGCGACTAATCTCCTGGACGTTTCTCTCCGTCTGCCTGTTCGACTGTGGGTGGAATCCTGAGGAGAGACTGATTGATACACCTAGGAGGGAGAAGGATGCTTTCCATACCCGAGAGTAGGGCTGTGCGATATGGACAAAAAAAAAGTATCACGATTTTTATTTTATTTTTTCGATTTCGATTTTAATCACGATTTTGACACAAACAGACATGCTTTACATTTATAAATGCATTCTGTGTGAATTTGAAACATATTTCCAAAGGAAACCAATTAGACCTTTCCCAAAAAGTTGTAACATGTCTCTAGAACAGACATATGGTAAAATACATATATTATATATATATATGTGAGTAATCAAATCCAACAAAACAAGATGCAACCAGAGCATATGAGCGAATCGGAGCGGTTCAATATTCCGCTCTGTGTGTGTGCGCTCCGCTCAGTCGTTCACGGCCAAATCAAACGCTCTGCTAATGTTCCGCTCACGCTCACCGGTAAACCGAATCCCGCTCAGATCACGCGCTCACATTAAATGTCTCCAGTAACGTTAGGCCTATTTATTTTTCCTGTTTATAGTGAAATTATTGAATACATTTCTCAATTAAAGCAGTAGTCCGATTAGAAATGGTTATGTTTCAGAGTGAAATTGTTAATTTAAATTAGGGATGTTCATTAACCGTTAACCGACCAATAATAATTTTGACCCATTAATACAATCAGTTAAACGGTTTAAAGTAACTTATTTATTTATTTTTAGTAATTTATCAAAACATTTTAAAAGGTTTGCTGCATGGTTAAAATAAGCTATACACGTATAAAAAAAACAAGTTTTTTAGAGAGAGCAAGAGAGAAAAAACCAAGTCGCCTATAACTTGCATTTTATTATTTAATTCAGAAATAGCCCAACACGAATAACAAACATTATAATAAACACTGTAAACACAGCTAGGCTATTTTAGTTCCCCTCACTCCATAACAAAACCTTTCAATTAACAGTAGGCTAGAAAATAACAAGAATTAAAAATAAGAAGCTATAACGACAAACCAAAACTAATTTAGGCTAAAACAAAACTGAAACCAATGTTGGGTCTCTCCTTCAACACAAAATCAAATGTTCCCATATTCGAGGTATTTAAATGCCAAAATATTACTTACATTTTATTTACGCCCTCCCTTACAATATCCACATAAAACAAAATGTTTTGCATAACTTCACGGTGGTACGGTGATAACGCTAAACAGCACAGATTTTACAACATATTTAAACTAAGCAGTGTGTTTTTTTTCCATATGTTTGACCGGTTGTTTTTATTTTAATAATGAACAGGCTGCATTTAGAATGCTTAAATGTGAGCGCATGCGCGCTGGAGCAATCACGGAAATTATTCCCCTTCCAACAGTGGAAGCAACTCCTCTTGGTCATGAAGATAATCGGAATTGTAAAAGGTCTGCTTTTATTTGTGTACATTCAATAAAAAAATTATCTTTGCTTTTTTGTAAAATAAGACAAAAAAATAGAATGCATCTTTCTGCCGTCTGCTTTAATTTCGCGCAGCACAATAATGAACAAACTCTGCATACTCTAAAAAAACACTGGGTTCAAAACAAACTAATTTGGGCAGGGTAAAAGAGTACATTTGGGGTTAATTTTACCCAGTAAATTTGATTGTTTATTTAACCCATCATTAATGGATGATTTAACTCAGATAATGGCTTTATTCGTTTCAATTATAATATTTGCTTTTTTTTTTACTTTATGCATGAAATAATATTTACAGATTAACGTAAATCCTCTAAACTTCTGTAAAATACTCCAGACGTAATAACTTCCTTTATTTCTCATTTGCTTGTTTTTATAAGCTATAGGCCTACACATTGCCTATTTAATCTCGTTTAACAAACATTAGAAGTAAAGATTAAACATTAAACAGATGTAATTCACGAGTAAATCGACCACTCTCTAATTGTGTTTCCACCGTAACGGTTCTGGCTCTCACGCCGAGTTGGAGTCGTGTTCGGCGGGAACTGATCACGGATAAGACCGCCGCCCTGCGCTTCACTCATGGACGAAATGTACTGCGATTGCCTTCATAACCTGACCAAAAACAAACAGTAAACAGCTCTGAGGACATGTTTTAACATCCAAAGTATTTGTGTTCTGTATCTTTATAAATATAATCGTTTATTTTATGCAAAGCATCAGACTCTTCATCACGCAATAAGACGTTTGTTTAGTGATTCACACCGCACGCTTGTATGTTGCTCTGCATACATTTGAACGATATACTGCACAGGAATGATTTTATAAATAAAAATGTACACAAACTACCCAAACACTGAACAAATAACCCCAAAAAATGACCCAAAAGGCTCAACCCAGTATTTAGGTGAATTAAGTTTTTCTCTGCTTGCAGAAGTGCTGCAGGTGAGTGATGTAATATGATATGATCAGGTGAATCCTCGTTCTGTTGTTTGTTGCTTTTTGCGCATTTGAAATTAATCCCCGAAAAACAGATACTAGTATTGTTTACAGGCCACAGACACTTATTCTTTTTAATTTAATTCAGTTCTAATTTAAAATATTTGTCGGTTAATGGTTAAATGTATAAAATTTAAAATCTTAATTTAAAAACGTGTCTTGTTTTGAAGCCACTTGGAACATTTTCGTAAAAAATTAAATAACTGAAAAAGTAGGCCTATACTTTTCCATTAAAACAAGGCTTCATATTCAAAACACGCACACAAGATAAAATGCAGATATAGAATTTCACAAAATACTTATCGGGCACATGAAAGCACACACAAGATGAAATGTACTTAAATAATTATTTCGTGGCGTAAATTAAAAGAAACACACTTTCTAAAATTAAAATAGACCAAAACTGTGGGGAAATGCGGTCTATTAAATCATCTGTCAATCTTCACAGGATTTTAGAATTTGCTTTTAGAAACATTACAAACTATTGCTTAGCCTATTCCACAGATTCTGGAATTAACAAATTACCAAAGGGGCATGTTGGGCTGAGCAAGCGGCGCAGAGTGTATTGAGCAAGCGGAGCGCAATCTTCAGAAAGACGCTCTCCGCTCTGAAGGAAATATGATCGCTCCGCTCCCCACTCCACGTGCTCTGCATGCAACATGCATTTTTTTTGCCCACCAAGTCCTTGTCCTGTTCTGAACTCATCTTCCCTGTTTCTTTAGCATACTATCTGTCTGTATGCCCGGTCTGTTCTGTTCTGCTGCATTCTGATTGGTTCAGATAGCACTCTGGGGGGGGGAAGGGTTGCGCGGGGCGCAGGAAAAAAATCGTACTATAAAGCGATTTAGAAATCGCGCAATCTCAAATCACAATTTTATTTCGATTAATCGCACAGCCCTACCCGAGAGGTAAATTGAGGTCCACGGTACAAAACGATATCCTCTGGGATTCCATAATATCGAAATACGTGGTTAAATAGGAGCTCGGCTGTCTCCATAGCCATGGGAAGTCCTTTGAGAGGAAGAACACGACAGGATTTTGAGAATCTGTCTACAATCACCAGTATGCAGGTATTACCATCAGAGGGTGACAGATCGGTGATGAAATCCACTCCTAAGTGTGACCAGGGGCGATTTGGAACGGGCAGCGGGTTGAGCTTGCCAGATGGTAGATGGCGAGGGCTCTTGGAAATAGTGCAGTCCAAACTTCCTAGGAAGAACCTTCGTAAATCCCGGGCCATGTTGGGCCACCAGAAGTAGTCTTTTAACAACGAGAGGGTTGCATTGGCCCCTGGGTGGCCAGTGCCCAATGATGTGTGAGCGGAGTGAATGAGAGCAGTGCGTTGTGTTCTGGTAACGTACTGTAGTCCTGGTGGACAGCCCGGCGGACCGTTGTTGGAGACGTTGGAGGAGGGTACAGAATTGGGTAACCAGTGAATGGGACTCACTTCTCAGGTAAGATGAGCTCTGGTTGGTCGTTGTTGTCCTCTGGAGAGTGGAGACGAGATAAGGCATCCGCTTTGATGTTCTTCGATCCTGGTCGTTACCAGATGGAGAAGTTAAAGCGGGTGAAAAACAGAGCCCATCTGGCTTGGCGTGGATTGAGTCTCTTTGCCTCGCGAAGGTATTCTAAGTTCTTATAGTCGGTAAGTACTGTAAAGGAATGTTGGGCACCCTCCAACCAGTGTCTCCATTCTTCTAGAGCTAGTTTTATAGCGAAAAACTCTCTATTACCTATGTCATAGTTATTTTCCGCCGGGCTGAGTTTGCGGGAGAAGGCGGCACATGGATGTAGTCAAGTTGGAGTCCCCTGCTGCTGAGATAAGACACCCCCTACCCCCGTAGTGGATACATCAACTTCGACGATGAATGGTTTGCTGGGATCGGGATGAATGAGGATTGGGGCACTGATAGAGGCATCTTTGAGTTTGTGGAAGGCTTCAGTGGCAGATGGTGTCCAGGATAGTGATTTGGGCTTGTTTTTTAGAAGATTTGTGAGGGGACTGGCAATGGTGCTATAACCACGGATGAACCTTCTGTAAAAGTTGGAAAAGCATAGGAAGTGGGAGTTCTTTAATTGTGGTGGGAATGGGCCAGTTCTTAATGGCGGCGACCTTCCCCTCGTCCATTTGGATTCCATTCTGATCGATGTTATAACCAACGAACTGCACTGAGGCTTGCTGGAAAGAGCATTTCTCGGCCTTGAGGTAGAGGTGATTTTCTCTCAGGCGTTTCAGGACCTCCAAAACAACGATGTTCGGCCATGCTCCGGGAGTAGATTAGGATGTCATCTATATAGACGAGTACAAATTTATTGAGAAACTCCCGGAGTACCTCATGCATGAAGTCCTGGAATACGGAGGGAGCATTGACCAGTCCAAATGGCATTACACGGTACTCATAGTGGCCAGTAGGTGTTACGAAGGCGGTCTTCCACTCATTCCCCTCACGTATCCGGATGAGGTTGTACGTGCTGCGGAGGTCCAACTTGGTGAATACTCGAGCTCCGTGTAGTTGTTCCAATGCTGCTGGGATGAGGGGAAGTGGATAACGGAACTTGACCGTTATTTTATTTAATGCCCGGTAATCAATACAAGGCCGCAAACCACCATCCTTCTTAGCCACAAAGAAAAAGCTAGAAGCAGCAGGGGAGGTCAAAGAGCGAATGTATCCTTGCTGAAGAGCCTTTTAGATCTACTCCTCCATGGCCTTCTGTTCAGGGATTGAAAGTGGGTATATCCTCCCACGGGGTACTGACTCACCCGGAAGCAGATCAATGGCACAGTCCCATGGCCGGTGTGGAGGTAGCTTGGAAGCTCTTTTTTGGCAGAACATGTCGCTGAAGGGGGCGTAACTGGAGGGTATGTCAACGGACTGCTTTTCACTGGGACTTTCTACGGAAATAGTGCACATCTGGAGACATTTGGGAATATGATTCGGAGGATGAGGTCTTTGTGGAAAACAGTCTGGGAAACATCTCTCGACCCACTTCAGGATTTCTCCAGATTTCCAGGATAGGATGGGGTTATGCTAAACCAACCACGGACGCCCTATGATGACATCCGCAATTGAGTCCTCCAGAACCAAAAGGTGGATGGTTTCTTCATGCAAGTGGCCAACTCTAAGTTTGAGGGGTCCAACGCTAAGACGAACGTTCTTACGGCTGAGGGATCTTACTGTTATGGAGATTATTTGGTATATGGTCTTGTTAGTCGTGGTTGGGAGGTTGAGTTGACGGCTGAGGGTCCCGGAGATAAAGTTCCCTGACGAGCTGGAGTCGAGAAGGGCAATGACTGGGAGAGAAACATCAGAGGCCATACTCAAGGCATTGGTAGTGAGTGGTTTGATATTGGTGGGAGATGGGATGTGAGCACTCCCCAAACGTCGAGGAGGACAGACAGGGCAGGTAGAGATCACATGTCCCGAGGCACAATAGAGGCACAATCCTTGGCTTAGCCATCTCTGTCTTTCACTTAGTGTGAGTTTGGGTGTTTCTACTTGCATGGGTTCAGGGAATGGTTCTCAAGGACTGACATTCTCAGACCGGCGGAGTAGAGGGTAGAAATTATTTTGACCTGGTTGGTCCTCCACACATGAGAGTATGCGGCTGGCCACTCGGATGGAAAATTGAATGAATTTCTCGAGCCCCATGCTGTCATCATATGCTGCAAAATGTAGTCGCAGATTTGGCTCCAATCTTTGTCGGAAAGTGGTCAGGAGTGAACGTTTGTTCCAACCACTGGCGGCGGCTAGGTTTCTAAATTTCAGTGTATAGTCATTAATGGTCATAGAACCTTGTTGAAGACGATAGAGTTGCTCACCGACAGAGGAACATCCTGTGGGAATTCCGAATACTTCCCGGAAATGGGTGATGAAGTTGTCAAATAGGGCTGCACGATATTGGGAAAATATGCGATATGCGATAACGTTTTTTAATATTGCGATAACGATATTTCTTGCGATATTACATTCCCCCAGAGAAATGCTATTTTGTTTATAATTTATATATGTAATGATCATACTAAAATAAACAGGTAATAGATATTCCTCTAATCTAATTAAATCTAATACAGGCTAAAAAAACTGTCAAAGAAGGTGCAAACATTTAGATTTTAAAACACTATATGAATGACTGAAAACCTTGGCTGATATTATCATTTCTGTTGTCGTATAACCAGCATAAGATCAGTGATGTTTGAAGTGAATTTGGTGAGACTACAGTGTGTTACAGTAAAGTTATTACCTATTATAGCCAATAACAGTGAAGTTAATAACTATAATAAAGTTAGTAGAGTTAATAACTCATAATAAAGGTTCATAAAAAATTTGTAAAAGCAATTATTTTCCAAATATGTCTTGTAGTATAACCAGCAGGAGAGCAGTAGTGATGTGTGAAGTGAATTTGGTGAAAGTACAGTGTGTTACAGTAAAGTTATTAGCTTTATTTCATAATAAATAATCATAAAAAATATGCCAAAGGAATTGTTTTCAAAATGAATGTTGTAGTATAACCAGCATTAGATCAGTGATGTGTGAAGTGAATTTGGTGAAAGTACAGTGTGTAACAGTAAATTTATTAACTATTTTTCATAATAATAAATCATAATTTTTTTGTAAAAGCAATAATTTTACGAATAACTGTTGTAGTATAACCAGCAGGAGAGCAGTGACGTGTGAACTAAATTTGGTGACACTACAATGTGTTACTGTGAAGGTATTGAGTATTTTATTAGTAACGTGCTTCGCACTTTGCAGACGGTCCCTTAGGACGTGTCTCTCAGACTGCAGTGCATTGAGATCAATGTATAATTGTACAGAGCGGAGGAAAGCTTGTTTTGAGGAAAACACGTTTATAGCCTGTTTACTACATCACTACGAATGAAAAGAGGCATCATTTGTGCTGTAAAAAAACTTTTGCTCGCGAGTTATTGATCCGGAAATGTCGAATCTGTGAATATCTTGCCAACTTTACCGAACTCCCATGGGCTATGTTTTCACTGGTGTGGGATTCGGGGAAATACACAACACCCAGACAGCGTGTTTTTAATTCAAAGTCTTGAGTAAGAAAATGAACGGTGTAGCTCATAGGGCTCAGTGGTGCTAGCGTATAAGTCCAATCGGCGCAGCTCGGAGCTCACTGTCTTCACACAAGTGTCATACATCTGTGGAGTTGCGACATGAGAAAAAAAAATTCTCGATGGCAGCTGATATCTTCGGTCCAATTTGTTAATTAGACCCACAAAGCCTTCTTTGCTCACAGTGTTAACAGCCATCATGTCTTTAGCTAAAAAGCGTGTGACATCTGTTAATTCCTTGTGGCGTTTCGACGTTTTTCCGTAAGACGTTGCATTTGTAAAACTTTGATCGATGGTTGTCTGCACGGCTCCCTTATTGTTACTTGGCTTTTCGTTAGCAGTTTTGGTGGATATTGCCTTACACTTTCGAAAGTCTTCAAATAGCTCCCTGTGGTTGTGTTCCAGATGACTGTGGAGATTAGTTGCATTTCCTCTCGACGTAACCACAGTTTTTCGGCACGACTTACGCCGGTATTACCTGCATTTGCGACACGTCATCTCTCTACTGCCATATGTCAGACGTACATTTCTTTTTAGGCACAAGTTCTTCGCTGCTGTCATTTTTCTCGCTTGTCTCTACTCCTGCCATATTTATTTTCCACTCGATGCTCTGAGCCGCTAGGTTCACCTTTCGACCCTCTAGCCAATAGCATATAGCACCTTAACTACTTGGAGGCGGGTATAAAGATAGTAAAGCGGCAAGCCCCATCTGATTGGTCAAATTTGGACAATCTATACATGCAACACACAAATGCTTTGCACAATAAATTACACTTATCGCAACTCGCTGCGATACGTATATCGCATATACTATTATCGCAAGAATTTTCGATATATCGTGCAGCCCTATTGTCAAAGGATCGAGAAATGTCGCTAGCCTGAGTCCAGATGGTTTCAGCCCATTGGAGAGCTTGCCCAGTTAGAAGTGAAATGACGAACGCAATTTTGGCTCTATCAGTGGGATATAACTGCGGCTGCATCTCCGATGCTAGCGAGCTCTGTAACAAAAATCCATTGCATTCCTCCGCCCGACCAGAGTAGGGCGCCGGTTTGGCCATGGGACTGGCAATCACAGGAGCTTGTAATGATGAAAAAGTAGCGGCGGTTGCCATGGTGGTGACAGAATTGGAAGTAAGAATCCGTTGGAGATTATCCACGATCTCTTGGAACGGATCGGGATCGCTCAAACTGCTGGTGAACCTCTATCTTCCTAAGTTAGGTCCGGTCTTCTGTTACGGAAGTACCCCAGGACTCAGAGATGATAGTCAAAGATATACTAAATAAATATTTAGTACACACAGCAGAATGAGTATGAGGAATTAGGTGAGTAACTGAGTTAATGACACTTTAGCTTTCTTGAAATGGTCAGTGATGATATGGTTTGTTCTTACAGGAGATGAAAGCACAACAGTGCCGAGATCCGGGACGAGGAGGACAAGGACACGACGAAGGACGAAGACGAGGAGCACACTCTGGAGCAGACCCAGAAGGTAGGTAAAGGAGTTAACCCTTTCGGGAGATCACTAGGGAATATCGCTTGTAAGAGGTATGAGTCCAACTTGTATTAACGCGACTGGACACTGGAGTGAGGTGCTGTGAGTGCTTATGTAGTTTGCTGGGTGAATGAGTAAATAAGTAACAGGTGTGGGTGATCAGTATTCTGGTGATGAGGTGCGTTGGGATTGGTTGGGATGTGAGTCAGGTTGTTCTGTGTCATTATGGGTTACTTTGGTTGTTACAGACATCTGGTGAAAACGTTATTCCAACAGGACATTTAGAAACATATTTACTGGGAAAAATGGTGACGTGTTCAATACTTATTTTACCCGCTGTATATATACTAGAGGTCTGCACGGGCTCAAAACTGAAGCCCGAACCCGGCCCGTACCCGAGATTGTCTGACCCGACCCGACCCGAGCGGCACAGTTAAATTTAGAGCCCGAACCCGACCCGAAATCCCCCCCTCCACAGCGAATAGCCAACTAAAAATAAAGGAAAAAGGCTGCATTTCACGATTGCGTGCAAAGAAACGGATTAATCAAGGCTCTGCCATTTCACAAACATTTAACAGTTATGAAAGTTTGTGAACATCAGGTGCAGCGGTCGCATACATTCTGCCGAGTTTATGAATTTTGTATGGACAATAAGATAGTTATTCCACCGTGCAAATTATGGTCATTTTTTGTCAGTTAAGGCTCGTTAGCATTCTGTCTACTTTAAATCAGACATAAGATCTTAAATAAGATTGTATTTATTTGAATGCATGCATTAATCGTTTATTTGAATTAGCGAGAGAGAGAGAGAGAGAGAGAGAGACCGAGAGAGAAGGGGGTATGAATGTTGCGCGTGCATGTAAACCTGCGTCTGCGCGTCTCTCTCTACAAGCAATGAGGCTTAGTTACTTCAAAAACAGCGATTTTGCCACCTCATTGCAGATAAATATAATGTTGTGACTTGCGAGTCAGTAGCCTGTCGAAGCTATTTTACTAATAAAAGTTTCCGTGCTGTTTGTGTGCGATCTCTGATATCTGTGTGCAATGTGTGTGCGTGCGTCTATGAAAGCAGCGAAGCCTCTGCATATAGTTTTGGTTTAGCTACAAACCCGAACCCGACCCGAGCCCGAAGCTATCATTAAACATTAACCCGAAACCCGAAAGTATTTCGGGACCTGCGGGTTCGGGTCGGGTAACAGACCTCTAATATATACATGTGCAGGGATCCGTACATAATCCTTTCACTAAATATTAGAGCATATGAAAGATGCTAACCTATTGGACTATTGGTTAGCTTGCTAATCGCCAGCTAATTTTATACACAGAAAATTATATATGGACCATTTCAGTCATGTAAAATTGATATATCATTAAAAAGACATGAATTGACATTTTCTGAAGGTTCAAACTTCAAACAATAATATTGTTTTATTGTAAAGAAGATCTGTCAGCCAATGTAATCACTTTCGGGGGACTATTTGGATCAGGCACTGATGTTTTGAGCATTGACTGGATTCTAATGTAAATGCCTCTGAATTCAACAGATATGTCTGTGATTGGCCACTGCAAAAGATATTGTAAACTGAAACATTTGAAGCTCTCCAGAGCTCAGACACAAATAGTGGATAAAACTGGACCGAATATGCCAATATGCTGTTATTACAGCTTCAACTCGTAGTGCTCTTGCTTTTGTTTGAGGATGCATAGCACCCCCATAGAATGATCTAGCCTGATTTGGACAGGGAGTAGTGTTCATCTTATATCTGACAATTGTGTAAGACATCTCTTTATCAGATTGTTTTTGTTAACACATACTGTCAAAAAGGTAGTTTATAATATCATAATATGAGCAACTTGGCCCTCAAGGTAATAAAAGAACGTCTAAAAAAACCTGAAAAAAAACGTAAAAAAGGTCGTGTATCAGATGTATCAAAATTTCATACAGTTCATCTTCCTTGGATAAGAAGATATTTAAAAGGACAGAATGCATTAGGAGGAGATTTAGAAGAAACCAACTTGTCATGGCATATCCATGGAGAAATACCAAAAGCAAAAATTCCTAAACTTATTAAAGACGCTGGACTGATGCCAAGATTAGTGGTCATGGCTGTATGGAAAGATATATCTCAACTAACCCTGGCACACCTCTAAAGTAATTTGGGCCAGACTGTAAGGTCTGGTCCTCTGGGGTTGTATGTATGAATGTTAGCTGAGATATGAGAGCTGCCTTTCTCCAGGCTATTTTCTGAGTTTGACATACTTAGGGTAGAGAACTAATCTCCCACCTGCTCTCGCCATTCAGGGACGCTTCCTGCTTGAAGCTAAGAGAAAGGCTCTGGGATCTGACCTGGTCACAGGAAGCAAACTATATATTTTAACCCCAATCTTATTTGGATTGTGCTGCTTCCATTTACAAGATAATTAATGCAATCTTTCTGATCAATATATGACTAGGCGTTTGGAATCCAGTGGGTAATTTCACTAAGCAGTTGTAATCTTCACCTGAAATCCAGTTTAATAAAGCTGAACAAAACTGAACATTAGGGCTGTGACGGTTGCAGATTTTTACCACCGCGGTGGTAATGGACCAACTACCGCAGGTGGCGCGGTGTTGTGATATATATAATTCTGAATAAATGAGGCTCAATCATCTATTAACAAACATACGTGTTTATTTTAGCACTTACGTCAGCGAACACTCAGCCTGCAAAACATTAAAATAAATATCTAATAAATAATACAGTTAAATAGGAAAGTAGCCTTAAATGAGAAAGTTAAATACACCCGGTCTACCTCACGCGAGCGGCACGGCGAGAACCCATTATAATCAGTGATGCTGTCTACACCAGATGCGCGATACAACACGACAAATCGGTCGCAGTAAACTGTCTCGTCCTATTTATGACGCACTGAAACAAAGTTAAAATGTCCGGTGGACAGACTCAACCTGTTGTGTTGCGACGCGGCATCCGGTTTAGACATGGTTCACTGTTCCAAGCAAGCGGGTGCGTTAACTCCTCGTCTGCTGCATGCGCTCTCTGTGGAATAGGAATCGCGCCGTATGTTGCCACATTTCTTGTTAACACCTTCCATTTACCGCTGTCTTATTCGTATTTGGCCAATTTGGAGAAATCCTCACCAATACACACCTGACCATCCGGGCGTTTGTGATGACGTGAACTTGAAGACACTTGTACAAACGCAGATGGGTGACATGAATAGGGATGGGTCACGATTATCGAATATTCGAATATTCTATTTAATTATAGAATATCGATTAGGTTGTGCGATTATTTTCTAAAGGTGTACCAGGGCTTGACAATAAAGACTGTCCGATGGCGTGAAGGACGCTCGGATTTGTCACATACCAGATCGGGCCACTGCAGGTGGTCACTAAATTGTATCATTTGCATGCGTTTTTAAGCCTTGTTTGTTTAAAAATGTAAGCGATTAAAAAGCATTTGGGCGCGAAAGACAACTCCTTTAAGTACATGCGCGCTGTGTTCTGTTTTGTGTGAACAGCGCGAGCACAGACAGACGCGTCTCTGACACGCGCGAGCAGCCTGCACGGGCAAATACATGAAGAATGCCAAACTACCTCTCTTGGCAAGTAACTTTAGCAATAATTAATCCATATTGAATTTATATACTGGACTACAGATGCACAGATCAACAGGATATTTGTTTGTTTTATTTTAGAGCATCTTCTGTTCCGTGCTTGAACACAAACTGCACTGTCGGCACTCGGGCGGCACACATAGTGTGAACGCTAACCACGCCCGGCGAACAAACTTCTGATACGTGCAGACTGATTGCGTGAACAATAGACCTGTTAAGTAATATATTGTGATAGGGCCGTTTGTTACAGCGTCCCAAACAACTCAAAATAATAAACCAAAGTTAACAAAACGATGCACTCCACAGAGTGCTTCTCTGCCGCCTTCACGTCCTGTTTCCCACTAATGAAGCCGTGACGAGCTCCCTGCATTCAAATTATTAGTTTTTTGCTGAAATAATAACGTAATATTCCACTGGTTGATATATTATATTTATATGCAAAAGATTTGTGTTGTTTTTCGTGTTAAATGTGAAGAATGACAGGTTTGGATGCCACACTTATATTTTTTTGGCAGAGTACAGGTGTAATTTTCACTTTAACTTCAGGCAATGTAACATGATTTTATGATCGTAATTTTGACTTTATTCTTAAAATATTATGACGTTAATTATTTAGTTATTTATTTGAGAAGGATAACCTGATCAAACTTGCGCTGGCCGCTTGGTATTTAAAAAAAACAAAAACTTGAATTTAACAAAAATAAGATGTTCCAATCATATTTCTAAATTAGATTAATAAAGAAAGGAAACAAAATAATGCCCAATTTGCTATTAAAAACCAAAACGGAACTATTTAAATGGCTCAGCTAGAGAGAGAGAGAGAGAGAGAGAGAGAGACACGGGCTCAGACTCAGACGGAGAATTCTGATCAGCTGCAGGGCTCTATATTCGTTCCCTTGTTTCAATTCAAAGTTCACTGAACTAATTGTGAACAACACTCCCGTCTTCTTCCCGAGCATGTGAATGTGAACATGTTCATTTAATATATTTCTATATATGAAATAGGTTATTGTTATGAAGACAGACGTTAAAATGAATGTTCACATAATAAGTGCCGTCATTCAGGCGGTTCACAAAATGTTTTAGCGCGTAATATGTTTTAAGAATGATATTCTGTTTAGCGCGCAATGTGTTTTACGCCTAATATTCATTGATGCATTAATCAGATTTAAGATTTTCTTTTTAATAATATGAATGTTCATGCTCATTTTTAAAATAGAAATGTCTAGCCTTATGAGCAGTTGATAATCGACAGACTGTTCTGTTAACAAATGCCGTCCTTCGGTTATGTTATATTAATATGTTTCAGCAATCATACTTTACAACCATTAATTTTCTTGGGTTAAGATAGACTATTCTCTAATTAATTAAACAGTTTGTTATCATACAGATTGAAAGCCTGGATGGTCTCTCTCCCCCTCTCTCTCTCTATGTGTGTGTTTGTGTGTGTGTGTGTGTGTGTGTGTACATGCGCGGGAGGGGTGCGATTTTCGAATAGTAATCAAATAATACCCAGCGATTATCGAATATTACTTTTGCTTAAAATGCCCATCCCTAGACATGAATGGAGATGATTCCAGATCAGCGATTTAGTATTTGGTTTCCCAACAAGGTCCATCATTCATCACGAAATAAATATGCTGACTGCAGAATAAACAGTATTTTCTTGCGCTCAAACCTGCCAATCTAAAGGAAGCGCCCTGTATGGCGTTTGATGTAATTTGTGAATTAGCAGATTTATAGTCTAAATAAAACAATTTGCAACTGTTACTATTATTACACTTGTTTACAAAACTTTGTATTATGCTTGTTATAGAGTGTGTGACGTCACGTGCACTACCGCCGGTGGCAATACACAACCGCGGTGGCAACCAACCACCGCCGGTGACGCGGTTGTCACGGCCACCGTCACAGCCCTACTGAACATATCTACAGCAAGTTGTTAGGCAGGTTTCTATCCATACATTTGAAAGTAAATTCTGGGATATGACATAAAAAATGCTGGATGGGAATACCAAAACCTTTCCAAAATGGGTGTAAAAAAATTCCTAGATGTGCATCAAGAAACTGATGCTGTCAGTATCCGCCAGAAATTACATTTATTTTGCACCAGAAATTACTCTTCAGTTCTCTTAAATACATAGGATGGATCACTTGCTAATTGTTTTGTCATATATATATATATATTTTTTGCAATATTAAATAACTGAGATGTTTGTTTACGATTACTATATATAGATAATATATATGTGAGATATGGAGTCAAGTGCACTTTTGCCATTTTGACGTGGCAAGAGGTGTCTGCAATGGTGCAATACGACAGACTGTGGTGTATCCTTCATAACATAGTTCTGAAAAGATGGGAAACTGCAACTTTACCACACATGTCTGAGCAACCATAACACTGCAGAATTGCATGGAAAAGCTCCACTTTGGTAAAAATCAAGTATTAAAATGTCCCACTCCAATTTCATCTAGTGAACGGAAAAGTCAAAACCGCAACATAAAAGAAAATGCTAATAGATTTTCTTTATATGCAATTTGTTGTGATCTGTGCTGTGTACAAGCAGAAACATCACTGTGGATTTGGCTGTGTATACACTGCAAAACACTGGAAACTATCATGAGCTCTTACACCGGGCTGCACACCGATTACAACACAATAGAGCACATTTAAACAATCTGGCCTCTGCCCAGATTCTAAATCAGCTTCTTTGGGTGGATTATAAACCTGTGTATTTCAGGGGGTTGACTCTGATCACATGGGGAAGGCAATGTGAAGTGATGTTCTTAATTTAGAGATCCTATTCAGACAATCCCACTAACAGATCATTACTGCTGTTTTTTTAAACTGTATATAAAATATATCCTGAAAGATGTTACAAAAGTGTACAGCTCACCAGTTTTCCATTGTGAAACAGCTGCTGCTGGGACACAGGGTAATCTGTTTCTTGGTAGATCAGGGTCTTGATATACCTGATCACTGTAGATGGGAGAACCTGGAAGACCCTCTTGCCTAGATAGTCATGACAGACTATCACCCATGGCAACCTAAAATCGCAAACGAAAACCTTTAACTATTCACAGGCTTGAACCTCAGAAAGCCTTAAAAGAACAGGTTCATGTTTCACCTCAATATATATATATATATAAAAAATTGTTAAGAAAATAAATTTAATTTTTAGGACTAAGAGGGTTTGCATTTTGACATTGTCTTCCTGAAAATAAAGTATAGTCATTTTACAATAAATATTTATATATATATATATTTTTTTTTTTATTGCAATTAAATTCCAATATCTCAATAGGTTCTGTCTTAAGGCAAAGTGGGTCAGACAAACAACACAAGATATGAAGATCTCTTTATTTTTGTTCTTTCACTGAGAAGAAACATTTTGTCTTCAAGGATGCTTTTGTTTTTGTTTTATGGCCTTGGCTGATGAGGAAAGCAGAACATGATTTTACCAAGTGCGACATGTTTCTAAAACAACATTGTTATTAACCATTGTTATTAATTAATTGTTACTTGTACATCAGTGTCATTAATCTATAATTTCCTCTGATTTTAGGGATTACTCGTGGTTATGGTTAAGTTTAGGGTAATGGTCAAAATTTAATTTTTGGATTAAAATGTTGTTCCAGGGTCAACAATATATGTTGACCCAGGAACACATCTAACTCAGCAAAATTAGGACGTGCGATACTTTCATGCACAACAAGCCCTAACAGAAATGCATGGATCCTGCCACATCACCTCTGCAGTTAAAAATCAAATTACACCTATTAGGGGCTATCAAGTTTGAGCTGTATCCAAATGCATACATCCGTATGTTTTCTAAAAGCCACAGCTTGGAGGAATATGTATTTTGCCCAGCTGACACATTATGACATTTTACTATAGTACAAGAACAATAGTGACATATATCTCTAGGTTTAGATCTTGACCTGTTGTCAGGCAACCAATGAAAGTCCCACAGGGTCACTGATGTATCATACTATTTGTGTGCTAGGGTGGGGCATAATATGGACCATGCACACTATCTAATAACAATTCACATGCTACTGGTTTATTAGATAAGAAGGGTAACTGGTTACATTTGTTTGTCGTTTATAACAATATCGGATTTCGTATAGTTTAGATAGTTATCGGTCCTATTTAAGTCATAAACAGAGTCAAACTAATTCAGCTTAATTTAACTTACCAGGGGTCGTGACCGGTTGCCATTGCTTCTCAGCCAAACTGCGGTTATTCTCGTCCGCAGACATTCATTGATCACTCCGCATGGAGCATTACGCTATGCCGTACCGTTTATCTTCCAGGAGAAAATCATCCGCATTGGGAATTCATTGATTTACTCTGACCCTTTTGGTCTCAGTCTCGAAGAATCATCCCATCCTGTACGCTATAAGCTTCGTGTGGCCGTGTTTTGCTCTTGGACCCGCCTCCTCCTCCCAATCCTGTGAGGTATCGATGCGGTTTAATAAACAGCTCGTGGTGTTAAGCCAACGGTTTGTCCCATAGACGCCACGCTTTGTCGCAGTGTTTTAAAAGAATGATTCTGGAAGAAAAAAAGTAATAGAATGTCACAAGCGCAGCTTCTTCTATGATAACGCATTCTTAAGAGCGTGTCAATTAATGTGTGTAAGCTGCAAGTGTTTGTGTAACGTTAGTTGCGGATTTTTGACTGAGCGCCATGAATGCTGGGAGTTGAAGTTCTCTAGTGTAATGAAATCGATGGCACTCAAACTACTCTTCAACTATGCAATCTGGATCACAAAACCAGTCACAGGGGTATTTTTTTTAAACTGATCATTTATACATCTCAAAGCTGAATAAATAAGCATTCCATTGAAGTTGTTTGTTAGGATAGGACAATATACGGCTGAGTTACAACTAATTGAAAATCTGGAATACGAGGGTGCAAAAAAAAGAATATATATATATAAAAAATCGTTACTAAATGCACAAAAAAACTTGATATTCAATATGTCATAGATCACTATTTACTAGAAATACAAATGTAGATACATTTACGTCAAATAACTTTTGATTGATTAAATCTTGCAAATGTTGATATTAAGATGAAATGAAAAAAAAATTAAAATAGCGTAGCCATACATCAAAAGTGCTGAAATGAGATTTTGTGCCTGGTCAAGAGAAAAAAAAATGAAGGAGTGGTGTCATCGTGCCCTCGGTGGGATCTGACACAATCTTACTCTAATGAGATACTGTACAATTTAAACATTGTATTTTCCCCCATTATGGTTACAAAAATGTGAAATTATGTTACATTATTGTTTGCAACTTACTGAGTAACTGAGTGACTTAACTATGAATTGTCGCGCTGGTTACAATTGTGAACATAATTAAGCACATATTTCACTAACTTTTTTTATTAAAAAAATCTAATATAAAAAAGTAAAAAATGTATTGTATTATTATTATTATTGCTGAAGAAACATACAGTTTGTTTAATATCCAATAAATAAAATACACATGCACAATGGGAATTAGCTGGGAATAAAACATTTAATGTTTCTCTCAAGTCACATGCAGTAGACTATTATCATTATTATTTGTAAGAAATAAATTATGACGCAGTACAATGGATGTACCAAATGACGTCATAACCTCATTGCACCAATACATTTGCCTTCATCTAAACCTTGCTAAAAATGACATACAAACACATCGCATTTAATAAACATAAATAAACATGTAGAATTTGTATTAGTATGCATATTTTGTTACATTATTACTGTACTGAATGTTGCCTATTTGTTACATCCGTAATGTGATAAAAAACTCACCTTTTGTGAAAATGACTTTGTTTTATGATTCATGTGCAACTCGCCCAGAGTGAAGTAGATTGCAGTAATAACACTGAACAAATCCAAAATAACCCTGATCTCAGCACGTTTTCCTCTGTACATCCAATGCTGCAGTAGACAGTTCCTCACAGGACAGTCGAGGGACTGAATACATTCGTCACACGCATCCCTTCAGCATTCTGCTGTGTTTATTTTCGTATGGATAGTTTATGGCACATGCACGATCATTTAAAGCTCAATGCCCGGTATTCACTATGCTAATTCTAGCAGTTCTTCGCGAGTCACCGTCTGTATGGCATCAGCTGTTAGAGCAAACTGCACTCTTAAAGCTACAGTAAACAAATTAGTAAGTGTAGTCAGATATCAATTTACACGATTGTGCCTGTGAGGGATATAGCTGTACAGTGCTGTGAGTATGTCTAGGTGAACTGCTTCATTTTTAGTGGACACCACTGGAAAGAAACAGATGCAAAATAAAAGGGAAAAACTTAAGAAACGATGATGATTTCACAACAGTAACGTTAGGTGTCAATATGCACATGCATAGCCACTTCTTGCGTGAAGTCCGAAATCGCATACAACAAAAGTATTATTTGGGACAAACCCCTTAAGATATATCACCTCGTTTTCAATTTGAATTTAAACTTAGGCCTATTTAAAAAAATATAGATAGATAGATAGATAAAGTTGAGGCCTAATGTTTAGACATTCAGGCTCGTAATCCAAACCCCCATTTGCTCATTTGTTTTTTTTTCTCTCAAAGTCGTGAGTCCCATTGACTGCCAGAGTTTAAGTTAAACATCTTTGTTTATGTTCTACTGAAGATACAAAGTCGCCTACATCTTGGATGCCCTGGGAGTAAGCTAAACATAAACATTTCATTTTTGGGTGAACTATCCCTTTAAAATGCAGAGGAAAACCAAATGTTTGGTGGATGTAATTTTTCTCTAAAGGAGCCTTTGCGTTACATAAATTATTAGTATTCCAAAGTATTGTAAAGTATTTAGATTAAGTTACAAAGCTTGTGTAATCTAACAAAATGCTGGGATAGTTTTGGGCTGCTTGTTGTTACGCAGAGCAAGGCCACCTTTTACAGTTTCCGATTCTTCAAGATAGTTATTTATGTGGCTTTGTTAAACATGGCAGTGAGTGCTGATTTTAATGGATCCAAAAACTTGCATTATGTAATTGTAGAAGCCACATCCTGTTGTACAACGAGGATGAGTCCGGGTACTGCGTTCCGGACAAAGTGAGAGATATGAAAACTGGACTTCAAATGTTATATTGAACTGATTAATACAAGCGATTACCTGCCTCTATAGTCAAGTCAAGTCACCATTATTTATATAGTGCTTTAGAATGCAGATTGTGTCAAAGCAGCTTTACAATAATAAAAAAAGGGAAATTGTTTGTCAAACTAGTGTACTGCTCTCCTCTGGCCAGACGAGTCCAGCAGTTTAATTATAGTTTAACTCTAAAGTGTAATGTTGCTTGATACATTGTATCACTATAAACTTTATAGTATAAAGTGTCTCATGAGAAGTGGTTGTGTGTGTTTCCTTGTATAGCCACATGAGGACAGCAGATATATTTTGAATTAAATAAACTGTCCTCAGCATGTTTGATTTGCAAAGTGCCACAGGGATTTCAAATAAATAAAAGCAATTAAAAAAATTACACTTTACATGACAAAATTAGTTGTTTATCAGAATGTAAACACAACTCTTATCCATATAATGAAAGTTAAAGTATAGGGTCCATTAATACATTAGTACCTGAGATGGAGTGTGTGTTAACTTAAAGAGATAGTTGACTTTAAAAGAATAGTGCAATCATTTACTTTCCCTCATGTTGTTCCAAGCCTTTAAGCAGTTTTTTAAATCTGTGGAACACAAATAATAATAAAAAAGAAACAAATGTTTTGTTTTGTTTATTTATTTTTATTTCAATGGCTTTCAAAATGTAATCTTTTGGGGGGTGTATACTATAGAAAAAAGTTCTATATGACTTTATGAAAATGTTAACGAGTACAAAGGGCATTGATTTCTTTCACACACACTCCCACACACAGATTTAATTGATTTATTTTATAAATTAAAAAGAAACTGTTCGGGAGGCAGACACACTCTTTCAGTTTAAATCTAGATTAAAGACCCATCTCTTTAACCTGGCGTACATTTAACACACTAATACATTTCTAATATTCGAATCCGTTAAAGGATTGTTAGGCTGCATAAATTAGGTCAACCGGAACCAGAAACTACTTCCCATAACACACGATATACTTGTTACATCATAAGAACATTGACATCTACGCTAATATTAGTCTTTTTCTTTTTTATTCCGAGGTCACCGTAGCCACCCAATCCAGTCCTTATCCAGCCCAGATGATCACTGCAGTAAACAGATCCGGTCCGTATCCAGATCAGATGGTGGATCAGCACCTAGAGACGACCTCTACTGCTCTGAATGTCAGTGGAGACGAGGGCACCTAGATGAGCCCCAGAGACAGATCCCCAGTGAGGACCTCATCACCTAGACATCCATCGGGAAAAGACCACTGGAACCAATGGAGCCCTTACAATCTGACTTTGCTGCAGTTGGAACAAACTACTGGTTCATCTGGCCAGAGGGGAACTGGCCCCCCGACTGAGCCTGGTTTCTCCCAAGGTTTTTTTCTCTGTTCTTTCACCGATGGAGTTTTGGTTCCTTGCCGTTGTCGCCTCCGGCTTGCTTAGTTGGGGAATCTTCATTTCCAGCGATATCACTGACTTGATTGCAGAGATACTATTTAAACTGAACTGAGCTGGACAATGACATCACTGAATTCAATAATGGAATGCCTTTAACTGAAAAATGGGTGTTTGATCTTGTCATTTTACATCATTGACAAACTATTTTCCTATTTTGATATTGTGCAGTTGCTTTGACACAATTTGCATTGTTAAAAGCGCTATATAAATAAATTGTAGTGACTGCTCTAAAACACAAAATACCAATGTTTCAGGAGTTTAGAACATGCTTATTCAATAACTCTTTTATTTCCTGTTATGGGTTTATGTGTAGCTATGCTTCATTTTTTTTAAATGAACTGTTTTTTTCCAAGGCATTGCTAGATTCCAGTGTTTCCTGTCATAGCTATGCAAAAATTAGATTTTATAAACAGCATCATAGCTAATAAAATATTTATTGTTATGATTTTAAATATGTATTCAATTGTGGTGGCTGTGCTTCAAAGGGGACATTGATCTTCCACAAGTTGGTATGATTCTTTAGGATCTTCATGAACGGTGTGCAAGATACGTTGGTTAAAATTCCTCAGTGGTTGTGTAAAACAACACCTTTTTTACTTTGCTCTGTTCAAAGCGACTCATTTTGGGGCATGTCCCTTTAAATGCTAATGAGCTCTGCTCATCTGCCCCTCTCCCTGGAAGAGCAAAGGCGGTTAGCAAATAATCATACAAAATATAAAGTGTCAGACTTACTTCTTCTGGAGGAGCAGCTGGATAATGAACAATGGGAACTGATCTATCCTTGAGTTTTAACTTTTTATCAAAACCTGCCTTGAATTGTCCCTCGTTCAGAAAGCAATTCTGGAGTAAAATTATTTGTGCAGATATAAACGAATTTAGGTGTATTCGGTGGCGAATTACCATTAAAAACAAAACTAATGCAATGTGTCCTCGGTGGCTCTGATGTCGGGAGAAAATTAAGATCACAAAACTACAAAACACCTGCATTGCTTACAAGACATTGTTGCTACAGCTGCTGGAGCATTGAGAAAATTATGATTGTGGGCGGGGCCTGAGCAATATGACATCATACTGCTCAAAAAAGCAAAGCGGCTTCATAATTAAGACAGTTTAGGATTTTGGGGGATTAAAAAAGGAGTGAATTGATTTTTATCATTGTAGGGTGGTTGTGTCCAAACACTGCTAAGGTACATTTAAATGCAAACACCATGTAAAAGTGAATTTTGCATCCAATGTCTACTTAAAAAAAATATTCAAGTGATGAAGGATTTCGAAAGTGTGAACAGTGTTGAGTACTACGGTAAGGTTTACCCTGCCTGGTTTACGTTGGACAACGATTAACAGTTAAAAACATTCGAAATTTAGAAAAGTAATCAAATAAAGTCAGTTATATTACTTTAATAAAGTAATTGAAAATTTACTTTACTTATTTAACTAGGGTAACTTTGGAATCTGTAACCTTTTCAAAAGTAACCTTCCCAACACGGTACAGTGAGATGTAATGCAGATTTTATTAATTTTTATTTAACTATGTATCAGACATATAGACAAAATGACCTAAGTGCTTTCACAAAAACACACTAGACTAGAGTACTAACTATCCCTGCAGTATGCAGAGTACACTGTTTCCAATGTGACAAATGACCCAAAGCAATCTCAACACTTCTTTAACATCTTTCATTACTTATTTGATCAGAATGCCAAATGTAGAATCATTTAACACAAAACTCACTCAATAGCATTGTCTAAAGATCTAATAAAATACAGAGCAAGTAATTCCAGGCTTTGCCAGTAGGAGTCAGTGGGGCTTTGGGGATGTTCAGACTGCAGGAGTCACAGGGAGTGGCCCATTATCTGCACTGTCACTGTGAAGGCTAATAACTCTCATCACAACAGCACTGGGCTGCCTTGGGACAAAACACATTTTGAGTAGTGAAAAATATGTAAGTTTTATGTTCAGCACTTTGAACTAGCTCATATTACATTACAGTATCTCACCATGACACTTGCAGATGGCCCAGATTTTAACATTACATTTGAAACTATACCGTTTGGATTGCATTTCCCCCTTTTTATCAGTATTTTAGTAGTTACATCTCTGGTATCTCACAATATATGTCTAGGATTGGCAGAAGGGCTTAATTAATTATAATTAATTATAAAAAACATGTAAGCATAAAGGTCCACCCCTAAACCTAACTGTGAGTGAGGTGTAAGCAGATCATACAAAAACTTACAAATGAGACAGTATGAATACATATGTTTTAGCCACCGATCCGCCAAAGCGTAAAATATTTACAATTTGATATGAGAGTGTATTGGCTACTTACATTTCAACTTTAATTTCTATTTTCATTCAGTTTGTTTTGAACACGTGGGATGAAAATGCTACAGTATTTGGACATTTTTGTTTTAATATTCCAATTGTAAAAAAAATTAATGAATTAAAATGAGTACATTTTACAAATCGAACTGAAACATTAGTATATTCCAGGGTTTCCAAACCTACAACCGTAGTAGACATGTTTGATGTTCGATCAGGATAACACAAAATGTGCAGTGTATAGTGGCACTCCAACCCTGTGTCCAAATATGCATACTTCTCTAGTAAGAAAAAAACTGTATGAAATGAGTATTATGTATGAATTCATAGTATAAAACAGCAGAAAAACAGTACACAGATGACCTATTTATTACTTCTGCCATGATTCTGATGTGTGCATCCAGTGGACACTTTACTATCCCATAATGCCTTGAGAAAGGAGTTGTGAATGGCAGTAAAATGATCAAAGTGACACCTTAGGTCACATGAAATTGACAACACAATGGATATAGTATTTCTGGACATTTGTTCAATATAGAACGTATGTGTGTTCCTCATCATCTTCCGTTTCAGATGCAGCAAAATACTAGGGTTGGGAAACACTGGAAGGCTTTGCATAAGGATGTTTATCAAAACTAGAGAATCCAATTTAAAACTAAGCTACACACCATTTGAGGACTCTATGCTAGCAGATATGATGTTTCAACCCGATCTCATGAAAGTGCAGGGATAAAGGAGGAATACAGGGTTCTGTCACAAAACTCTAGATGGAACAGGTCGAGTTATAACTCATTCTAATATAATCACATCATTACTCACATGCCATAGCCAATTGTTTTCTTTTCACATAAGCAGCTAATGAGCTTGCTGCTCAACATTCAAACGCTTGGCTAGTGCTCGCTGTAGCAGCTGCAGTGCGCTTTAGAAACCCTTCCCCAGCTCCACCCGTATAGATCTGCTGCGGAGTAATTTCATGTATGTTATAATGGGGGTCAGGAGTATGTCCTACGTATATGTGGATGTATTGGCAGTAGCAAGTCTCTCGCTCTGCTGCAGCAACAGCGTAGCAGATCTATTACGCCAAGACCCAACACATTAACATGTATATTAGCATGCTAAACTCTCTTATATAGAGTTGTCATGACAGAAATGGGACATAACTTGAACGTGTTGCACTGTGTTGACCGTTGGCTCTGACAATCACTAATCAGCACCTCTGAAGAAGCTTGGAGTCAAGTAAACTAGGTCTCTTTAGTCTTTGTTCACACAGTGGACACTGTGTTTTAGATCTGATCTTTAGGACTGACTGTTCGTGCTGTTATCAGTCAAGTGATGAAATTGGATCAGTTTGTTGAGAGAGTGTAGTCAGTTTAGTTGCCATAGTAATGACATAGACATCAGTATGGTCTCATGCTTTTCAGAATGATTGTATTGACGTGATAAGAGCAATCAATGATGTTAGGACACTCTAGATTTTCTTGCAACCACAATAAATCTTCTTGTGTTAGCTTGGAATCTTTCTTTCTAAGCTAACAGATATTGATCATAAGTTGTATTAGTCTGTATGCTTTGGCCAGTCTCCTTTTGAGTACTGTTGATGAAAAAAACACAATAAGGTTTGCCAGAAAATGCTAGTAACTTTTCTAAGTTTCTAAGAAACATAGGCTATACAGATCTAATTCTAAAAGATAATTAACTAATTGTTTACTCTGTTTAATAAAATAGGTTTGGATTTTTTTGCTGTTGAATTTCATAGAACATCATTCACAACAAAGAACAGACATCTCAAATGTATCACATTTGACCATTTTACTGGCTTTGCTTGGCATATTGCTTCACAAAATCAGCACACATAGCATAAATTACAAGTGCATTCTTTGTACATCTTTCGTCTACCTGCAAAACACATAATAAATTAATAAATTAATTCACAAGCGACCAAGAGTTGAACAGAAATGCTTTACAGAAATTCCACTCGATTAATGACATTTTTGAAAGTAGCTTTCTGCCCCGCTTTGACCCCTTAACAAACTACAGCATATATTCCACTACAGCTCACACACAAGTATTATATTCATTTACTAGTACTCTCTGATAACAACACATTACATATTTTCAGAATAGAAAAAGACATTAATAAACCAATTTTAGCCTGTGAGTTCACTTAAATATTAATGAACCAGTAAGGCAAATGTCCCACAAAGTTTAACATCATAAAATAATGGCAGTCTTGTAAAGCACATTTTTTAATAATCCACTGAATACATGAAAGAATTTAGATCAGACAATCTATGCAAGGTTTATTTAACAAGTCCAGACTACTTACAACCTCATATGTAAAGTTTAAACTAACTTAATACAAAATGGTTTTGGATGAAATGATGAGTTCAAAGGCAAATAAAATATCTCCCATACTGCTAGAAATTGAGTATTTGGAGGTCCCAGCCCGCCATGAAATACTGAGTGAAATGTCAAACTCTAAATTCTTCTCTTCTTTATTAAAAATTGATAATGGGGTATTTTGATTTAAAATTGATTGAAAATGCCGCCTTTTTACCCCTAAACTTGAGCAATCACATGTTTATAGAACTCTCCACATCTGAACCATTGTTTACCATGAAAAAAAAAAAAAAAAAATACTACATCACATTTTAACAGAGAAGTGTGTAATTTTCTGTGCCCCTTCATTATGCACCACGTCTAACATTGTTCAGAAAACAGCTAGTCCAGCTCATTAAACGTGCAAGGTGTCTATCACAAAAACAACATGATAGAGTCTTTCTGCTAATCTCAACAGGCATAAAACATGGCGGATTTATAGCTACAGCTGCTCGCACTAACTGGCCAGTTTGCTGAAACTAGGAACAGTTTATATTTGGGGCGCCTTTTGCTGTAATAACTCTGTAAAGTAATTCAAACTGCTCTGAGAGCAACGTATAACAGTTAAAATGCTGATAAATGTGGGCGATTTTAACCATCTATACATCCCTTCTTACAAAACCACATTACAAATATTATGTTTTTATTAGTACATATATGAATATATAATATGTAAGTTCGCTATTCCGTAATGCCAGCCAGGGAAGCAACGTGTTTAGGGAAAAGGAGTCACAGTATCCCTAATTCAGACTGCATGCAAAGTAAAGGACTGCCCACTTAAAACTTTGAAGTGCATCTCTGTCAAGCAAAAGGAGAAGGTCTGTTAGTTAGTACACGTTGTCATATTAAAAGTCCTTAGATTGGGGATGGGGGTCCGGTACCATTCTGGAACCTTTAAGGAATAGTTCACCCAAAAATGGAACCCATTCACACCAAGGTGGATTTTGACTTGCTATCAACATTTTTAGTTCATTAGCTGGAAAAAACTTTTTGAAAGTTTTTCCACCAATGTTGATTTTCAGTGCGTTATCATTAGAGTTGTGGTGTAGATTTTGATTCACATTTTTTCATTATTTTCTTTGATTTATAGCAATTGTTAAAACTATACTTAAAGTTATCGTTATAGTTATCATCCTTGGTGTGAAAGGACCCTAAGGCTGTCAGAATATCAGATTTTTGCGACACAACTATGGTGCTATTATAATGTATTTTCTCGTTTTTGGCCAATGAATCACTTAAAATAGTGTAGGGAGGTAGAGAAACAATGTACAAAAATAAATAAATAAATACAAAAATGACTGTTGATCGCCACTTCCTCCAGACTGGGGTGTCAAAAAAACAACAACACCCATTTATCGATGACAACCAATGTTTGGTGGCGTTCACACAGAACACGTTTTTTCATTCCATTTTTTGTGTACGTAAACGCAGTAGATGGATGTGAATGACGCTCGCGTCTCGTGTCTTTTGAAGGATCCCGCACATGAGTGCTGTGTTTTTAAGACTTTGTGTCAAGTTACAAGAATTCCAACTTTTATACAAAGCAATGTTCATCAATGTCAGTTCCAAAACAGTGGATCAATCAGGAGACCCTGTAGGCGGGGCAAGCGTTGCAAGCTTTTGTTTACAAGAAGCAATTGGCATGGCAACTGTTATTGCATCATCCTCGCATTCTGTGCTGTTTTTAAAACCATTCCTGAACGCTGCGTCTCATTTTTTAGAAGTGAAGACACGTTCCGTTTGAACGGCCCCTTAAGGTGCAATGTATGTGGAGTAGTAACATGCACATTTCATTTTTATTAATACTAGTATATTGCGACACCCCTATGTGGAACAACAAAGGTCTTATATAGCAGAATATCAAACCTCCTTTAAAAAAGAAAACATCTACTTCCAATGAATGAAAAAGCGCCACTTGGACATTTTGCTAATTATCTCCTTTTGTGTTACATACAAGTAAAAGAAACATCATGTGTTGAAACGATGAGTTGGATTTTTGTGTAAACCTTTTTCAAAAGATCAACTTTGTGGTTGCGTGTGAGCTTTGCATTTACAATGCATGATTTAAGCGATCCATAGACCACCTCCTGAGATTATTTGAGTTTGGTTTATTTTGAAAAGGGCTGGCTTCAGCCAATATGAACTGTCAAACCATGTGTGAAAACAACCAATTTTTTAAATGTAAAAGGTCCAAGGATCTCTCTTTTGAACTTTTTCTGCATTTCTTGACTCAAAAAATTTGAAAAAAGTGACCTTCTCTCTTCCGCTGAATTAACTGGCACACTGCAATTCAAATTGGCAGAAAGACCACCGTGATTTCAGATAAAGTTCTGTTCTGCCCCTTATAACACTGTTAAAGGTGAGGTGTGTAATTTCTGTGCAACTAGTGCCACTAAACAGATAAAATGTTGAGTTTCAAACAGGTTTCCTGAACCCTCCCCCTTTATGTCATTGGTCAGACAGCCCCGCCCCAAACTAATGGCATTGGTTGAGCCAGCGTTGCTATGTCTAGGTGGTCAGGAAGGATGCTCTAACAAACAGAGCAATGTTTTGATAGAGTCACAGTGTTAACACTTTTCTGGGGGAATCAAACAACAAATTGATTTCTAGCTGTCTCTGATTTTGAAGATGTGATGAAAGTATGTTAACATTCTAAAAAATAGCACACTTCACCTATAACAAGATTTAAATATTCACTGCTTATCGTTCTTCGCTCACACTTCACAGAGAGAGCAAGTAGCTAAAGTTTGGTTGCACTGCACTTTGAAAAGTTAAACATGTCTAACATGCATGGCAAGACAGTCTAAGCAGTTCAGTGGATTTTTTTGTCCTCAAAAGACTAAACAAACTGGATCTATGGCTTTAGTTGGTGTATCATTCGCTATTTTGTCACATGTACATCAGTTTGTATCACGGTGTAACAGTATAAGAGCATTTTGAGTGACACAATCAGTGTGCACATTTGAAAATCATCAGGACTTGATGCCTTTAGCCGGCTCGGTTGACTGTCGCACATCTGTCCACTCCTGCATGGTGTTCTGAAGGGCCTGTGTCTTCTCTTTGTCCACTTGGACATAGTCCACTTTTTCATCTGAGTTCACTGAAGAGGTGGACGGCTATAGCAAAGAATAAAGGTATAGATTGTGAAAGGATGTGAAGCAGTGGCGTAGACAAAATATTTATTAAAAATTGTAAGTTTTTTGCCCTAAACCTTTAATTTAATCCTTCAATAAAGCCTTCAGTTGTAAATAATGTTTTAGTTTTGGCTAATTCTAATACAGTATGGCTCGTACACTTCTATTTAAGTTACGAAATATGCATCAGGATCTTGACAACACATTCCGTGGTTTCATAATACTCAATTAATTGTTATAAACTGAGATTGGTGTCTTTAGAAGACGTATCTGCGCTGAATTCTACATAAATAACTCACAACAATGCCATGCTATGGGCACAGCCATTGATAGAGACTGCAACGGAAGTTATTTTATGGGCCATTCACATATCACATCTTTTGCGCTAAAGTCTGTTATTTCAAATGTACATGCACAGTAGGCACGCACATTTTTTCCAGACGAGTCTGCATCAGCATAAAAACGTAACTTTTCAGAATGAAGCAAACGCACCACGGGTCATGTTACAAGAACCAACCAATTAGCTTCATCCTTTCCCGTAACAACATTGAAAGCTCAGCCGAGATGGCGGAACAGCCGATCATAGCTGTACAGGGATAGCCATTTTAAATGTATTTAGTAGCAGAGCACACGCGATTTTTAGTTCTGGAAATCAATTTATCCTTTGCTGAAACTTCCGAAACTGAGAGCACGTGTCTAGGTTGCTTAGCAATGGAAGACGCCACGGGAGCACAAGCATAGGCAAGCTACAGTGCACTTTGAAAGAAGGAGAAAGCGACGCGCCTAGCGTTTTCCACACGTTTTTAGGCGTGACATGTGAACGACCCCGCGCTACTATTTGAATCTTTCGCTTTTCAAATGCAGAAGTGTGATAAGGCTTAAAAGTTTTTTTACTTTTTTATTTTACACATTAGTGACTACGCCACTGATGTGAAGTGATGGAATTAAATATTCAACCAAACAACTCAAAGTGCAAAGATTCACACAAGATTATTTTATTTTACAACCCGAATTCCCAAAGTTTGAATAAAATGAAAACTAAAATAATTTCAAATCACTTGAGCCAATATTTTATTCACAATAGAACATAGATTGCATAACAAATGTTTAAACTGAGAAATTGTAAAATGTTATGCACAAAATGAGCTAATTTCAAATTTGATGCCTGCTACAGATCTCAAAATAGTTGGGAGGGGGCATGTTTTCCCAGGAGTAGCATCTCCTCTTCTATTCAAAACAGTTTGAAGACATCTGGGCATCAAAGTTATGAGTTTCTGGAGTTTCAGTCTTGGAATTTGGTCCCATTCTTGCCTGATATAGGTTTCCAGCTGCTGAAGAGTTCGTGGTCATCTTTGATGCATTTTTTCATTTAATGATGCGCCAAATGTTCTCTATAGGTGAAAGATCTGGATTGCAGGTAGGCCAATTCAGCACCCGGACTCCTCTACTACGAAGCCATGCTTTTGTATTAGCTGCAGTATGTGGTTTTACATTGTCTTGCTAAAATACACTTCTTCTGGTATAGTTGGGAGCACATGTTGCTCTTTATATACCATTCAGCATTCATAGTGCCTTCCAAAACATGCAAGCTGCCCATACCGTATGCACTTATGCACCCCATACCATCAGAGATGCTGTGTTTTGAACTGAACGCTGATAACATGCTGGAAGTTCTCCCTCCTCTTTAGCCACGTTAGGACACAGCGTCCATTATTTCCAACAAGAATGTCGTCTGACCATAGAACACTTTTCCACTTTGAAACAGTCAATTTTAAATGAGCCTTTGCCCACAGGACATGATGGGGCTTCTGGACCATGTTCACATACAAATTCCTTTTTGCAAGATAGAGCTTTAGTTGGCATCTGCAGATGGCACGGCGGATTGTGTTTACCGGCAGTGGTTTCTGGAAGTATTCCTGGGCCCATTTATTAATTTTCAATAACAGAATCATACCGATGAGTGATGCTGTGTTGTCTGAGGGCCCGAAGACCACGGGCATCCAACAAAGGTTTTGTCCCTTATGCACAGAGATTTCTTCAGTTTCTCTGAATATTTTGATGATGTTATGAACTCTAGATGATGAGATTTGCAAAGCCTTTGCAATTTGACCTTGAAGAATGTTGTTTTTAAAGTATTCCACAATCTTTTTATGCACTCTTTCACAGATTGGAGAGCCTCTTTACCAATCTTTAATTCTGAGAGACTCTTTCTCTCTAAGACGTCGCCTTTATAGCTAATCATGTTACAGACATGATGTCAATTCACTTAATTAGTTGCTAGAAGGTCTCTCAGCTGAACCTTTACAAAATGTCTTGCTTTTTCAGCCCTTTGTTGACCCCAACTTTTCAGCCCTTTGTTAACCCCAACTTGTTTTAAACCTGTAGCAGGCATCAAATTTGAAATGAGCTCATTTAGTGAATAAAAGTGTAAAATTTTTCAGTTTCAACATTTATGTTCTCTATGTTCTATTGTGAATAAATATAGGCTCTTGTCATTTGAAAGTCTTTTAGTTTTCATTTTATACATAAAAAAAAAAACGTCCCAACATTTCCGGAATTCGGGTTGTACACTTTTGTTTGTCTTAGAAAAGAGGTTTAATTCTGTGCGTTTGATGATGAGCTTTTCATTTGCTTGATATAAACTCCTTAACATACCTTTCTGTGTGGACCAGGGGAGCCAGGTTGAAAGTCCAGGGCCAAATAGTCCACATTACCACAATTCCTGGGCCCAGGACTGCTGGTACCACTCATCACTGGGGAGGTAGACACTGGTATCTGCTGCCCAAAAAAAAATGTTTTTGAGTAACAGCTGACTGAAATGAAAACAAATCTCAAAGAATGTATTGAAATGTATCTGTATTGAAAGGTAGTCTGTAGTAGAGGAACTTGTTAACTAACTACATGTTTGGTGTGCTATTCCCAAAGCACATTCAAGCCTTTTCATCACATTCTGAAACTCGACTTCTTGCCCTCACCATGTGCACATAACTGTCCTCACTGTCTGCAGAATCAGTGCTGGTGATGCTCTGAGTCGAAATGGGCCGACAGGGCTGCGACGAGATGGAGTTCACTGGCCTGTAAAGAAAAAAACAAAAACAACAACGGACATGTATATAAGTAGTCTTAGTCAAAACTTTGCAAACTTTTTGAAATTGAGCATTTAGTTGCTCATGGGAAGAAGGGTTAGAAACAAGAGTTTTGTTTGAGGCATTTAGTTGAACATAAGTGTTGAAGTATCTGCATGCACTGTACTTTACCTGACAGCACCAACACTGACAATGTATTGTATTAAGACTAGTATTGTAATCGGATCAACCAAATTGCTTGTGGACACAAAAAATTGGGGAAACTTATATGGGAGCATATGATACATTGAAATGACATTATTATTTTAAGATTTGCTTATTCATTTTAGATTAACTCTTTCCACCATGGACAGAATTTTTTGTCATTCATGAGATAACACTTCCCGCCATTGACAGATGTTTTTGACAAAAACTAAATTTTCTTTTATTTCTTAAACAAACTTGTATTGGTCGCTTAACATGTCATTCAGACAGTCTCTCCTTATGAAAGTGGGCGGTCCTTGGCTATAGATCCCAGACCTTATGTCATCAGGCAAAGGTGTGGTTATGCAAGACTACTATATAACTAAAGTAAAATAAGGTGTTAACACATAAGGATAATTTTTTATCATTTCAATATGTTTTCACATGTAGTTTTACTTTATTACTGTAATTATGAATAACAGCACTGCAAAATTATATTCTAAATTGAGAGACCTGATCCAAGACATGGTGATGGGGCTCTTGAAGGGAAGTTCATCAATGATGCCATTGTTCCTTAAGTCAAGAGGTGTTGGTTTTCCTGCAAACCAAGACAAACAATCGTCTTGTTTTATAAGTATTGTGCAATAGAAAATTATATAATTAATCAATCTGTTCTTCTAATCTTTATTGAATTTTCATGTTTTCAATCAAGACAGAAAATAAACATGATAACTTATGTTAGTGCCACTCACCCGTCCGATTGGGTTTAAGGTTGCGGTTAATTGGTGGCGGTGTGACGTCACTGTGTCGGCCGGGCCGGAGACATAATGATGCTGTACTGCTCTTCCTGGCCGGCAACGTTGCTGAAAATCCTGGGAAATCAAAATGGTGAGGACCTGGGCTCATGGGAATATAATTATTTTTAGGACTGTCAGCCAGGGCGGCACTGAGAGGGGAGGAGGACGAGCCAGGATTCATGGGTACATAGTTATCCTCAGAGCCGGCACTATCGGAGCGGGTCAATGGGGCTTTAGTTCTCTGTAAAAGAAAGAAGAACAATTCAGCTTACACAGTTTCCAGATCAGTGGTGGAAACCACTGTGACACACACAATTTGTTCTTGTTTAGTTTGAATAGACTTGTTATTGTCAGTTTGTGACTCTGTGAGTTATGAGGTCACTGTCAGGAAATGGTGCCATTTGTGTCTTTATGACTTATAATTAACAGGATACTGAACCTAATCACATTATTTGATAGATGTGACTCTTAGTTCAATTTAGAGTGTACTGCTAAAGTATTATTATAATATCATTTAATTTTTTTATTTGAAAGTCATTGCAATTACAGTGTAATAGTTACACAGAAATGATTTCAATAAAAACTATATTAAACATTGTATTTAAATGTACTAGTTGGCACAAAGCACTGACTATGTATGTTGTGTTGCACTGATATTTGTAAATTATTACATATTTTTGCACTGCCCTTCAACCCCATTACTGTCTAGCCCAAAAATATAAAATGTAATATAGTTCCCTCAATAGGTCTATGGTGCTTATGGCCCTGTTACGTTCAGATTGAGGTTGCGAGATTTGATGTGAGGTCTTGAAAGTTCAGCAGTACCCTTTTCAAAAATAAGGCACAAAGGCTCTTTTTTCTTGTGAATGACCCTTAGATGTAGATATGATATAGAAGCTGCTTTACCAGGTATGAGCTGAAGCCATCATTTACAGACTCCACTGACTGACCAGAATTGTTGAAATAAACTGGCCTTTGGTGACTGCTGGTCTCAAAAGAGGATCCTAAAACACACGAGCAAGTACAAAAAATCCATGTAAAAACAAGTCCACCAAGAAAGGAGTTCAGGGAAAATGTTTACCTCAAGCCTGGGTCACAATCAAAGGAAACGTCATGATACATGAACTATTTATTCTGTACAAATCAGACCAGATTAGTAAGTGACGCAGCATTCAATTCTGTAACACTTTCACACAAAGGCATTACTTATGTGGTCATTTTCTTCGTATTCCGCATTGCCTCCCAGTTTACTTCTCTGGATGCATGGCTACCGAGCACAGGTGTGGGAATCAGGCGAGTATGGTCAAAAGGTCAATTCCTGTTCCTGCAGACACACTAGTCTGGCCTTGCTGAGCCCAAACCACTAGGAAATCACTGAATTGTGTCTGCTGTTTTTTCTTTTTTTACTGCTTATCAGGCCGGAACAAGCCATTCTGGGGCTGCCTGCATAGCTTGAATTTCCTTAGCCTCTTGGCAGAGCAGAGTAAATCTTGACCAGATTGCCTCTTGGTTTCAAATCAGACGTAAACATTTAGAAAAGAAACAGAATGAAAGATAATGGAAAGGTAAAAAAATAATATATATATATATTGAGCTGAAAGCCTAAATTGGCTGCCTGATAAGTGTATAGAGGTAAATCAATTGGTAATAACACTAATCTACAGTAGTGTAATGAGTTCATAAAGCTTAAGGAGCATTTGGAAAAGAGGAAAGATGAGAGAAGAAACCAGATGAGATCAAGTGGAGAGACAAAATAAGATGAGAGAAAATGAGCAAAGATCAGACTTTAAAAAGCAAAGAGAAGAGACAAGACAACATGGGAAAAGTAGAGGAGATGAGAACAAAAACAGATAAGGAGACCAGACTAGAATTTAAAATAGACAAAATGAGAGGAAATGAGGGTGAGACAAGAAAAAAAGAAGACTAAAATAATCATATAAGATGGAAAAGACAAGAGGAGATAAGAGTCTCTCTCCTCACCTTAGGCCTCATTTATAAAATGTTGTGCAGAAACCATCCTAAATTTGATCTTACGATCATATCTCGAATATGCTTATGTTTGATTCATAGAATGAACGTACAAACAGAAAACGCGCGTACGCGTCTCTTTCAGATGTGAAATCTATGAATTGCAAATGATCTTGAACTTGCGCACAATTGAATGGTTTCAGCTATCTGCCTTGCAAACGACTCCTAATTAATGTCATTAATATATAAAAATTCACCGATCATCATAATTTAGAACAGCGAGCTGCAAGAACAGCTTACATTTGAAAAAACCTGCAATACTCTGACAATAAAAAGTGCGTACGTCTACTCAGACCCTAACGTGACGCTAAGCACTTTTCCACATCAAAGACCATCTTTATAAATATGAGCGCTGGCGTGGATTTAAGCGTACGCACACTCTACGATCAAATATGAGAGTACGCACGCTTTATAAATGAGATCCCTTGTTTCTTTGTTTTTCTTGTCTTATTATTATGTCCTCTCATTTTGTTTATTTTATCGTCTCATGACGAGACAAAAAAGTGGTCATAAAAAAAGATGAGACAAAATGAGATAAGACGAGAATGAGACAATCAGAGAAAAGGAGAGATGAGAAGAGACAAAAATTAGATAATAGGCGAGACGAAATGAGAGGAGAGACCATAGAGAGAAAAAAAGAGACAAGAGGAGACAAGCTGTTAAAAGACAACGATAGAACAGATGAGAACAAACAGGAACTGAAGACTAAAATAAAAAGATGGAATGAGAAAAGAAAGATGTAGATGAAACAAAAAGAGAGGAGAAAAGACCAGTCCAGACCAGATTAACACAAAAAAAGAGAAGAGAGGCGACTAAAGAGACCTAAACAAGAAGAGAAAATATTAAATAGGCAAGTAGGAGAGACAATGCAAGATAAATGGTAGAAAAGACAAGATGAGAAGAGGTGAGATGAATGAAGAACATTAGAGACAAATGGAGACAAAGTTAAAACAGACAAGATGGGAGGAGAGACGAGACAAAACAACAGGAAAGGAGAGACGAGAGGAGAAATACAAAATGAGAAGAGATGAGAAAAAAGGAAATATGAGATGAGACAAAATAAGACAAGACAAGAATGAGATACAGTAAGAGACAAGATTAAAATAAAGAGACAAAATGAAAGGAGAGACCAGAGGAGAACAGATAAGACAAAAAGAAAGCCAAAATGAGAAAACATACTAGACAAAATGAAGATGAGAATTTAAGATAAACAGATGAATAAAACTGATCCAGACTGTGAGAGTATTACCTCTGTGAAGCTTGATGTTCTCCACCGCCGGCAGTGTGTTCCTCCTGGGGATGACGGACACTGTGGAGACCTCTCCATTTTGAGCCCCCACAGACAGTGGGCTGCCCCACAGAGTTTCTGAGCCCTGGCTGGGTTTGGGAGGTCTGGGAGGAGGCGCATTTGTGGAGTCAGCGCTGGATGGCATCAGGGCATTGTGGTTCTTATCAAATGTGCGGGGGATCTGGTAGACGGAGCCATGAATGGTGGGTAAATCATAGTTATCGAGGGCCCGCTGCTCATTGGTTTGGGGGGCCGCTAGAGTGTTATTGGGGGTCTTATAGGTGTAGACATCATCTGATTCAAGCTCTGATGCCCCTTCAGAGCTGTAACCCCTGGGCAGAACATAGCAAGCATCACGTGAGTCGGTCTGTGAAGGGGGCTGCTGATTTTTGCCGGGTTTGGGAAGGCTGTAGAATCCATGAAGCTGGGCGCCCATGCCATTCAGACAGTGAGAGAAACCATGAGTGAGTCTCTGAACCGCCGAGTCACTGCCCACCAGAAGACTGCTGCGCGAGGCCTGCGAGAAACTGGCACTCCTTGGGGACCAAATGACATTGGTGAGTTATTTATGATGAACAGTCAAACATTAGTTTATGATCACTTATTTTCTCACAAAGACATTATTTAAATAAATAAATAATCTAATCTACGACAGCCAAACTATTATTAGGCTTTGCTATAAACAATGCTAATCAGTCATGCAAATGTTGACACAGCAAACTATATTTACGACATTGAACTGACCACAGGTCAAATCTTTTAATATCAACCACAATATAACTTGTCAAAATCTCATAAATTAATAGAAAATTGAATCTAAAAAATAATGTCTTTGAGGTCACATGATCTCATTATGTTTATGTGTGGCATGCAGTTATCATATTGTGTGTGTGTGTGTGTGGGGGGGGGGTTGGGGGGGGGGTTGTTTTCGCATTGTCTTAAATTCACTTACAACTCACACTATGTAAGGTTAAGTCGAATGCATTGCATTATGAGATACAGTATTGCATGCAATGTGCTCTGTGCATATTTTGGCAAATCAAGTGCAGCGCAAATTACTCATACTCTATCCTACATAAAAAAGTAATTATAGAATTCTAATTTGCTAGCCGAATGGTCTTTAATTTTTATATATATATATACATATATATATATATATATATATATATAATTTATATATTATTTTGATTTGTATTAATATTTTAAAATCGTGTATTTGCATTTTTTGTTTTGAATTGTAATTTGATTTTAGTAATTTCATGTGTTAGCCTTTTTTCAGATATATATTTAACTTATTTCAATTTGAGTCATTTTATTAATTAACTTTTTTAATCAGTTACAATTTTTTAGCAACATTTTTAATGAATTTATTTTACATTTTCATTAAATATTTATATTTTATTTAATTAAAAAACAATTTTTTATAGATTTATTAATCAATAACTACACTGGATGTAAGTACACACAAAAAAACAAAACCATATTTGTGTAATGTTTAGATTTAACCACTGGAGGCAGTGGAGTTCTCTGTCTCATATAACAGACGCACTGTGTCTGGCTTACAGAGGGTGTTTTTTATGTCTGCTGCATGGTTAGTGCATGATGATGCATGATGGAGAGTGTTTATCACACTCTATATTGGGTAGTGATGATGAATATCATGGGCATTCCCCCAGTAAAACTGGCATGCCTGGTACACATGGGATAAAACAGAGCTTGTTTACTTTCTGCAGGCTTTAAGTCAAAAGATTGTGTGAAGAGACTTCATTTGGGGGATGAAATAAATGGTAGGCATAGTAAACCTTTGATGGCTTGGTTATCCAGAGGTATTATAACACAATTCTGTTTCGTTTGGCATTATTTCATCAGGATTATAATCAAAGGAAGTGAATCAGGGTGAAATGACTGATGAGCACATCCTGTATGTGAATCCTTCTGCAAACACTACAATACGTCACCGCCTGCTCCTGAATTTGTAGAAAGGTCTCATAGGTGTTTGTTTAAAGCAAAACACTTTCGCTTATGACCTAATAACATCAATCCTAACCCTGCGAAGATGATCTCATATCCCAGTGACGGATGACAATAATTAAAACCGGTATATGTCTATACAGAGGGCCATATTTTACCTTAAATCCAAATGTTTTTTTGCTAAGAATGCTTTGCGTTGAGACATAACTTTTTTCTCCAATTTAGCATTTTATATATAATTTCCTTACTGAAATGTGGGAAATTACATTAATTCAGAAACAAAACAAAAACATTCCCATTACTGTAATACTGCAATAAAAAAATCCTGTCGTAAAAATTAATTTGCTATGAAAGCAATACAACAATGTATACTTTACAATTTTAATAATTTTAAAATATTCATAATTTATTGAAATATATAATTATTTACTGAAATAAACATCATATTAATAATAAACATCCAGCAGACTACTGACAATTGAGGAATGCAGAGGGGTGTTCAGCTGCCATAAAAATAGTGCTGCAATGCAAAAAATAAGTTCAAGCATCAGTCGTTTATTGACCGTTTTTGTACGATTTGTGTGCATTTAACACACACCGTATTCTGTCTTTCATACGAACACCACCAAAGCATCAGCTTCCGATCCACTGACATCAGCAACTATTTTCTATCATAATGGTTTATTAATATCCAGCATAATTTCATTAAATGACTTTTGATCTATGCTCGGTTCTCTAGAGATCATACATCAGTACATGGCAGCTCTTTATATGAAGGTTGATTCCTGTCTGGATGCTGGTATCTTAAATAAAAAGGCACTCTGTATGGATGAATATGTGAGTGAGAGGAAGATTGTGAGATGGTTGAAGGAGCTTGACAGGAGTATCTCTGAATAATTGGAAATTTGAGTATTTTTAACAAATACAATTATATTATATTTATCCAATATTTAAATATATTCTGTTGTTCTAGGGGAATCACGCCACATGACATCCTAAACAAACATTGTCTATTCTAAAAAGGTCAAATTATCTTGATACTTTATCTGAGACTTATTGACCTTGATATCAATTCTGCTTTTTTCTACACGTTGCACCGCTTGAAATAAAGTGCTTCCAGCACTGAAGACAATATCTAGTTAGTTTCTTTCGACTGTAAGCTATAAAGGGTGTAATATGAGCACATCTCCAGAGAATATGGCTCTTACCGTGCACTCTCACTCTTGCGGCTCATGCACTGATGGAGGAAGAGGTAGTCCTGAGGAGCACTATTAGACAGAGAACTATGGGAGTGGTGTACAGGTATGTCGAATGTGAAAAGCATTGGCTGGCTGGAGTGGGCAGGAACAGACGTTTTACGTTCACCAATCAGCGGAGCCAGAGAGCCACCCAGATCATTGGCCAAGGGGCGGGAAATGTGGGTGGTTGACGATCTCGCATCTATTAGAAGAAACAAGAAAAACAAACCTTTAGGAATACACAACCATTGGAATTCAGACAAGCAGTTTTACTTTCATTTTAGTGCACCGTGAGTTACCTCATAACCTTTGGGCAAACACTCAACATTGTCACAAAAGCAGCAGGACATTGATCATCTGAACATGAGAAGTTCACTACATTTGATTTATTGACCCCAAGCAACATGCTGCTTTTTTGGATCTATTAAAGTTCAATAATATAAGCCACATTTCTTCCCTTTTCCTGTAGTGATCAATGAAGTCAAAAAAAAAGTAAATTGAGGGTTTTGGCCAGTAATATCCATGTATGCATTCCTAAATTCAGTCAATATTAATGTTGCATCTGTCTTAAGGAGGAATGGAAACACTGAATCGGCATTCACAGAAGACTGCAATAATTATTAATCTGAGGCTGCAAGTCAAGCCACTTGATTGGTATCTGTTTTTCTACGTCATCGCAGCGCTATGTGAACATCGTGACCTTTGCTTTGGGCTGTTTCTCTGTGACATCCCTGATTTGTACTGTATGGGTCCGCCAAAGAAAAATCTCAGGCCTCTGAACTTAAAATAGACCAGGCGGTTAGCCAAAACCAGGAAGTGCATATGACCCTCCTCCTACAGCCACTCCAATATGCCCCTGAGAAGGGCAGAGAGTAAGAGGGGAAAGAGAAAGACACACAGACAAAGAACGAGAGACAGAACGAGGAGGCAGAGTGGGCGGAAAAGCAGGTCTACTGCACTTGCACTGTAGTGCTGCATACTTGTAGCAATGAGGAGCAAAGCTTTTATCCACACATCCTAGGAATTGTTGGGCACATTATACACTGAACTTTAACCATTGTGCTCTGTTCTAAAACTAAGCTTTGCTCACAAAGGCAGCATTCTAACCATGAGCGATTTGGAATATTCTACATAGGCAGTAACACGGCTAACATGCATCATGTGAATAAATATCACTCAAAGTACATGAGAGACTCAACTAACACATGGCAAATGTTTTTATTTATCATGTCGCTAAGCTAATGTGACACTCTATTAAGCACAAGAATAACACAGCGCACACAAATATTGAAATCCAAAAGTTTTTGATTTTACCATGTTTCTAAGTTAAAGGTCCCATATTGTAAACCTTTCTGGAGTTTTATTTTAGGTGTTGATGTCCTTAAGAATATATGTCTGCGGTACAAGTGCCAAAAACCATCTCAATATATTTTTACAGCTCTTTTTTCAGGAGCTCTGCTGAAAACAGATCGATTTGTCCTGTCTAATTAATATTCATGATCCTCTCTTCTGATAGGCCTGTTTTTTTCTGAGTGACGCACGGCTAGGCCAACCACAAGTAACTAGGGTCATGTAGGGCCGACGTCACAATATATCACAACGCTAGCTGCAAAACAAAGGGAAAACCGGTGGCGGCACATTCAAACCAGCGCAGATTCGGCTAAATTACATAAGGAACTTAAAATATCATCTTGTTGTGATGTTGGGTGCCAAAATAGACGTAATACAGCCTCAAATTAGAAATGTTATAGTATACCTGCTGCCATTGCCAGACAAAAAAACTACGACAGCTGTGGTTAAACTAGATAAAAAGTGTGTACTGGATAGAAACGATTGGCAAACATGATCGTGTTTGCAGCACACACTTCTTTTTAGAAAAGGTTCAATAAAGTATTGTCTTTTGTTGTTATGAGCACGTCTGAAAATGTCTTGCATCTCACGACTATGCTGTGTATAAAATAATGTCTGTATGCATGTGTGTAAAACAAAAAACTGACGATTTACATATTAGTATTTGTAATTGTATATACAGTGTTGTGATTAGTTATGACTGGAATAATAATGTAGCTGTAAAAATACTGAAATTGAAATGTATTTACATTGTCATCATGACTAGATAGACACGGTGAGTTTGTCTTTACTATACATGTTAGATGTGATCCACCTTTACAGCGATAAACACGAACATAACAGAATCAATTTTGGAGAAGATTGGCAGTGAAGTGATGCAACTAATGCTGGGAGGTCCCATATTTATATTACATAGAATGTACTTTTTAGTGGTCAGGAAAGTAAGTTCAAATTAAATGTTGTAGCTACTCAGACAGTATGTGGTGGATTCACAATAAGTACAAAAATACACAGCACAGACAATATTGAGTTCCAAGAGTTTACTGTTAACATGTTGCTAAGTTAATGTAATACTCTAATAAGCTCAAAATAAATGGCACATGCAAATATTGAAATCCAAGTGTTTGCCAGTAGCATGTTGCTAAGCTAACATGATAAGTATAAGCTCAAATAATACACAGAAGTTAGAACACAAAGACATGTTTAAGTTCAACGTTGTGTTCTATGTTGTTTTTGTGCTTAGACAATTTACAGTAAGTTAATGCAATTTCTAAAAAGCACAAAAACTACACAAATACTGACAAATACACAAATGTTGTACTGCTAATTAATTTCCTGTCTGTCTAGATTTTTGTTCATGTTTTGCATTTTCTAGGGCTGGACCAGAATATTGGGTTGGCATTCGATTTTCAATTTTAAGATTTGAATATCCTTTTTCTTTTTTAACATCTGGCATCCCCCACAAAACGGTTCTCAAATTGTCCGCCTGGCTGAACATCTGCAACAGACCTTTCACCAATGAAAGATGTTCTTGCTAACCTATAGCATGCATATATTTTAAGAAAAATATTCTATTGTGAGCACACTTGCCGCACATCTGCATTTGAAATAATGAACTTAAGCGCGCAAAAGACGCGACATGTGAACGGACCCTCTGCTTTCACAAAACCGAATGCGATGCATGCGGTTTCTTTCTGTCAACTGTCCCGAGATGCGAGCGAAAGTCTTAGATCAGCGTGCAGTAGCTCTTGTAGTGCAGACAAGATGCGCGATGTAAAGCCGCTTTGAGAGAGTGAAAGAGAGAAGACGCGATACAGCTGAATCACTCACACTGTTTTCAAATGACTGGTTTAATCTGATATTTTGTGTGGATTTATTTACTCATCCAACCCCAAATGCATTATTCAATAAATGTTTGCTGGAATTTCCCTCATTATAAACTCGAAAGCTGCGGAAATGAGTAAAACTATGCTATAGCCTATAAACACAAATTCAGGACCTGATTAAATATGACTCTATTATATTTGTGAAATTTAAATTCCATGACTTTTACAAAACTTTTCCAGGCCCTGGAAATTGCCATTTAAAAATGTCATAACTTGTCCAGGTTTTTCATGACCGTACGATCCCTATAAAAGCAATTGATGCATGCTTTCAATCATTAAGATTGGTCCTCTCCCTCCTCTAATCACATGCTGGATCCGTCACACCACTTTATTCCGGGGACCTCTCAATTTACAAATTACGCACTGGGCTACCTATGCAGTGTCCGTTCTCGGAGCATATAAACCCTACCCGCATGAAGCGCTGCCACTTCCGGCTCACGCCGTTCTGTAGTTTATTAAAAGTTTATTAATTCTGAACCTGTAGCGTGTCCATATTGCACCAAAATGCGACACTGCACTCCCTTGGGTCCGCAGAAACACACCCGCCACGTGTGAAGTCGATTGGATGAACGATTCTCGACATAATAAAAATGCAAACAGACAGACAGACATTCCTGCCTTTATTAGAGAGAAGATTATGTTCTGCCCTCTTCTTTCCGAGGCTTCGAATATTAGGTACTGATTACTACCGAAGCTTCGAAGCTCAAAAAATTGTATTCGGACCAGCCCTAGTGTTTTCAGTTCGGGTCCATCTAGTCTTGTTTTTAAGTCATGTATTTTTACTTTCAATCATGTGTTTCCTGTTTCATGTCATTTTACTTCCTGTTCCTATTTATTTTTTCCATGTCATGTTTCAGTGGTTTGTTGTCTTATCGAAAAGTTATCTTTTCTCATTGGTTCATGTCTATTTGTCTTATTAAGCCCTATTCACAGGGGATTAGTAATAAATCACCCCCCGCCCCCCACACACACACACATCTGAATTTCATGTGGCTATGTGTCGCACATAGCGAAATGACCCAACACCCAAAATACTATTAAAACACTCCAACAAGAAAGATGGATTAAAAGGCGCACAGGAAACAAAAACCTTGAAAAAAAATGATATACGACCCCAACAAATCCTGGCCAAATCACAGAGATGCAAATTCACAGGGGACTAATATTATTACATAATTTTGGTGTTTAGCAAAATATGGAAGGTCCTTTGCGGGGGAATTTTCACTTTACAAATGACAGACATGGCCGATTCTCATGGGATTAAGATCACAGACAACCTCTGCAATTATTACACATGACTAGAGGTCACCAGGTAATACTCATCCTGTGTGAATAGGGCTATAGTGTTCAAAGTGAAACGGCTCTGCACAGACAAAACAGTGTATAACATCAACATACCGTAAGAGCGATTAGAGAGCCGACGGCTACATATGCTTTCGAATCGCTCTAGCGGTATTTTGATGTAAAACACAGATCGTTCTGCACAGTGGCGGTTTAGGTTGAACACACATTATTTAAGCCCTGCCATGGTACATTGTTGTGCATGATGATGCTTTATACTGTTCTTTATGTTCCACGTTGGGACATTTTTTATTGTCTAGTCAAGCTCATAATTCATGTTGATCTTTTGGTTGAGGTCTAGGATTAAGTTCATAGTTTGTTTATGTTTTTGGGTCACCACCTTTGGAAATAAAACTGCACTCGGGTACGCTACACCGTTGTCCTAGTCTGCTTCATGCCAGCAATGTTACAGTTAATGTATATGTATTAACTATTTTTTATTGATATTTTGAGAGACTGAGCAGAATACAAGTATAATACACTTTATTTCTGCTCAGTCAAACATGTTCAACTATGTTTGTTACAGTGCATTCTGGGATTATCTGCAATGTTGCCAGTATGGCCAAAATGAGGTCTTAAAAAGCAGCATAATTTGCCTATTGTTTGAGACGGCTTTAGAGTCTGTGATGACTTAAAAAATGTCTAGATAGCCAAAACTAAGTTGTGAGTTTAATGAACAGACTTAGTAGATGTAACGACTCTTCACGGTTCTGGTTTGTCATTGGGGTCTGATTGACTACTAGGCTTGTGCATGTAACATGATAACAGTTCTGTACAGAGAATGGGACTGATTTTGGGTCATAAATAAGGCCTAAATTGCTGCCTGGGGCACAGGGAGAGATTTACAGAAAGAAGATAGAAGATAGCCCTTCTTTTTTCCTGTCTTCTGAACAACAGAACATGACCAGGCCACAGTGTCAGGGGTCTGCTGTAGGTCTTCAATTAGTCCATTGTTTCTCAGGAGCCCAAAGCTCCCAAGGCTACATGGAGCAGAACTCCTCCAGTTGCTTCAGAGAGCTCTGTATATGAGTCCACTAGCCGCCATTTCTGTATTGATTTGGCAAATAAGTGCACTCTGTGACCCTCCTCTGAGAGCGGGAAAGTGAGACGGGGGAATGAGGTGCTCTGATTCAGATGGTTTGCATCTGTCATGTAATATGGACTAATGCAATGAGGTAAAGGCATTTTAGTGCAGGGAATGGCACACGGCTGTGTTGCGTTTGATTTTCTTGAAGCTAATCATAAATGGAATGACAAGTAAGAAGGAGACCCAACCCATGAAAGATCTGTGATGGCTCAGTGACAGAATTAGTATGAGTAATAGGCCTTCTGTTTCACATTGACTCGGCTATGTCAAGGAAATAAGCTGGTTGGTTTATTGGCTTCCTTTTATAGAAACCAAAAAAATATATATATATTTGATTCTTAAAGTTGCTATAGAAGTTGTAACAGAAATTTTCTTCTGTAACATCAATCGGATTAAAACACATCATATAAAAAAAATTGTCGGACAGGGAATTGGTTCAGATAGACCATTGGTTTTTGATTGGATGGCAGCAGATTTGAATGCAAAACTGTGGTTTAATGTAAAAAAAAGTTTAATTAGACAATGATTGGACAAATCTGTAATTTCATCGGAATATAAATTGAGGTACAAGTTGACTGAAAATGGCAATGTAAAAAAAAAGGAAAAATGAACCAAAACACAAATGGATGAATCATTCACAGTAAAATCATTGATGAATCAATGCATTTAGAAAATATGGCAAATTTTCATTCCATGCTGCATTTAATAAAAAGAGCAAATGGAAACACATTTCTATACATCTGGTTATTATACATGGGTTTGATTTTAACATTTAAACTTCATTATTTTTTTACTTATAATTTATCATTTATTAATATAGCCATCTAGCAACCATCTAGCCCTTAAACAACAGAAATTCATAAACGGAGCAAAGTTCAGGATACATTTTAAATACTCGTCTGAAATCAAAATCTAAAGAGTGTTTTTTGATGACAATTTGCTAATATGCGGAGGAGAAGCGAAAACCTATCCTGTCATTTTATACAAACAGAAATGTCAATATTAAATGTTTCTTTAAAATAAAAATATATATTTTTTTTTTACTAATTTTAATAAATAAAAAATTATTAATTTAAACCTGTAAATAAACAATAAGTAATATTGAATACATTTATGAAAATGTATTTAATACGTTTTATTTTAATATATAATATAATTTAAGATTTAGTTTAAAAAAATGCACCAGCATTAAACCCTGCTGTAGCCTATACACATTACATTTTATCTTATTGGGTAATCACAATCTAATACAATTAGTTTGCTGGGTCTCAGGAGTCAAACATTAGTAGGCCCGGTGTGGAGAGAGGGACAAGGCAGCCTTTATCTTGATCTCATTTCCTGTCCATGTTGCCTCACTACAAAAGTCATTGAAGGACAGAGGATAATGCGATATACGTTGAATACAAAATTAGGTATGACCCAACGATAACAGTTTATCTCGATGCAGGGGAAAACGGGAAAACACGTTCAGCACAGAGATACTTTTAGGTTGAAAATGGAATACTGTTGGATATCGGAATGATTTCTGTGATCCTTCAACCACCGACATTAGTACCATAACCAAAACCAAAAACAAGTTTTATCACTCCAGGACTGATATTAATAAATGGCCTTTTGGAAGGAGTGACCGGGCTCACTTTCCTTCCAGAGTGGGGTTTTATGCCTGGCTGGTTAAAAGTGAAAAGAAATTTTCCTAACAGTGTCAGTGAGAGACAGTACTTAAGGAAAAGTGCCTTCAGGGGTCGAGGGCAGAGTCCAGAAAATTGACTTCAGTTATGACTTCTCCACCACAACCTACGGCCAGACAAGACAGCCTGTTATTGTCTCCCGAGTCCCATAAACTCTCAGACAACAATACGTCAAATCCCAAATGGCATGCCAGGAACCATTTGCATTCCTAAAATTGGGAGAATCCATTTTCCTTAATGAGATTGACGTCAGCCCTTAATAGCATCTCTGGTCATTTTGGGGTTACTCTTTAGCATAATGGAACGGCTTATCAGGGAACAACAATACTGGTGGTGTTACGGCCCATATGTGCTTATCTATTCTGCCTTCTAGTATGTTAGTGCCCATCATAGCAATCTCACTCAACTGTATGAGTCAATCCATTTAACGAGGAACAGGAAAATCTATACTGCACCATATTCTATTTTATGCATTGCATCAGCATTGGTGTTTTGGGTTTGGTGATTGTTCTAACTGAATATTAAACTTTGGCACAATGTTTATGAGACGGACATTTAGGAGAGGTGCACTATTGCTTTAGGTGATTTACAGTTTTTGCCTGGTAGCCAAGTCCAACTCAATTGACAGAACTGGCATAATGTTGATTACACACCTATATATATATATTTTTTTTTTTATTATAAATAAATACAAATCAACTTGTTCCTTTTTAAATGTATATATTTATTTGTATTATTTAATTATTTATTTGTTGGTTTGTTTGGCAAAAATGTAGGTTACAGTGAGGCATTACAATGGAAGTGAATGAGGCCAATTCAAAAACTTTAAAATACTCAATACTCAATATTCGAAAGTACGGCCACAAGCAGTATTGCTACTGTAACAAAAATTTAAATTACAAAAATAATTTTCTTTAATTTAAATAAAAGCTAAAATATAAAAATTAGATGAAAAAAATACACTTAAAAACCTGCAAAGGTAACATTTTACATTTTTGTTTAGGTTGAAACAGTAAGGGCCAGATTTAATAAAAATTAGCGTTAGATCGCAATTTCATGAAAGCGCTGATAGGGATATTCTGCGTATGATTTACTAACAATCGGAACATTAAAGAACACAGATCTTTCCATAATGACAAGCGTAATCTACCAAGAGCAGCGCAAATTACCGCCTGCTTTAAAACATTAATTTTTTGGCAGTTAAATAATGCCGCAAACACTAGTAATTTGACGAGCTCAGATGTTAGTAAATCGCATTGCGTGATTCATTTTAATACTCTCTTCCCATAAATTTTGTGTCTGAAATGCAAACTCCTACAAATGCATATTCAATAAGGTCAGGCACAAAAATAACTGTCCACGCCGTTTCAGCGCTAATTATTCACTGCGCGTCTTGCTAAAACAAATACAATAAAAAAACAATAGATAAATAACCAAATTAACTATAAAAATGTAAATTAAAATATACAAATATTTATTCATATTAATTGAAATATTAATAAATACTACAATAGTATTTAAATGATACTAAAATAGCACTGGCCACAAGACGAAAATACTAAGCATGTTAAGATAATTTCATTGTGAAAAATGTCTACTTAACCTTTTGCTGTGTAAAGTTATATCCAATTTTACCCCTATGCTGCAATTACAACACAACACAAACGGTTCAAATAGTTTAGTTCAAATAAGTCACTATTTTTAATAGATATGTTTTCAAGGTTTTAACAGCTACCATTTGTGCTTTTAAATTCTCAAATATTGCCCTCATTCACTTCCATTGTAAGTGCTCAATATGACATTAAAATGTGCTTTTTCTTTAAAACAACAACAACAAGCGAACAGTCATATTTATAGACCAGAATGTCATAGCTAAAACCCATCTTTAATTGGTAACATTTATGCTTATTAACTGGTCCAAGTTGGTCCAGATGGTGGATCAGCAGGACTACCATATGGTGAGGCTGGGTTTGAGCTGGTTGACCATCTTGGTCAAGCTGGGTAGGACTGGTTTAACCACTTCGGACAAACAACAATCAGCTACCATGTGCCAAAAAACACCTTATGCTAGTATGTTTTTAGTTTCTATCCTGATGTTTAACATTTCTTTATAAGGAACATACGGAAGCTATAACAGAAATATCCACAATAATTTAAACATATGCTGCAAAAGGAATCTATAGAAAAAACTAGGAAGACAAACTGAGAGAGAGGTCAATATGAGCATCATGTTCCAGTATTAGCCCCCAACCCCCTCTCATGCAGTCTCTGCATCATGTGAGTGCTGCTCTGGCCACACAGTAACATCAATTAGATTCAGTAGCTCTGACTGATCAATTGGCGGGACAGCCGTGCTTTGTCAGGCCCAATACATCATCTGGTTTGGGGTGATTTCATTCCTACAAGAGCTGCAGTCTCCCGTCAGTGCTGCATTTCCTACAGATGTTTTTACATTAGCAGCATATTCTAAAGCTAAGAGATAAACAGAGGTCAGGAGAGAGCCAAAGTTCACTGCAGACAGACAGTCAGACATGGTCTTACATACAGAAGCTAACACTAATATAGCACTGTGCCATTTTTATTAGTATTTTCTATGAAAATTAAACTTATTAGCCAGTGTATTAAAAAACTCTATTTGCACTATTTGCATGCCGTAATTAACACTGCCATTTATAAATGTACACATTCAATAATCTATACTATAATTGAATCCATAATTTAACCTCCAACCACTTGGCATGTATTTAACACCTTTCAAGATTCAGTCAAATACTAATGGACAAAATCAAGTCAGGCCCTACATTTTTCTCATTAAATATTCTGTTACACTCGGGAATGCATCACATTAGAAAGTAAAATGGGTTGCAAATGCATTTTCACATTGACTTTAATCTGAACCAAGCAATAATGCACTATTTTATGTGTCTCGTCTTAAACTGAATGCACTTTGGGCTGGGTCTTGATGATCTCATTGTGTTTTCAGCAGTATGCAGTACACCCTAGCAACCCTATGTTACAGTCAACATGAGCTATAGTACATTCTTGAAGCAGGGAACTGGAAATTGGAAGTGTTCGTGTCGAGGGAACAGTAGAAACTTTAATCTACAATGTACTCTATCATCCCTTAAATACAATCTGGAGTGGGAGAATTTTGCCTGTTTTGCCATCTTCACACCTGGCATTTCATCTTCAAATAGATAAACCAGACTCTCAAACCCACAATGTTATCTGAATACTGAATATGATTACTGCAAGTAAGCTTTCGAGCAGATGTTACAGCCTAATGGGATGAGCGTCATCAGAAGAGATTTATTTGTTTTCAGTTGTCATTGTCTGAACAGGCCCTCTTTCATCTCATTTTGTTTGGTCAGGAATCACAAAGGCTTTGTGCTGAGGTGGCGACTTTGGACAGATTTCATTTAAGTTCTCTTTGACGTTTAGGTTCGCCTGCAATACAACTGAGGGGTAATTAATCAACAAGAACAAAATAAAGGAAAAAGAAATTACCAAACGTTAGGAAATTATTCAAACGCAAGGCAGGACACGACTATTGAGACGCTTGGCAACTAAAAAAGGCAACTGTTTATGCGAGAGTATCAACACAGAGAGAAGTCCTGTGCCACACACAGTGTGTTTTGACTGAACATAAGGTCATGAATGAAAAGGTAAACAGTGTAAAACGTGAGAGCTGATTCTGACATGAAGTGCCTTTAGAGGAAACAGTATGTACTTGATTACTGTGGGTTGTTTAGTCTCATCTGCTGACATTAACGTCAGCTAGATAACAGTGAAGGTTAAGGTTAAGGAAATGAAAATGCATTTCCTTTTTTGCAACTACTATACATTTGCTTTACAGTTCAAAGGGTTAGTTCACCCAAAAATGAAAATTCTGTCATTTACATCATTTACCTCATGTTCTTCTGAACATGTAAGACTTTGTTCATCTTCAGAACACAAATTGAGATTTTTGATAATGAAATCTGAGAGATTTCGGTCACTTCTGTCTATGGATCCATATGAATTAAGTGGTTTAGTCAAAATGTTCATCATATAAAGTCAACAACCCTCTTCAGAAAATTTGGACTAAACTCATCAATTGGATATGGATTCATTTTATGATTTCATTCCATGCAGGAATGAAAGTTGTGTAAACTGTCAACAGGGGAACAGAAATCTCTCACATTTCATTAAACATATCTTCATTTTCGTTGCAAAGATGAACAAAAGTTTTATGGGTTTGGAACGACATGAGGTTAAGTAAATGATGACAGAATTTAAATTTTTAGGTGAAATATCCCTTTAAATAAGAAGTTGGAAAAGTAGATTTACACATTTGACAGGCACTTTTATCCAAAGTGACTTACATTGCTTTCAACGTACTCATTTACTTTGCTTGCTTTCCATAGGAATCGAACCCAATACCTTGGCGTTGCTGCTGTAGGACCATGATCTATTGTGAAAACTAGATTTGGTCAACTTCATAGATAATATATCATATATTCTACTAATTTATTTTAAATATGTATACAGTTATTGATATTTTGTCAGGGTTCTGTCACTTCGGTCTAGGGTTATTCATGGTTTTGTGACAGAGCCCTGATACTCCCGTCATGTCCTGTTTTCATGTGAGCGCGCGCGGCTTTGATTGTGCTCGAGCCGTGCGCTCTCTCGTCTGTGTACCTTGTTTCGTGTTGGAGCGTGGTGTTCGGATCCCGGCACTCATATCTTGAGATTCGGTTTTCGTGTCTGGGTTCGGACACTCGCGCTCTATTTTCTGTCATTGTGTGAGTGCGCGGTCTCGAGTTCGCTCGACTGCGCGCTCTCCTGTCCGTGTTTCTATCGGCTGCGTGCATTCATGTTTAGTGATTTTCTTATGAGAGGCCAGGGGTCTGGGAATAGCTGGGATTATTTAGAGTTTGGTGATGTAAATGCCACTATGATTGATAGAGGCTCTCCCCTCTTTCCATTTTCATTTTGACTCACTTTCCATCCACTCCTGGTAGCCAAGACGGATTTACATGAAGATCTACGAGCACACCACGCACAGAGCAAAATGACATCCGTCTTTTCATTTGTCAGTGACATAAATGTGATAACTGTGCTATTTCTGAACGGATGATCTCATTGGGCATTAACGGCCAAAGGTAATATCCCTGAGAATGTGGACTCTGCTCAAGTCTAGACCGAAGACTCTATGATTTTACAATGTTCTGTGAAGTAAACACAATCCAGGCAGCGTCTGAAATCACATTCTCTCAGAGTAGGTGTTGATTTTGAATATGTAAATAATTTGCTTACATTAACAAAATACATTCTGTAAAGTATGAATGAAATATGAAAGTACTACATTCGTCCTGTTGTTATTGTCATGTGAACAACCAGCATCAATTGCGCCGCTTCAAAACTCCTCTCCCTTAGCCTCATGGGACAGTAAAGTGTCCATTAGATGCGTACTTCAGAATATCAACAGTAGTAGGCCATCCAGGTACTTTCCACGTATTGTTTTATAAATACTGTGAAATTAGTGATTCATTACGGTGTACTGTGAATTTAGAGATTCAACTCATTTCAAATACTGGTTATCACCAATACTATATAGTAGGAAAGTATAAAGCCAATGACTTCCTTTAATTTAAAGGTGTGGTTGATAGTTTTTTTCTAGGCTTGATTGTGTTTATGGGGTGCATCAAACATGTGTTCATGCTTTGTTTAAAAAAAAAAATCATAATTTTTCACATAATTTACCTTTATTCTACACTGCTCTGTCCCTTCTCTGATAAACGGCTTGATTATTTCCTGGTTTTAAGAAGCCCCTCCCTCAGAAATACATGATGGACTCAGATTGGTTAGCTGGCCCCAGTGTGTTGTGATTGGCTAAACCGCCTCTAGTGCGCATCTGAACATCCCGCCCCTCAGCTCTTCAGCCACTGCATCTGTTAGCTTTTAATATATGGTTTTATCCTGATTAAAGCTTTAAAACAGCACGACAACCGCACGCGCGTCCATGTATAATGCTTCTCATTGCTAAGTGAAAATAAGAGTGTAATTGGAAGTTTGTTGGAGCTGATATGACGATCTGAATGAGAGAAAGAGAAAGAGAGAGAGAGAGAGAGAGAGAGAGAGAGAGAGAGAGATGCAGAGTGTGTGCAGAGCAGGGCGACACGAGTCACAGTATTAAGAACCGCTGCTTTGGAACATTGATTTTGAAACTTGTAAATTCATTAGAATCACAATTCATATATAAATACAATATTATGTGCACCCCTAGTTTTCTTCCTCTTCTCTAAAGCAGTACAGCATGGCGTCGCCCCCTTCGTTACATGTTCCAGGGGGCGGGGTTTATCTAGGTTCATGACATAACAGATCGGGAAGTAACTTGTTGTTTTCCCTACGAGCCGTTTTTGTTGGCATTAAGCTGCCAGAATTTAAAAATAACTCCGTTTGCATTGAACTTTCAGCGCCAAAACTTTGCAGATATTGTTTATGCTCAAACAGCAACATTGCACACTAACTAACTTTAAAAAAGTGAAATCGCAATCAACAACCCCTTTAAAACTGCTTCCTGTTTGACTTCTTAAGTATGGGGATTTTTCAACTCTTGCTTTCATGATAATACAATTGTGACTTGTAACACATTATGTATTATAAGATGGTTAAGCTGTGTATGCTAAAGAGGTCTGCAAGCATAAAAATAAAAGGTAAAGTGTGTTTTCGGTCATATTACATTTTTCATACCAAATAGGCCGGATCAGCTGTAAATAGGTTTATTTATGGTTGAAGCTAATCTAAGACCACAAAGTGAACTGTGCTGATTTATATCTAGCGGGTTCTATGGGTCTTGTGTCGCAAGTACAGTGACGCAGTAATGACGATTTTCTCCGGCCAATCAGTGATCAGTAGAGTTTACACGTCACGTTTTGGTAACGGTACAGATCGCTTGGAACCTCGGTCGAGGTGGTACTAAAAAGTACCAGGTACCAGGTACAGTACCCAGTGGAAAACCCCCCAAAAGTGAACCGTACTGAACCGTACCGTGCTGTACCATGCAGTGGAAAAGCACCATAAGAGGTTGCCAGAACCCATTGGCTCAGATTGGGTAACGGAGTTCAACTATGCTGCTATGGCGATTAGCATGGGGATTCTGGAATGCTGAGCAGCAGAGCACTGAGTGGCATCAGCAATCTGACCCCAAAGCAGCATGGCGTCTCATTATTTCAACAAAAATCGATAAGATTGAAGGGCATTTTATGTGTGTATTTGGGAGGGGCCGTTCTCATGCTTCACTGGGCTGGGTTGCCCTTGTCTAACCTTGGTGTTTGTCCCATGAGCAGCTTGCCATCCCATCCCCATGCACCCCAGCCAAAACCTGACAGACTGATCAGAGCATCGATAACAGCCTGCTGCGGTCGCACCATCCCCCGCTGGAGCAAACACACACACACATACACACAGTTCTGTCCTACTAAAAGGACCTGTAGTTTCCACCATGCATCACAAACATAAAATGCATTTCAACACAAATGCATCAATAAACATACTAACAAGTAGAGAGGTATCTCTCTCAATAATTAGTTTTACTTTTGATACAGTGGTGGCCAAAATAATTATAATACTAGTATTGTCAACAGCTAAAAAGGTCGTTTTAAATCAGTTGTTTTTATCTTTTGCTGTAGTGTGTCAGTGAAAAATATTTTGTGAGATTTTTGTCTGACAACAGCCCGTACTCCACACATAGATCTGATCCTCATCCAGTCTGTCTGGGATCACACTGAAGAAACAGAACAAACTGAGACAGACTAAATTCAGAAGAGCTGTGGCAACGTCTCCAAGATGCTTCAAGAAACCTGCCTGCAAAGCTAAAGTACGGTTAAATCTTTTAGGCACTTGAAGTTTTAAAGTGTAAAAATGCTGAAAATGAGGATGCTGTCAAAAATAATGTTATTAATACATTTCCTTTATCAATTACCTTCTATTAACTAAAATCACTCACCATTTGGTGTGACCATCCTTTGCGTTTAAAGCAGCTTTTGCCCTCGGTGCACTTGTGCATAGTTTTTCAGGGAGCTTTGCAGAGAGGTCTCTTGAAGCATCTTGGAGACGTTGCCACAGTTCTTTGTTCTGTTTCTTCATGTGATTCCAGACAGACTGGATGATGATCAAATCAGATCTATGTGTGGAGCGCTAGCTGTTGTCAGACAAAAACCTCACTGGATTATTACAATTAATGGCAAAATTAATGTTTAAAAATGTAAACTGATATTTTCCTACTGACATTTCAGTTGCTTTCAGATTGAAACAAAAACATCTTAATTTGTGTTCCGACGATGAACGGAGGTCTTACGGTTCTGGAACGACATCAGGGTGTGCAATTAATTACATTTTCATTTTTGCGTGAACTAACCCTTTGTTAAAATTTTTTATCTAATACTTATATTTTATTTAAACTTCATTTTAACAGTAATAACACTTTAAAATGTCAAGACTTGTTAAAGAAAATGTCCATACAATGAAAATCAATGGAATAAAATGTATTTGACTTTGATTATTTAGACAAAAACAGAAACATTCTCAAAAATATTTTTTTTTTTGGGCTACTCAGAAGAAAGAAAGCCATACCGGTTTAGTACGTCATACGAGAGAGTAAATGACGACAGATTTTTTTATTTTTGGGTGAACTGTCCCTTTAAAAAGTGGCACATCTTATCCCACTCTCCCCAACTGTCATGCCACCCAACCCTATTAAAAGGCATGCTTGTTTGTACACACATGAACAAAGACACACACTATTGTCGGGCATGACTTATGCTACATTACTCATACAAGCTCTTCAGTATACACTTACTGAGAAAATGAAACCTGTAGGCAGACACTTGGGCAGACAGATAAGAGTCTTAAGCGCTGAATCATTGTTTTGGCTACACAGAGTCATAGCCCTGCAGTCCTCAACTTCAACCAGCAATGTCTGTTTGAAAATCTGCAGACAAAATAACTTACTAGCCCACTCATCAAGGGAATCCCCAAAGCTTCCCAATGGACAGGGTTTGAAATGTTACTGCTTTTCCTTTTTTCTTTAATTTGATGCTAGCTAAATATGAATAAAGTGGGGAAAAATAATTATGTGTTTTATTCACCATGTCGGGCAGACTTTTTTCGCCCCAGACTATCAGATAGTTTTGTTTATGTTCTTTGAGTAAATACTGATAAAATATGACATGGACAGACATAACAACACCATAAACGACCAACAAAAGACACATTTATGAAAGTAAATGAAAGTTGTACAAGTTGTGAAATAGTTATCAATATCAATCATGTAGCATTAAACATGAAATGGTGTTCACAACTGTACAACTGCAATCCGATGTGTTTCTGAGTGAAGCAGGATATTCAATGGAAAGAAATGTAGGAAGAGACTTACTTTTATACATTGGTAGTTGATTAGATTGTGAAGTGGGAGTTGCACACCAGAACAAAGACAAAGGTTGAACAATTGGAGGGAAAAATATTTTGGTCACAAAGACCAACATATTTACTTTTTTGTGTTAAAAAAGTGAACTTTTGTTTAACCATAAGCCTTTTTTTTTTGGTGGTACGCATGTTCGCGAGATGATCAAGTTTAACTTTAAAGTAAACACGTTATTGCAAATCTTGTGAATTGAAAAGTATTGTGAAGAAGTGGAAGCACAGTGGACCGTCACACAATGCACACATTTAAGGTCTCTGCACACTGAAATTTTTCCCAGTCCAAAATTTTTGTCCAAAATTTTCACGTTGAAAAATAAATACCACCTCACGTTGTGTCAATCACATTTACACACTTCCTCCGAAACTTTCGTCCATCACAAAACATTTGGATCAGGCTCGATCTTGGACTCGGTGTGCAATGGTCTTTACTCGTCCATCTCATTAATGTACATACAACAGCTAGCCTTAAGCGATGGTTAAGAAAATAATATAATTTGAGTAATTTTCCTACATTTATTGGCTCTCTTCATAAGAAAGCGACTCTTCCACCGGGGGCGTATGAATTACGCGATCAACATTTTTACACTTCCATTATATATGGACTCACAGAGATTGATTACTTAAGAAAAAATGTCTGAGTTCGTATGAACGAATGAAGTAATATACATCTGGGCCCAGTGCTGGGTAGTAACTGATTACATGTAATCTAAATTCCATAATCAGAATACATTACCTAAAATGAGAAACCTAGACAACATTACTGACTACAATTTTCATCATGTCCTTGCACACTGAGTCTGAAATTTTCGTATGCATTTTTTTCTTCTTCATATTCCTATCCTATTAAAATGCTTGTTTCGGATGCGAAAACACAGAAAATTGAACCTGACCTAAAAAATGTTATGACTGATGAAAGTTTCAGAGGTAGTGTGTAAACGTGATTGACACAACGTAAGGTCGTATTTATTTTTTAACGTGCGAAAAGTTTGGATGATAATTTCGGACTCAGTGTGCAAGGACCTTAACAGACTACAATTCGTAGGTGATCCACCCAGCACTGTCTGGGAAGACATGAGGGTAAATGATGAGAACATTTTCAAATTTGAGTGGAGTATGCCTTTAACATTTGATTATAATTGCCAACACCTGGAACCATAACAAGACGAAATGGAAGTTGTTTAAAAATAAAATAAACATTTTGCTTCACTGGTAGAATCAAAGGTCGAATCAATGAAGCCAGCCTTAAAAAGAGCTAAAAAATCCTCCAATGTCTGCTGCACCACCTACACCATTCATAGTTCAACAAACATTGGCGTATTCTCAGCGTGGAAGAGATTGGTAAGAACATGTTCAAATATCTCCTGCTGTTAAGCTACTACAGAAGCCACAACCTCAGAAATCAGCTGGGACACTTTTCTCAAAGAGAAAATAAAACAGCACGCTGGACCCCTCAAACGACTTTTCCCACGTAAAACTAAAACATGCCTACAAGCTGGATTCATGTCAGAGTAATGCTAGATATAGGACATAAAACATCCATTAGTCCATTATCTGCTCATTAGTGAATGTTATTTATTTATGTCTTTGCGGCCTCCAAAAGAGTGCTGCAGCAATGACATATTTGTGTAGGCCAATTTAGCATTTGTTCCCTCAACACAGAACCAATAGGATTTTTCTGTTGGCTTTATGGATAAAACAAGCAATTTAACCATCAAAATCTTGATTCCTACATGTTTGGTTCATAATAATAATCTTCACAAATGAACAAAATGAAATCCTAAAGCTTAAATATTATCGTCAGCAAAACATTCTATAAATAAACTATACAATGGATGAATGACTTCAACATTACCACCATTAAGCTTCTGACAATGCTTTCATTCTTTATTTAAAAACAGTTTCCCTTAAGTAAGTTTTTGGTGTAGAATAGTTTGCAAGAGCATGACATAAACAAAGCGAGGCTTTGAAAATGAACTGGCTTTTGGCTTACAAAAATACGTCATTACTGCAGACCAACATAAAACTCTGTATCAGACATGGAGTGACATGAGGAGAGCAGACGTCTGTTCTCCAGTGGCCAGACTCTTCACTGACACCAATCAATCTGCTGGACTTGAAGTCCTGTGGACACTTGCACAGACACAGAGGGGTGAGGACATTGAAAAAATTTGACTTCCACAGTGTGAATATGTACCGTAGATGGATTTATTATATGAACTGTGTACAGATGAAATGAGGAACTGACCTAAATATTTGAGCATCTATGTGTACATTATTTGCATGTAGATATCTAACTACTAGCTATATGTTTTATAGTCCATATGGGCAAAACTAATCAGTGGACTGTATGAACCAGATCTGAAAGCTTTTTAATGCAAAAATAAGATGATTTACATGGTAGGACTGCTCAAAAATATAATGGCAGATTAACTAATGTAAGAAATATACAATTTTTCCATTTTCTTTAGCTTGTTTCATATTGTTCAAAATGGGATTTATATTTTCTCACCAAGTCTGCATGCCTTTGACCAAAAATAGTGCTGTCAAATGATTAATCGCATACAAAATAAAAGCTGTTGTTTACATAATATATGTGTGTGTTCTGTGTATATTTATTATGTATATATAATATGTACACATACAGTATATATTTTGAAAACATTTCCATGTATAAATTTATTTGAATATAGTTGATGTTATATATATATTTTAAATGTATAAACATAAAGATTTTTCCTGTGATGACAAACTGAATTTTCAGCATCATTATTCCAGTCTTTTGTCACGATTCTCCAGAAATCATTATATGTTGACTTGCTGCACAAGACACATTTATTATTATCATCAACGTTAAACAGTGATGAACAAAGTTTAAAGAACAGAATTTATTCTAATTAAAAATATTTTGTAAAAAGATAAGTTGACCTCAATAATTTTACTGAAGGCCACATTTTTATTTTATGTCCATTGTATTTTCATCTGTCATGTTGTCTGACATTTCAGTCATGTGACATAAAATTAGCTACACTTAATACACATATCACACATGTACAGAATTACAGAATCAGACTCTGTCTATTTGCACTTGACACACTTTAGTTTGACTCCCTTGAACCATCACATGTGCAATTCATGTCCCCAAAGCTCAAGCAAACAGCCTTGATGCACTGCCGACTGACTATCAATGCTAACTTCATCTGAGGCAAACTGGGCTCTCCCATTTTTCATGCTCACAGCGCAGCTGACAACTTGATACTTGCTTGGGGAAAAGAGAGGTCGAGCGCAGCATTTATCCTGGGAGGAGAGGAGAACCGCTCTGATCCACATTGCAGTTACGGTGTGTGTTTTATTCTCTAGGAGACTGTGGCTGCATCTCATAAAAGATGGTTCTGTTTCAAATCAGCCTTTACTGTTTTGCCAGAGGAGGTAAGTGTGTGTGTGTGTGTGTGTGTGTGTGTGTGTGTGTGTGTGTGTGTGTGTGTGTGTGTGTGTGTGTGTGTGTGTGTGTGTGTGTGTGTGTGTGTGTGTGTGTGTGTGTGTGTGTGTGTGTGTGTGTGTGTGTGTGTGCGTGCAAGAATACCGAAGGTCACTGGGGTCTTTACTTCTGGATATATGAGCAAAAATGTGGGTTTTGGTGGGTATTTTATGAGGGTCATTCTAAACCACTGGTGATATTTGTAGTCTATATGATAATAGTCAAGATATAGCTGATGTTTTACTATGTGTTAATGCCGACATATTTATAAACAAATCAACAAAATCTAGTAACATTTTAAATACATTTTATAGTATTTTTTTATTTTACTAGCATTCAATTATATAATTGTATTAATAGAATAATAAAATTGAAATAAAAGCTACTTTTGTATTTATTCTTTATGATTTTTTAAGAATTCAATTTCAAATAAAATAAAAATAAAGTAATCTTTATTTATGTAGTACTTTCAGTTCAAGTTTTGTTTTCATCCGGTAATGTCAGTGCAGAAGAAATGATAAATAAATAGATACAATTCATTAATTAAATAGCAAATTATTAATTGAATTATTTTAATTTTTCTATTATGGATTCTATTATATATTTTATGAATACAATTATAAAATAGAAACAAAAGCTACTATTTTGTATTTATTATCTCTGTATGTTTAGAATTGAGTTTATTTAAAAATAAATAATAATAATAAATAAGTCATCTGTAGAATTTTCAGTTCAAGTTTTGTTCTCATCCGATAATGTCAGTGCAGTCAAAATAATAAATAAATAAATAGATAAAATAAATATAAATAAATAAGTTATTAATTAATTGATTGATTATATAAATCTATATTGAATTTTTATTCTATGTATTTTTTTATTTATATTTTTTTAAATAGAAAAAAATAAAAAAATCTCCTTGGCTGGAAATCTGGAAAAGACACTGTTTCAGGAGGTGAGTAGGCTAGGCAGGCTGAGGGTGTATGAGTTATGTGACCCAGAAATCAAGCACTGCTGGCTGGCCTGTTGAACAAGGTCAGATAAGGTTCTCAAGCTTTGTCGGTGACTGCCAAAAACTGTGCATGACTTTCTCATTACCAAGACCGTTGACCTCTATTGCTCATGGAGTGAAAATGTACACACCTCAGTGGGTGGAAACTGATCTTTTAGCCAGAGAAACATGGAGCATATAATACAATGATATCTAGGACACTTGCTGCAGTTAATGTATGCCCCCTAAAGACCACGTATCAACCATCATACATCAATAATACAATGGATAACACAAATCTGTGTGAAATTAGTTCAAGGGAGAATCTTCTTTTAAAAGACACACAATACAGGGAGAACAGTCTGGTACTGCTCTAGATAATAACGATGATAGATAATTTGAGTGATAATTGTGTATATTTAAGTTGCCACACCTCTATACCAATACACGTCAATGACGTTACTCATGAACAGCATCACAAACATCAACAGTTCAGCTCATTTCAGCCTCTCGGTTTGCAATTAGCCCCAGTTTTCACACTCCCAATGAATAATATCTGTATATATATTATCAACATCAAGCAAGAGACTCTCACAAAGCAAAGGCTTCACTGTAAATATCAATCATAAGCTCAATATGCATGTTGTCATGCAGAAACATCCAGATTTGTAAACAAAGTACTGAATTGGGAATACAAAAGGCTTTATGAGAGAGAACCTAATTAAAGAAGTGTTCACCCAGAAATTAAAACTGTCATCATGTTACAATTGGTTGAGAAACAGGTGAAAACCAGTGTCATCACCGACATCAAACCCAGTGAGTAAATGATAATTAATATTCATTTTTAGGCAAACCAATCCTTGTGCATAGAAATCATGTGTGTGACAGGAAAATGGAATGCAAGGTTTTACAATCCTGAGAAAAACAAGCAAAAAAATTACAATAAATAATAATACATTATATATGTATGTGTGTGTGTGTGTGGGTGGGTGTGTTTTGAAAAGTTTGTAGACTACTTTATTTACAGTATTTGAATATATTATTTTTATGTATACTTTTAATATCGACATTATAATTATGAATATATTATAATTGTGTGTAAATTATACAATTATTATATAACATACTGTATATTAGCATATCAATTTTTTCACCTTATTTAGAGTTAAGTCTCTTATTTTACAGTGAAAAAAGTGCACTTGAACTAATATAAGCTATATATAAGCTGCCAGATCCCACAATGACAGAGTCCTCTGTACGTCAAAAATGACCAGCATTGAACTGTCTCTAGAATAAACACAAACACTATGCCTGCAATAATGGGCAGCGTTCCCTCCCTTCCTTTAACAAAACAAAGGGGAAAAAATCAATAAACCTTTCAGACACTGCATCCATTTGGCAAGGATGGTCCAGCCCAACTTTCTCAAATGACAAGAGAGAAAAAAAAGTAAAGCAAGAAGATATGACATCAGGTTCCTTGTGATTGTTTTCTATCTGTCTTATCTTCAGCTCAGAGAAACAAATAGCACATTGCTCCAGATGAGAGCACTGTTACTGTAAAATCATAGATAATGGCATACAGTAAATATATTGAATTTGGTTACTGCATTAACATTGCCTATAGCTGAAGCTAAATTCAACAGAATCTGCCCCAAAATGTTGATTGTGAACACAAACACAGAAGTGGTCCTCCTACCGTGATGGTTGACCTCTGACTGGTTGAATCCGCACAGCTGGCAGATGGAGCGCACCCAGCGGTTCATGTCCTCCTCCGTCTCTGCCACCATGTAGAAGGTTCTCTCGGCCGTCTTGATGTCGAACACAAAGCTGTCCTGGAACTCTTTGCGTTTGAAGGTGAGTCCGGCGTCCACCTGCTCGCAGCAGTGCAGGTCGATGATGCGAATGGGCTTTTTGGCATGGTCACTCTTGTAGTACTCAAGAACATCCGGGTCTCCGCTCATACGCCCGCTGCGCAGGATAAACCAGCGCTTCTTCCAAGCCTACAGACATAACAATAACAACGATGGAAGGATTTATTCAAGCTTGTGTTATTATTACATATATACAGACAGACAGACAGACAGATAGACAGATAGATAGACAGACAGACAAACAGAGAGACAGACATAAAGACAGATAGATAGATAGATAGACAGACAGACAGACAGACAGACAGACAGACAGACAGACAGACAGACAGATAGACAGACAGACAGACAGACAGACAGACAGACAGACAGACAGACAGACAGACAGACAGACAGACAGAGACACACACACACACACACGGAGAGAGAGAGAGAGAGAGAGAGAGAGAGAGAGAGACAGACAGACAGACAGACAGACAGACAGACAGACAGACAGACAGACAGACAGACAGAGAGAGAGAGAGAGAGAGAGAGAGAGAGAGAGAGAGACAGACAGAGATAGATAGACAGACAGACAGACAGACAAACATGCACACACACACACACACACACACACACGGAGACAGACAGACAGACAGACAGACAGACAGAGAGAGAGAGAGACAGACAGACAGACAGACAGACAGACAGACAGACAGACAGACAGACAGACAGACAGACAGACAGAGAGAGAGAGAGAGAGAGAGAGAGAGAGAGAGAGAGAGAGAGAGAGAGACAGACAGACAGACAGACAGACAGACAGACAGACAGACAGACAGACAGACAGACAGACAGACAGAGATAGATAGATAGATAGATAGATAGATAGATAGATAGATAGATAGATAGATAGATAGATAGATAGATAGAAAAATAGTAATAAATACAGTTAAGACAGCAATACATTAGTAAAAAAAACTATATTGTGAAATAATATTACATTTTAAAATACATTTTTTTCTATATTGTAATATGTAATTTATTCCTGTAATGGCAACGCTGAATTTTCAGTGTCACATGATCCTTCAGATATCTATATGTCTTTATAAATGTATAGAAATCTACATATATCCTTCAGAATTCAAATGGGCTGATGTGCTTTTTCAGGACACTTTGATGAATAGAAAATTCAAAAGAACAAAAAATATAAATCTTTTACATCATTTTAAATGTCTTTACTGTCACTTTTGTTCGAAATAATGCCTCCTTGCTAAATATAAGTATTAATTTCTTTATTTAAAAAAAAATCAGTCATTATTTAATGCTCAGTTTTACATTACATATAGTACATGAGCAATGTAGAGAAAGGTGATGGAAGAACAGCACATCTTTGGGGAATTTGGTTACTTTCAGGTACCATGTCATAAATACCAGCCAACTAAAGTCTGGATCTAAAACCCCTCCCCCTCCTCATCAGCGCAAAAGCACGCGATTTCTTTCGGTCACAGAACAAAGGAAATTACCATGGAGGATTTCTAATAGACACATTTATTTCATGACTATTAAAACCACCACTCAAGAAACAAGATGAATATTGATGTTGTACTCTGCCTTTCATAGGCTCGATTATTTAGGACAATGTGGGGCGATTCTTAATCTGTGCCTAAACTGTGTAATGTGTGTGTGCCAAATGCGATGTTTAGTCTCTAAAAGAAGCTGGCGTCGTAAGTCATAAGTGGTGTGGATGACCGTTAAACTTTGACATCATAATGTATGTTTACAACAGATATAAAAGACCTGTGTATATCTTTCACGTTGAATTAAATAAGGGGAGCTGTGCAGGCGGGGCTCCGCCCCACACGGACATTCGAGCAGCCGCCTGTGGGCGGGGCCAAATCGGACTGTTTAAAACAACGCGCCAGTGTGCAAAACTCTCTCTCTCTTCCTGTTCTCGCAACTCGCTCTCCAACTCCGCGCAAGGACGACCCGGACAGTCCGCTGGACTCTCGCCTTAAGACCGGCTGAGACAAATTATCCAGGCGAATCAAAGACTTTGTAAACGCCGTAACGTCGCAGAACCAGCAGCGTAACGACGCTTTCATCTCAACGCAGAACCAGCATCAAATAGCCTCCGTGATTCCAACACGGCTCCCCGGTGACGTCACGCAACAACGACGCGAGCCAGCAGAGTTTCCCAGAGCAACACGTTGAAAACGTGGTTTTCCACGTGGACGAATAACAAAGATCCAGCCTGCTTAACCAACCGAAAGCAAGTATCAAACTAAGTTTTTATCCTGACTGAACTGGTAAATTGATCTGAATGCAGTAACAAAGCATAAGCATTTGTTCGTGATCTTTCCTGTTGGTTTAAGTTCAAAATAGCTAAGAGGGCTATTTTAACTTCCTGAGGTTACCGCAAAATCCCGTATGCATGTGTGTATGTTTGTGTGTTATTATGTATGTTAGAATATTAGTATTGTAAATAAACCTTGTTTCGTTTTGTAAAGAATTGTCTCTGGAATGTGATTTTCAAGTATTTTATCCTTCTTGCCACAAAGATAACGTTGCCTAGCTAAAATTTCAGCGATTATTAATCTCGTTTTATTGTTACCGTGGCCACGAGGCAAGAGAAACGAGATTAATAGGATATACTTATGTTAGTGATCGCTGGACGACCACTTAATAAAGTATAAATTGTAAGTTAAATATTAATATTGCTTTAATCAAGCAATATTGAATCTTTAACAAATAATTCCCGGAGCTGAAACAATAGCTTCATATATAAATTGTATTACATAATGGTGGAGGATGCGGGCATTAAAGATTAAATCTGAAAATCAATAAACACCCATCAGAGACAATAAAGGTATTTCTCATATTTTGTCCGGAAAAATAGAGTAAATACAGAGAAACAAGCGGTTATTTGTGATATTCTTGGTTGTAAAACACAGTGCGTTTTGAATGAAAGAGAGTGTAATTGTTAACTCGAGTTTGTTGAGAAGAAAACTGCAGTAAATAAAGTCGCTCTAAAGCGCATAAGAGGCAAATGAGTGTGTTCCTCGTTGTTCTCTTTAAGGCCTGTATAGTTTGATTTGTTAAGTGCGTGTCCCACTCACAAACTCAGCTATATTTTCAAATCTCCCGGCTGGAGAATATTAAAGTAGCTAATTAATTAATTCTCAGCCATTATTCAATTTCACACGAGTGAAATTCAAATGCGCGGCGCTCAGACAAAGGAGTAGCCCATGCGGTTTGAGAAGGGAGACAGTTGCGATCGATTGAATTGTTTTATGTGTGCTGTCTAAACAGACAGATATCAGTGTAAGGGCCCGCCGAGGCTTTGATGATTTATAATTAATCCGTAGATTAATTTCTCGCCCTAAATGAGTGAGATTATATGTGCTATAAAAGATTCAAATCTGAACAATGCTTGTTGGTTTTAAAGCGTGGAACACGTTTACATGCACTTGTGTGAGTCACCATAGCGACCTGTGTGAGTCACCATAAGCGCTGAGTTTAGCCAGGAAAACCCCTTCCGGGCATTTGCTAGTGGAGACTTAGCCACAGCGCCACCTTGAGTTGTGTAAACTAATAGCATTAGCGCAATATAAGCTAAATGAAACAAAGAAGCTTTAGCATTGTAGCAAATGCCATGCTGTTAGCATTACGGCTAGCGATTAGCACGTAGCATTTAGAGTTTGAATATGAGTGAATGCAGTGGGTGGGTGTGAAAATGCTACTCACATTTCGTTCTCTCTATTTATCTCCCTTTTTGAAAAGACTAACAAGTTTTAATATACTTTTGATTAAAGTCTTTTACCTTATCGGTTTAATAGTTGGTAGTTTTATTAGAAGATAATTCAGTATTACCTCATTATTTTGATAATATGGTGATTTAATTTCATTCAATTATAACCGCTTTTCTGATTTTAAACACATCAGTGGATGAGTTGCTATTGTTAGGAATTTTTAATTGTTAACTGAATGCCATAATTAATTACAAATTTGAAATTAATTTCATTTCATAAAATAATTTCAATTCCTGCCTCCAAGTAGCAACAGTATCCATTGACTAATCATAAGCGATCTTATAATTTGACAACCACTATAAAACCTTAATTATTATCAAGAGGGCCAGACATTTTTTATTTCGTTTACAAGTAATTAGGATACAAATTAATTTGGTTTGATGTCAATGACACAATGAGGAATGAGTAAGTTTGGAAATTATTTAATTACTATTATAGGAATCCGAAACTAGTGATTTGGAAGCTGTAATTTAATTGCATAATTAATTATGAATTTGAAAATTCTAATTATATTTAATAATTAATTACACTTCCTGTTTACATATTGCAACAATATTGGTTTATCAACTCAATTGTAGATTGCTCTTGTAATTCTAATCCGAATCGATCCTATCAATTTTAATGATAACATCATTAAATTTTAATTAGAAACCACAAATTCTAATTTTTAATTCTAATTTCAGGCTCAACACAAGTCTGGCTCTACCTGTAGGCCATACTTCATCTCCTTAGGTGATCTGATTAACTCAGCTAAAATTTAATAAGGTCCTCTTTACTTAGGCCTGAGAGTAGATAGTGCTCCCCCTAGTGTTGTGTTGGTGAAGTGACAGTGACACCACGCAATCGATGTCACTTCTCACCAAGCTTGGGGTATAAAGACGTTAACCTTCTAATTAGAAAACCCCAAAAGGGAAATTAACGTTTCCTCAACTTAGGTCAGTTTGTTTACCCTGTAAACAGCAAAACCAACCTAAGCATATCGACTCAACAGCACCACCATGCTGCCAACTTATTATTAGTTTTAAACCTTGGGAATAAATCTTCTCTTATCTTTCCTCCCTGTACTAACTTCTTCTAATTTGACTTGTTTGCTTAAGACTTTGCCAGTGGGAAGATCACGAATAGAGAGAAATGTCACAATTGAACAGATGTTTATGAAACTTGAGAACTACATTCAAAATTGTTTGCTATTTACCCTCTATTGTGAAATCCTACCCCTCCAAGTTAAAGCAGGTGCATTGAGAAGATAGACATCGGCAAAAAATTGTAAACACGCGCGAGAGACACGCTAACCAGCGTTGCGGTGTACAATTTTGCCATCAAGGGACCAGTACTGTCATTGCTATTGTTTTCCCACATCCAGAGGAAAAATTGGAATAGTAATCACAGTCCTGTTACAAAAGAGAAAGCCTGCTTACAATTTTCTGACTAGAAGCGTCCTTCTAAATCAGACTTAACAAAAGCGAAAAGAAGAAAATCTGCTATTAGAAAAGAGATATTTGGTTATTGTTACTGTCCTTCACCTTCGTATTTGATTGATCTCCTTCCTAAAAGGAAAAGGAGACTTTCTCGTACAAGAAAAGATGAAGCACACAATTATTACCCCTGTTCACTCATTCTGTTAGTGTGCTTTTCTTTCCCTGTTTCCCAGCTGTGCTGCCTTCATGTGTGCTCAATAATTTCTACGCAGAGACTACAAATTAGAAGCACCCCGCCACAGAGGACCACAGACGCCGAGAATCACACTCAACACTAGCATACACTACACTGTGCACGCTTACACCCCTGTTTTGTTTTGCTTTGTTTTGTTTTGCTTTGTTTCCCATTCAAGGTCTGTGTCAGTTCGGTCCAAGATCTCCCTCACCCGCCAGAACATGTCTCACAAAACAGAACATGTCGGTCACTGGGAAGGACTTGAAATGTGGCTAAGTGTTACAACAGACAGCATCCTCCCTAAAGCTGCTGAAGCACTCTGCCATCAGACACAGGACCAACTAGATGACAACATAACAAGCATTATGAGACAAGACCCAAGTCAAAGCTACAGTCACAACGAATTAGCCAAGATCACCAGCTCCTTAAGTCACACACTCATCGCCACCCTCAAACTGAGCGACAAGCACACTGCACAACGCCAGTAGGAGCTGACAAGCGCACAACGACGCATAGAGCAGCTGGAACGTGAAGCTCAGGAGCGACAGGAAGGGACCGATGAGGTGGAACAGGGCGCTGAGGAGAAGATCAACAGGCTAAAAGAAACTCTAGCAGCTACCAGCCACGAAATGCAGCAAATCAAAGAGGACTTCGCTGATCGTGATGACAAGCCACAGTATGCAGAGAAGCTACTAAAGAAGGCAAAGACTGACTTCAGGGACAAAAACAGCAGAATCAAAGCCCTTGAAGCTCAACTGGCTGAGTCAAGAAACGAGATCAGCCGCCTAACACGACAGCTCGACTACGTCACAGAGGAGACTGAAAGTTTCCAAGAGGAACTCAAGCACGCTTATGAACTACGCCATGAGCCGTCAAGGACAGGACGTGCACCAACCGCACCCTTGCCAAGCAGAACCGGGTCACCTGTTCCTGGACTGACACGTGAGCATAAGACAGAGGTGGTGGAGTTAAAACATTCACCAGCGCCGTCTGAAGAACTTAATATCACGACAGAACCAGAAGAATCTGCAGCAGCCAGCCGCAGATCATCTCACGGCTTGGACCTAAAAGATCTTTACAAACTCGCCCGAAACATTGGCAAGTTCGACCCCAGCGTGCCAAACAGCCAAAATGTCCAAGCTTATCTGCAAGATATTGATTTCCATCTGGAAATGCGACCTAACATTACTGACAAAGATAAACTCTACCTACTCCGAACGATATCCAGTCCTGAAGTGCGCAGCTTCCTTGACCGGCAGCCTGTTAACACAAAGACTGATTATCAACGGCTCCAAAAGGCCCTCATTAAAGAGTTTGCCGATCCTGAGTCCGATCAAGGCTTAGTGGCTGCCCTGGAGACGAGACAAGGACGTTACAAAACTCCTCAAGCTTACTACAGTCGACTCAGACAGGCATATTTTGGAACTCGCAATGAATGTGACATGGAAGATGAACTGAACTTTAAAACTCTCTTCCTAAGGAACCTTCATCTTGGCATAAGCCACTATCTTGGCATCCTCGCATGCCCACGAATGATGACCACTCAGCAGTTGCGAGACTTAGTGCAAAAGGCCTACTACAAACAAAAGATGGCCTCAGAAAAGTGCGTAAAAACCCCAGCAGTTCTTGATTTCAACACTCAACACCATGAACTGGCTCTAGAGGGCACCCAACGCCAAGACAGTGCTAAGCCACCACACAGAGAGTGGAATGCACCCCCGTCCAACAGAGAACGAGACTCACACGCTGGCACCCGACCTATACAGAGGTATGATCGCTGGGATGGACCGCGTGGACGTCAACGCTCACCTGGACGACACTGGGATATGTCATGGAACCAGCCAAGCTCGTATGGAAACTCCAAGGGAAAGCGACAAACTCACCCTGGAGCAGTCAGCCCAAGGAATCGACGAAAGAATTCACCAAGATTCCAAACTGACCGAGCTCAAACTGAATCCCCACAAGAACAAGAAACATCACCGCACTTCGACTCACAAAAGCTGATGGAAATGATGATGAAAGAGTTTTTCCAACGAAAGGAGAAGGATCGGAAATGGAAAAGAAAGAGGAACCAGATTCAGCCTGACTAGCTGTCGGACGAAAAGGCAGTGACAAGCTGCACAAATCAGCCACAGAAAACAGCACTGCTTCACCTCACTCACAGAGAACAGTAAACACCCTAACCTCAGATGGACATGAAACCCCACCTGAAAACCCAGCAACAGAGTTAAACACTAACTCAACACCCAATACTCAAACACAGCAGCGTCCAACAAACACCTGCTGATGAAACTCCTCAAGTTCCTGAAAGTGCTGTCTCAGTCACCTGCCATTCCTCCGAAGAGCACCAGATCAGTTCTGACATCCTAAACGTTTCCTCCCAAACTCCAGCCCCTCAAATGACCAAACCAATGCCCTCACCAAAGCAGGTGCATTACATGATGAGTCATGAACACTTCATGCCCTCCCACCCAACCCTACAGTGGCAGCAGTAACCCGCCGCCATCACGCCACTGGCGCGCACACCCCTGCCCCTCCTGCATTGCCATACCACCTCAGTTCGCTGCTGACGATCTCCTCACCCTCCAAAATGCGGATTCGTCACTACGAACCATGGCAGCTCACATGTCAAACCCATTAGAACATTCCATTTCCTCCACGGACCTAAACACATCCTCCGAGCTCCGCACACTCCACTCGGTCAGACACATGCTACATCTGCGAGACGGTGTCCACACGTATGTCCCTGAGCCACTCACTGTGCCAAAGTTCGTAGTACCTCACGGCCAGTGGGGGATTATGCTGACACACGCACATGAGGCACCATGATGTGTTGCCAGTTCCAATCGGCAAACCCAAACCACCGACATGAAAAGGGGGAAGATCAAACCCACTGACACAGACCGACAACCATATGCTCTACACCACACAAGCATAAGTATTGTCATTTTAGGAAAACATATAGCAACCATGCTTAGACACAACCCATGTTCTCTCCTCCGCAGCACTGCTAGCTACCAATCTAGTAGAGAGGAGTTACTCTCAACATTTTTTTTTTATTTTTTTTTATTTATTTAATTTTTTTAAAGTTTTTTTGTTGTTTGTTTTGTTTTATCTCGTGTCTCACTTTGTGTTTTTCCTTTCCTCTCTCCCACTTTGAACCTTCTTAACCAATCCTTGAATCCAGGTCCTGAAATTGAGATCGACTTCTGTCAATAAAGTCGTCGTAATTCGCTGTGAGAACCGTTGTCAATCAGTCGAGGCCACCCGCCAAAATCATGAACGACATGATACGCGATGTAAGTTCCTTGATCGACAACTTAGCCATGAATAGGATTCCGTGCTACGTGATACCTCTTAGCCTTGTTCAAACGTCGTAACTTCGGACACTGCGGGCCCCGCTAGTCTCATCCAAACCCATCTCGCCCCTTTCCCGGTAGCGCTATTCCCATATACGCAAACCCGGAAACAGGTGACTTAGTTTTCTTTTCAGTTTGCCCATTATCGACGTTAATAATGTTTACCGGCTCAAAGACGTTGTGAATGTGGGATTGTGGCAAGGGAACACCTATGTCAAAATCGACACTCCTAAAGTCGCTGCGTATCACGATAACAATGAGCAATTGTATCTGGTCCCAAACTTAAAGATGGGCACGCTCACTTAGGACATTCACTCCCTCTACCCGAGTAAACTCTGCGTACGCCATAATACCAAGGGCATCTGCGGTTTAGAATCCATTAAACCCGACACTAGCTGCCCCGCCGATGCAACACCACGTTCTCAAGTTGAGGTAACGCAAGCCGAAATCATCAGAAACCGATGGCTGGTCAACACCCCAGCACAAACAGCTACCCTCACATGCGATCAACACTACACCGCCACGCGCATCAATTTGCCCAACCAAACTTTATAGATCACTGTCCCTAAGGGCGCGATCCTCCATATTGACGAGTTAGCATTGTATCACCTTACCGACGATGAGTATCAGGCTGAAATCGAAATTTCTTATTGACTTGATCCCGGTTGACACAGCTTTAGAAGCTATCGGTCGCCTTCCGCCCGCCGGCGCACCAATTATTCGGTCTTGGTCTGCCGCTGACACAGCGCTTTGTATCTCTACTTTCGTAGGATATGTTGTGACTTTGACACTGGCCTTCCTCCTACGCAAGCGAGTGAACGCCGTTCAAGAGTCTCTCAACAAATACCCGTCAGGCGTCCCACACTTTTTTCGACGTGGTAAACCCGACCAAGAACCCAAACCCGAGAATTGGACCAACCTGATTGAGATCATGCCTATACCGCCTCGTCGAACCCCTGACAATTAAACCAGTCAAAATGACCCAATTGTCAAGAATGCTAAACAATGCATCCCTACATCTTCTCAAGTTTCTAACCTGTTCCTTACCAAATTACCCTGCACCAGGATTCAGTCAGTGATAGAAATGATGTTTGTGTCTTGTATGTGCCTGTTCTCTCTGCTTCTTGTTCCAGTGCTTGCCGACGTTCCATCGGGAACATCACCAAGCAAAAGGGGGATGTGTAGAGAAAGGTGATGGAAGAACAGCACATCTTTGGGGAATTTGGTTACTTTCAGGTACCATGTCATAAATACCAGCCAACTAAAGTCTGGATCTAAAACCCCTCCCCCTCCTCATCAGCGCAAAAGCGCGCGATTTCTTTCGGTCACAGAACAAAGGAAATTACCATGGAGGATTTCTAAAAGACACATTTATTTCATGACTATTAAAACCACCACTCAAGAAAAAAGATGATTATTAATGTTGTACTCGGCCTTTCATAGGCTTGATGTGATTATTTTGAATGTGAATTATTTAGGACAATGTGGGGCGATTCTTAATCTGTGCCTAAACTGTGTAATGTGTGTGTGCCAAATGCGATGTTTAGTCTCTAAAAGAAGCTGGCGTCGTTAGTCATAAGTGGTGTGGATGACTGTTAAACTTTGGCATCATAATGTATGTTTACAACAGATATAAAATATCTGTGTATATCTTTCACGTTGAATTAAATAAGGGGAGCTGTGCAGGTGGGGCTCCGCCCCACACGAACACTGATTCGAGCAGCCGCCTTTGGGCGGGGCCAAATCGGACTGTTTAAAACAATGCGCCAGTGTGCAAAACTCTCTCTCTCTTCCTGTTCTCGCAACTCGCTCTCCAACTCCGCGCAAGGACGACCTGGACGGTCCGCTGGACTCTCGCCTTAAGACCGGCTGAGACAAATTACCCAGACGAATCAAAGACTTTGTAAACGCCGTAACGTCGCAGAATCAGCAGCGTAACGACACTTTCATCTCAACGCAGAACCAGCATCAAATAGCCTCTGTGATTCCAACACGGGTCCCCGGTGACGTCACGCAACAGCGACGCGAGCCAGCAGAGTTTCCCAGAGCAACACGTTGAAAATGTGGTTTTCCACATGGACGAATAACAAAGATCCAGCCTGCTTAACCAACCGAAAGCAAGTATCAAACTAAGTTTTTATCCTGACTGAACTAGTAAATTGATCTGAATGCAGTAACAAAGCATAAGCATTTGTTCGTGATCTTTCCTGTTGGTTTAAGTTCAAAATAGCTAAGAGGGCTATTTTAACTTCCTGAGGTTACCGCAAAATCCCGTATGCATGTGTGTATGTTTGTGTGTTATTATGTATGTTAGAATATTAGTATTGTAAATAAACCTTGTTTTGTTTTATAAAGAATTGTCTCTGGAATGTGATTTTCAAGTATTTTATCCTTCTTGCCACAAAGATAACGTTGCCTAGCTAAAATTTGAGCGATTATTAATCTTGTTTTATTGTTACCGTGGCCACGAGGCAAGAGAAACGAGATTAATAGGATATACTTATGTTAGTGATCGCTGGACGACCACTTAATAAAGTATAAATTGTAAGTTAAATATTAATATTGCTTTAATCAAGCAATATTGAATCTTTAACAAATAATTCCCGGAGCTGAAACAATAGCTTCATATAATAATTTTATTACAGCAATGACAGTTCAATAATTTTATAAAAATGTATAACAAGTTTTGTTTTATACAGTGTATCTGAAAAACTAAAAACATGAGGTATTATTACTTTAAAAATGCTTATAGACATCTGTTTTTCTTATTTGGTTTTATTATGATACTTTTTCATTGCAGTCAATTGCAAGTTCTTGTCTCATTTTACTGTTAATTTCAATAATACTGAAATATCAAACAATGAAATATGAAGCTTCTCGACATGAAATGCTCATTTAAAAGAAGAGTTAAATAAGTCTTCAGTTTGTGCTTGGTTAACACTGATCAAAACCAAGATTGGATTCCAAGTGTGTTTCTGCGGGTGTGTGTTCCATTTTGTGCATATAATGTGTGTGTGTGTGTGTGTGTGTGTGTGTGTGTGTGTGTGTGTGCATGTGCGTGTGTGTGTGTGAGAGGCTTATTTGAGACAGGTGCTACTCCTACACACTGTTTCCTGCTTAGATAGAGCTTTAAGGGGGAAACAAACACACACACACACACACACACACACACACACACACACACACACACACACACACACACACACACACTGCATGAACTCCATTATAGCAACTGCAATAATGGCACACACACACCTGCTAGTCTACTGTTTGATGATCCATGAAATTTTACGAGACACACAGGCACACTACACTACCTCAACAAATACAAGGATTCCCACTTGTGTACAAACACACAGGTGTTTCAGGCGTAGTAGATGGGAATTTCCCTGATTTGAATGTAAATGAACTCCTCATTTAACCACATGCAACAGAAAAAAATTGTAATTTTAATAAAAAAAGCACTTCAAAATATATATATTCTTAGTGTTTAAGAATACAGTAGCAGTTTGAAAAAAATATATAAATAGTACACTTTGAAATATTTACATGTCCAGAGTATAGAGTTATTTCCACACTGACAGAAAAAGCCGGATGATGGAAATAGGTTCTGTGGCCCAATGCCAGAAATGTACTTCTGCCCCATATCACTCGCTCAATCTCGCTCTCTCTCTCTGCGGCTCTCTCTGACACACAGGATCCTACAGGCTCTCTTTCTTCCATCAACACTGACACACACACACAGAGCCACCTCCGCCACCAAACCAGGGAACCAAGGACACTGTTTCCACTAAGCACTACACCCCCGCTCTTCCCGGTCCTGTATCCAGCCTCACTGTCCGACAGGAAGCGGAAAATGGATCCCGCTACACATCCTGTGTTTTCTCAAGCCTGCTGTTGACCTACCCCTCACATCACTCCACTCACTCCAGTCGGCCTGGGACACTAGTACACTGCTTACTGCACACTAACTAGTATAAACTGCACAATGACTAGTATTTATTTTTATTTTTATATGAAACAGCTTGCAATATGCATAGAAATATTTCAAATGTTATTGCATTATAGTTGTCATACGACCTCTTGTTTAGTTCAGCGAGTGCTAAAAATGGGTTGCGAACACCACAAAAATTTTTACAAAAAATTTGGAATTTTAAGAAACTTAAAAAATATATATATAATTATCAATGTTGACAACTGCTTAATATTTTGTGAAAACCATGATATTATTTTTCAGGATTCTTTGATTAATACATTTGTTATTATAATAATAATAATAATAACAAAAACATTCTATTGTAACATTATAAATGTATTTACGGTAACATTTATGTATATTTTTAAATAAATAAATACTGACCTCAGATTTTGAATGGTATTGTATCTCATGAATATCATGCTTTTTAATTAATATATTTTAATTCAACAGCAAGAATGAGAATTGTGTGTGTGTGTGTGTGTGTTTTTTAATTCATTTTTAAATGTTTAATTGTGGCATAAAATAAATTGTAAGATAAAGGAACTATATTTATTTATTTACTTTTAGGGGCCAAATGCTTCTGGACATCTGTTTTTCTCATTTGGTATTAATATACCAAATGAGGGTATATTACCACAACTGGGGGGCAGTCGTGGCCTAATGGATAGAGCATTGGACTTGTAACTCGAGGTTGTGGGTTCAAATCTTGGCTCCGGCAGGAATTGTCCACGACTGAGGTGAGACCCTTGAGCAAGGCACCGAACCTCCAACTGCTCTCCGGGCGCCGCAGTGTTGGCTGCCCACTGCTCCAAGTGTGTGCACTTGGATGGGTTAAATGCAGAGAACACATTTCACTGCTGGTTATACTCTGTATAATTGTGTATGTGACAAATAAAAAAATCTTCTTCTATTATTCATATGTTCCTTTTTATTAAATGCTTGCTTCTTGTCTCTTTTTACTGGTAATGAAAATGCTAATCATGGTTAGTTAACATGTGCTAAAAAAGGGGTTGTGAACACTGAAAAAGTTTAGGAAAACAAGGAAATTTGTTTAATCATCCAACAGAAAATCTGCAAACTGTGTGCAGTAAACATACGCTATACTATAGAAATAGTAGTTTGTTGGTACACCGCATTATGAGCATTATCTGCTGTCCCTCTGAATACGACCGGCTTTAGATCACTCAGAAGTGAGGATGTGCTGACAGGTTTCTGCCCTTCTGTTCAAGCAATACAGGAAATTAACAGTGCCTCCAAATTTAGATGCAGTACAGTTGTAAATATATCTGAGAACTGAAGCATGTTTCTGCTCTGATGTGACTCTGGAGAAGTGTTTTTTTATTTTTTTACTTTACCTTATACTTTACACTCATACACACGTCTGCTAATTTTCTGTTTGACAATCCATTAAATTATACGTGATACTCATGAACGCACTTCCTCAGCAAATATATACATAAGGGTTTCCACTCACGTCAAACGCACAGGTGCTTCATGCACACTAGTTGGGAATTTCCCTGCTCTGAATGTAAATTGACTCTTCTTCTTTAACCACATGCGACAGAAATGTAACGATAAATAAAAAATTGGCCACTTTCATACACAAGGGACAACATTTAGGGGTTATTTTATGGTAATGACCATATGACTGCATAAGTCTGACATTATCCAACTATTGAGCTATTTATCAAATAAATACTGATTGGAGTTTAACCCATATTTGTGAGAGGAAAAAACTTTTACTAAATTTACTTTTAATAAATTTACTTGAAATGGGCGTAATTATTTACATTAATTATAATTAATGGCATATATGCATATATAATCATCTAAATAAAGATAAATCAAAACGTGTATTGTTGCATAAAACAAATTAATCACTGACACCCATCAACACACTTTAAAGTTTAAACTGATTCACAGGGCCTATGCAACTCTACTAACTGCAGCCAAGAGGGTAATCTTTCAAATTTGGTATGATCCCACATTCCCGGTTAACAAAATGTGGCTTATAGATTTTAAAAATATTGCGCCATTAGAACATTCAACAGCACAGATTAATAAAGCTGAAACAAGAACAATTAAGGCATGGACAAGATTTATTGAGAACAAACAAAAAAGGCTTTAAAAGTCAATATGTTGTTTGTTTTCCATAGTTTTCCATATTATTTTTCATATTGGATATCATAAGTCACGGATTGGAGTCCACAACAATACAATTTACTATGGAGTCTGTCATTGTGTATGGAATTTACATTTTGTATAGGTCTGGGAGGCATGATTAATAATGTTTTACCTATTATTATTATTATTAGTAGTAGTAGTAGTAGTAGTAGAAGTTGTATTATTGTTATTATTATTATTATTAGTAGTAGCAGTGGAAGTATACATTTTATTATTGCTTTATACACATATAAAATAATCTAAATTAATATTAAATTGACAGCCCTAGTTATTATGATAAAATATCTGGCTGCAGAAAGCCAGATTATCAGATGAGATCAAAGACTTCCGCAGTGCTGTGAAATAATTTCCACCAATAACAACCTGTTTTGATGCATTTCTATTTTTGAATCATCAGACAAGGGCAAACCTCTGGCTGTCATGAATCTGGTTGCCACTCACTACAACTGCACATCACCCATGGACTACATCTCCCATCATGCACTGCACACACACATTCCCGTCCACCATTACACCAATCACACAGCTGTCACCATTCACTCATCAACTCTGATTGCCTCACCACACCTGCACCTCATTCACTCACTCACATAAAAGCAGCACACAAACACTCACCCAGTGCGAAGTCTTGTTTTCCCCTGGTTACATTTCCGAGCATTTTTCCCTGTTTATCTTTCCGTGCATTACCTGGACTGTTGACCTCCTCTCCTGATCGTTTGCTGCCTGCCTTACTGACCCCGCCTGCCTACTGGTTATCCTCTCTGTCTGCTGCCTGCCCTGACCCATTGCTCTGCCTCTGTTTTCGAACCTGTCTTATCTACGTTGCCCTCGATACCACTGTTTGATATTTGCCTGTCTGACCACCTCTTTGTTTCATTAAAGCTGCAAGTGGATCTACTCTCACCTCTGACCAGTCTTTCGTTACAGAAGACTTCGCCAACTCAGATCCAGCGGCTTTATTTCGGCTACCCAGCCTAACCATGGACTCCGTAGAACAACTCCTACATCTTCGCCAGGGAGGCCTGTCGGTTAAGGAGTACGTTCATCAGTTTGGTGAGCTGTCTATTCAGGTACCGCTGTATGATGAAATTTTGTTCAAGGACTTGTTTCACTTCGGACTAAATGAGCCTATCAAATCCCTTCACAAATTCTTTTTTCCTGGAGGAGAGTTTAAGGGCAGTTTGAGCATTTTTATGGATTATGCACTACAGTTGAGTGACTCTCTTTTTACTGTGGGTGCCACGGAGGAGGATCGCGACGCTGTACTCCCTAGGGGGAGGACGCCCGCACCAGAGCACGCTCACAAGATGGCGGAAGCAACGACGCACCGCCAGCTCCCAGAGTCTCTCAACAGGCCTGCCAAACCAGAATCTGCTCACGTCAGGCCTGCCAAGCCAGGGCCTGCTCGCGTCATGTTGGCCCCGCCTGAGTCCCCGGCCAAGATGGCCACCACGCCTGCGGATACGCCTCTTTGGCCAGGACCGATTGCAAGTGTGTTGGACCCACCACTGGTGTCGGTGCGAGCAGCTGGTGTCCCCAGGTCCGCAGCATTATCCGCTCTGTCCCAGGAGCTCGCAGAGTTCGCTCCAGAGGCCGCCCCGATCCAGGAGCTCGCAGAGTTCGCTCCAGAGGCCGCCCCGATCCAGGAGCTCGCAGAGTTCGCTCCAGAGGCCGCCCCGATCCAGGAGCTCGCAGAGTTCGCTCCGCCTTCCAGAGGCCGCCCCGATCCAGGAGCTCGCAGAGTTCGCTCAGAGGCCGCCCCGAATCCAGGAGCTCGCAGAGTTCGCTCCAGAGGCCGCCCCGATCCAGGAGCTCGCAGAGTTCGCTCCAGAGGCCGCTCCGATGCAGAGTTCTCTCCAGAGGCCGCTCCGATCCAGGAGCTCGCAGAGTTCGCTCCAGTGGCCGCTCCGATCCAGGAGCTCGCAGAGTTCGCTCCAGTGGCCGTTCCGATCCAGGAGCTCGCAGAGTTCGCTCCAGAGGCCGCTCCGATCCAGGAGCTCGCAGAGTTCGCTCCAGAGGCCGCTCCGATCCAGGAGCTCGCAGAGTTCGCTCCAGAGGCCGCTCCGATCCAGGAGCTCGCAGAGTTCGCTCCCAGAGGCCGCTCCGATCCAGGAGCTCGCAGAGTTCGCTCCAGAGGCCGCTCCGATCCAGGAGCTCGCAGAGTTCGCTCCAGAGGCCGCTCCGATCCAGGAGCTCGCAGAGTTCGCTCCAGAGGCCGCTCCGATCCAGGAGCTCGCAGAGTTCGCTCCAGAGGCCGCTCCGATCCAGGAGCTCACAGAGTTCGCTCCGGAGGCCGCTCCGATCCAGGAGCTCACAGAGTTCGCTCCAGAGGCCGTCCCGATCCAGGAGCTCACAGAGTCCGGCACTCCGGGTCCTCTCCTGCTTCTATCCGGTTCCCCAGAGCCCTGCTGGCCCTGTCCGGCTCTCTTTTGTCTCCGCTGGTCCCGCCCAGCTCTCCTTCGTCTCCGCTGGTCCCGCCCAGCTCTCCTTCGTCTCCGCTGGTCCCGCCCAGCTCTCCTTCGTCTCCGCTGGTCCCGCCCAGCTCTCCTTCGTCTCCGCTGGTCCCGCCCAGCTCTCCTTCGTCTCCGCTGGTCCCGCCCAGCTCGCCTTCGCCGCTGGTCCCGCCCAGCTCTCCTTCGTCTCTGGTCCCGCCCAGCTCTCCTTCGTCTCTGCTGGTCCCGCCCAGCTCACCGATGCCTCCGCTGGTTCCGTCCAGTCCTACCGAGCGCCCAAGAGAGTCAGGGCTGCCCGAGGCCCCGGATTTACCATGGCCGCTTAAACTCCCTGCCTCGGTCCCTGAAACCAAATATGCTCTCTCTGCCTCTTGTGTCTCCATCTCCTCTAGGTCCCAGTCTCGGCCAGGGATCTCTGCTCCGCCCTGGAGGGCACCTGCTCCGTTGTGGAGGTCTCGTGTCTCGTCTGCTCCGCCCTGGAGGGCGCCTGTCTCGTCTGCTCCGCCCTGGTGGATGTCTGTCTCGCCTGTTCCGCCCTGGAGGGTGCCTGTCTCGCCTGTTCCGCCCTGGAGGGCGCCTGTCTCATCTGCTCCGCCCTGGAGGGCGCCTGTCTCATCTGCTCCGCCCTGGTGGGCGTCTGTCTCGTCTGCTCCGCCCTGGTGGGCGTCTGTCTCGTCTGCTCCGCCCTGGTGGGCGTCTGTCTCGTCTGCTCCGCCCTGGAGGGCGCCTGTCACGTCTGCTCCGCCCTGGTGGGCGTCTGTCTCGTCTGCTCCGCCCTGGTGGGCGTCTGTCTCGTCTGCTCCGCCCTGGTGGGCGTCTGTCTCGTCTGCTCCGCCCTGGAGGGCGCCTGTCACGTCTGCTCCGCCCTGGTGGGCGTTTGTCTCGTCTGCTCCGCCCTGGTGGGCGCCTGATCTGCCAGAGCCACTCCACGTCTCCGTCGACCTGCCAGAGTCACTCCACGTCTCCGTCGACCTGCCAGAGTCACCCTCCGTCGACCTGCCAGAGTCACCCCACGCCTCCGCCGACCTGCCAGAGTCACCCCACGCCTCCGCCGACCTGCCAGAGTCACCCCACGCCTCCGCCGACCTGCCAGAGTCACCCCACGCCTCCGCCGACCTGCCAGAGTCACCCCACGCCTCCGCCGACCTGCCAGAGTCACCCCACGCCTCCGCCGACCTGCCAGAGTCACCCCACGCCTCCGCCGACCTGCCAGAGTCACCCCACGCCTCCGCCGACCTGCCAGAGTCACCCCACGCCTCCGCCGACCTGCCAGAGTCACCCCACGCCTCCGCCGACCTGCCAGAGTCACCCCACGCCTCCGCCGACCTGCCAGAGTCACCCCACGCCTCCGCCGACCTGCCAGAGTCACCCCACGCCTCCGCCGACCTGCCAGAGTCACCCCACGCCTCCGCCGACCTGCCAGAGTCACCCCACGCCTCCGCCGACCTGCCAGAGTCACCCCACGCCTCCGCCGACCTGCCAGAGTCACCCCACGCCTCCGCCGACCTGCCAGAGTCACCCCACGCCTCCGCCGACCTGCCAGAGTCACCCCACGCCTCCGCCGACCTGCCAGAGTCACCCCACGCCTCCGCCGACCTGCCAGAGTCACCTCACGTCACAGCGGTCTACCCAGTATCTCTTCACGTCCCTGCTGTCTCATTGGCCCCACATGGACCTGGCCCTCCATTCCCTCCCCCGGTTCCACCTCCGCTCCACCGCCCTCCTGGATTGTGCCATGTGTGTGTGAAGCGTCTGGAAGCCGCTCTTTGGGGGGGGCTCTGTCATGAATCTGGTTGCCACTCACTACAACTGCACATCACCCATGGACTACATCTCCCATCATGCACTGCACACACACATTCCCGTCCACCATTACACCAATCACACAGCTGTCACCATTCACCGCACCGCACCTCATTCACTCACTCACATAAAAGCAGCACACAAACACTCACCCAGTGCGAAGTCTTGTTTTCCCCTGGTTACATTTCCGAGCATTTTTCCCTGTTTATCTTTCCGTGCATTACCTGGACTGTTGACCTCCTCTCCTGATCGTTTGCTGCCTGCCTTACTGACCCCGCCTGCCTACTGGTTATCCTCTCTGTCTGCTGCCTGCCCTGACCCATTGCTCTGCCTCTGTTTTCGAACCTGTCTTATCTACGTTGCCCTCGATACCACTGTTTGATATTTGCCTGTCTGACCACCTCTTTGTTTCATTAAAGCTGCAAGTGGATCTACTCTCACCTCTGACCAGTCTTTCGTTACACTGGCCAAAAAACAAGCAGTCTTTCCATGTTCCCCGTGTGTATTTCGTGCAGACTGATAAATGACACTACAGACATCACTGTCTACAAACAGCTGAATGACTGGAGACTGAGGGAGCAGCAATACTTTATCAACACTTTAACGCTCAGAATGGCAAGACATAGACATGGGCAACTGGATTTTGTGCAATTTTATAGTTAAGGTTTGCTTTTACCAATAATGCACTTGTTTTTTTTTTACAATTATTATGTTTTCATCCAAGTGCAACAACTTTGCAAAACAATTGTAAAAGTTTTAAATTGCAATCAATATTTAAATATTAAAGAACATATTCGTTTGTTTATTGATCAGAAAATAATTCAAGAAATGTAGTATTTCATCACTTGCTCACCGGTGGATCCTCTGCAGTGAATGGGTGCCGTCAGAATGAGAGTCCAAACAACTGATAAAAACATCACAATAATCCACAAGTAATCCACACGAGTCCATCAGTTAATGTCTTGTGAAGTAAAAAGCTGCTTGTTTAATAAAAAAAAAAACATCAAGTCATTTTAACTTCGAACTGTTGCTTACAGCTAAAAATATGAGTCCTCTATCCATACTATTTCTTTTCTCAGTAAAAAAAGCTGTCTTGTCTGTATAATTTACATTATATTACATTAGTAATTTATCAGATGCTTTTATCCAAAGCAACTTACAAATGAGGACAATGGAAGCAATCAAAATCAACAAAAGAGCAACGACATGCAAGTGCTATAACAAGTCTCAGTTAGCTTAACGCAGCACATGTATCAGGAGAGAAATATGCACAGATCTGTATATGTGAAAACTGTCCAAAACAGGTCTAAACAAATATGTTGCTGCATGGATTATAATGTGAAAGGACAACAGAAGATGTACTTTTACACTGGAGAAAGTGTTTTTATGGATTATGGACACGAAGTTTCATAGGATCATTGCGTTTTGTTTTTTTATGAGCTGTTTGAACTATGACGGGCACACATTCACTGCAGAAGATCCACTGGAGAACAAATGATGTAATGCTACATTTTTCCAAATCTGTTCTGATGAAGAAACAAACTCATTTACATCTTGGACGGCCTGAGGGTGAGTGCATTTTCAGCTAAAGAATCTCGGTTAATCTTTCTTTGCTCTAAATAATAGCAGTTATTTAATAACTGGACTCTGTCGATTACTGATGGGCTTTTGTTGTTGTGTGACACATCCGTAGTAGATCCTTGTTTGTGGTTTTTGGTGTGGCAGCTTTTGTGGTATGAGAAGCTCCACCCTCAAAATCATCTCTGGCCACACCCCTTCAGAGCAGAGAACAAAGTACCGTCAACATGAAAGGACATGACGTCATATTTACTGTACCTGATGACATATACATAACTAGATACCTGCTCCTTATCGTTAAATGAATTCTGTGAACTATTCATCCCAGTTTTATTCCATCTAACTGATTGGTTTGTTTTATGAGCGAGTGAGTGAGAGTGCAAAGAAAGAAAGCTGAGACCAAAAGAGAGATGAGGAGAGGGAAAGAGATGCAATCACTTTAGAGCATCTCGCCCTCTTCTCATTTGAATTTATGGCACTCTCATGGCTGTAACATGACTAAATGAGATTTGGAACAAAGCCCAGATCGGTTGAAGGAGGTCTACCACATTTATACCACATATGTCACTGCTGGTCTCAGATTGGAAGAGCCTTTTGTGTGCTTTGCATGGTTTTTAAAGGACTGAGGTATGTTCAGATTTGAACCGTTAACAAAATTTAAATGTGTTAATTAACAAATTAAAAAGTTTTAAGGCATTGGGGTAAAAATGTAACTACCAGATATCACTGTCCTTCTCCAGTTGATTGATGACATTAAGAAGTGCAAACTATTTGTTGTATTTCAAGTTTTCTGGAATGTTATGTTTAAATAGGCAAATTAGGCATGCTATATTTAAATCTGTACTAATTTGCATATTTGCAGAACAGAAATCTGAAAACCTGTTAAAGCCAGGTTCAAATTATTATTTTTTTGACACATTAGATTTGAATGTTTTTATAGAGGGAATATATTGTTGATATACTATCAACAACCAGCTAAAAATACCATAAGAATAAGAACTATATAAAATCAGGAAGATGACATATGAACAAACCCCTCTTTTCCATAAAGTAAAAGTGACAGGGATGACAAGCTCCACAATATACAACACATGCATCATATCAAATCTTCTGGAATATCAAAACGCCATGCAATATCTTTTATGACAAAAAAGACCAAATCTAAGTTTGAAAAGCTTGACAAACATGGTGATTGTAAAAGTTCTTTTGGAGATAGAAACTGAAAGTTAGAAGCTAGAGCACTAGAGAAGTTCAAATAGAGAAGATGGAAAACATGTTGCAGAAGTTGACGATATATCTGAAAGATTTTCAGGAAGCTCTCATTGAGATGTCCTGAACTCTAAAAGATCAAAGTGGTAAACTAATACCACTTTACTCTGCTACGCCTGGAATAAAATAAGTCTACCAATACTTTCAAACTACAACATTTAGCCAAATATTGTTAATCAAATGTTTTATAAATACAATCAATTATTTTAAATCAGTAATTTTTTATTGTACCATAATATATTTTTTTGTCCTGTTAATTTTGCAATGTTGCAATGTGTAAAACATGGACAGAAATATAAAATCTGGTTTAAAGAAATAATAATACTTTATGCATAACATGGAATGTCATGGAATCTTGCAATTTTGGGATTACTTCCTCAAAATGTATCACATTTGAATAAAAATTATTGGTTTAAATTGAGTAAATTATGACATAAATATATCAAATAAAATTCTTAAAGACATTTTTGTGCAGCACTTTAGTTTGATAAAAAATGCCATGATCTGTCGTGTGTATATATTGTATATACACACTGCTGCTCAAACGTTTGGGCCTTATCAATGCTGTATTTATTTGATCCAAAATATGGAAAGAAAACAGTTATTTTGTTAAATACTATTGAATAATAGTATGAATTAATATACTTTAAAATATAATTTATTTCTGTGATGCAGTGCTGATTTTTTTGTATCATTACTCCAGGCTTCAGTGTCACAAAATCCTTTAGAAATCATTCTGATATTCTGATTTATAATCAATGTTGGAAACCTTGCACGGCTTCATATTTTGGGGGGATTCTTTGATTAATACAAAGTTAAAAAGAACAGCATTTATTAAAATAAATGTGTTACAATATACGGTACAATGCTATTCAAATGTTTGAGGTCAGTGCATTTTGTCTTTCTTTTTTTCAAGAAATGAATGCTTTTATTCAGGAAGGATGTTAAATGAATAAAAAGTCATAGTAAAGACTTATATTGTTAGAAAAGATTTATATTTTCAACAAATGCTGCTCTTTTAAACTTAAAAAGTATCACGTTTTTTTTAAAACAATATGAAGCAGCACAAAAGTTTCAACACTCATAATAAATCAGCATATTAGAATGATTTTTGAAGATCATGTGACAATGGAGACTGGAGTAATAATGCTGATAATTCAGTGCTGCGTCACAGAAATAAATTATATTTTAAAGTATATTAAAATAGGAAACCAATATTAGAAATTGCAATACGATTTCAAAATGTTACGGTTTTTTCCTGTATTTTTGATTGAATAAATACAGAGCAGAAGAAACTCCCTTAAAAACATTAAAAATCGTACTGATCCCAAACTTTTGAGCGGCAGTTTATATATAAATATATATATATTAGTGGTGGGCCGTTATCGGCGTTAACGTGCTGCGTTAACGTGAGACTCTTGTCGGCGATAAAAAAAATATCGCCGTTAATCTATTCTCAAAGTTGGGTTGGGAGCTGGGTCTATACTACGCAAGCTATGATGACTTTCACCCTGATATTTTAGCGCGGATGTATACCTAGCCGAATTGCACTGTAGGGGGCGAGAACGAGTCTTCGAACTAGAGGCTCGCAGTCCGTGATGGACAGATTGTTAACGGCTGGTCTATGTGGTAATACAATCGGGCAGGACATCCAAACGCTCACCTATCATTCATCAACCTCAAATATGGCTTTTCATCTGAAAGATGTATGTAGTAGCAACTTTACATGGCCGCTCAATATGATGTTAACCTAGAGAAATGTGCGCTATTGAAGTGTTTGTGTGGAAGCGCGTTTGCTGCAGGACAGGCTCCGGTGCGCTCACTTGCTCTTACATCTCCGTCATTCTTGGTCATACAGATAAAAGTAGCCTAATACATCTTTCGAATCTGTAAAGACTCTACGTTTATTTGTGTGCACTCAGAATAACAACGAAACGTTGCGCTTTTAAGCAAACAGGATGCGCTTTAGGTCTCATGTGAACTTGAGATTTCACTCCCGTGTCACCCTCTGCTTCGAACCTGTGTGTATACCTAACGTTACTGTGAAATTACCACATCAAACGTGACGTGCTAACATGGATGCAGCTATGAAGCCGCCGGGTTTGCTTCAGGGAAATTTTTTTTTTAAGAAGCTTCCCAATGGAAACTGTAAACAGTTCATCACGACCTCTTATGTAGGCCTACAGTTCAAAATTCATGTTTAACTGAATAAACAGTTAGTAAACACAAGTACATCTTATTGAACATAGTTTATTTTCATCACCAATTATCATAGTAGAACAGCTTTCTCAAGCAGTTTGTGATGCATTTTGGAAACAGGAGATGAGCCCCTGGTCTAATGCGCCACCTGGCTTGAGAAACCCGTTCTCAAAGACTTACTTTTAGTCATTATTTGGGTAGCACACATATTCTGAATGCCTTCGGCAGAATTCAAAGGAGCCATTTTAATCTAGATTAATTTAGATTAATTCCAAAATGTATCTAGATTAATCTAGATTAAAAAAATTAATCTATGCCCACCCCTAATATATATATATTTGATAACATTTTAAAAGACTGAGTAAATTCATTTCTTAATGAAGTTTAATTAACTTCTATGCATTTTATGTGTTACATTAATGTTTGTAGAACTTTCCTATGATCAAAGTGACTAAGAAAATACTTCTGGAACCAAGACTTCTGAAAAAGTGGACGGTCACAGTTGTGTTTTATAGCAAAGGAGAAATGAGCTATATGATAAAGAATGATGAAACTGATCATATGACTGGTGTGTGGCATGTTACTGAAGGCGACAGTGTTGATCAATGGGAATGCAATGGCATGAATCCAAAGGTTGATTATTGATTGGCGCTCCTCAAGGATGCTCCGCCAGCACACATGCCATCTTAATCAGCCAAAAATGGAAACACAGCAAGTCTAATCAAGCACTGATCTGCGGCTCATCATAAGCTTAGCCGTCTATGTGGAATACATTTCTTAGTCATCTAGTTGCTCAATAAACCCCTCACTGAGGTTAAAACAAGCTAAATCTATTTCAGATTTGTGTAAAGGAAACAGCAAAGGAAAAGGGAAAATCCTAATTGTTTTGAAGGAGTCACCTTCTAAAATTAGATGCAAAAAAAGCCTTTTGTTTATTCTCTGACCAAAGGCCTTTGTCATTTCTGAACTGATAACTCACACAAACTCTATTTATAGAGACACTAAACAATACTGTAAGAGAAACAAACAAACAACACAGAGGAACTCAACAACGGCCACATATAGGCTGGGAAACAAATTGTGACAGATGAAAAGTGTATTGTAATGAAAATATTTTGGGTGGTAACAAATAATGTGGAGTGGTATTTTATGAGTTATGCAATGCAATATGGGTTCATATGCAACAAGGTTTGTGCTGATAACGTTTTTTTGTGCAGTAAAAGATAGATGAATACATTTTTTATTAATACTATTTATTAATAACAAAATATGAATATACTTCATTATTAGGGCATGCACGGTTATTGGAAAACTCATAAATAAAACATGTAATGAGGTGTTTTCTACCAAAGAGTTTTAAATGGCTACCTGCATATTTTTCATCAAAATAAAAGTTTGATGATTTAAGGTATGAAAATATTAACTTAAGACAATAAATATTAGTATTGTACATTTACAGTTGTAATTGTCAAACTAAATTATTATTATTATACTTATAAAACTGATATATTTTAATTTTACAGTAAAATATATTTGATTTTTTCTTTCTTTCTTTCTTTCTTTCTTTCTTTCTTTCTTTCTTTCTTTCTTTCTTTCTTTCTTTCTTTCTATACTGATATATAAACAAACATGGAATAAGTTTAAATGTCATTTTTAAAAAATGCTTCTATTTTTTTAAAATCAGATTTAAAAATGTATACAAATAATACAATTATAATAATTATATTTTCCTCAAATCCTGCAGCCCTAATTGTTTTTATTATTTTTAAATACATTTTTGTTTACTTTTGTACGATAAACAAAGACATTCTAAGGAACACAGTGGCAAACATAATTTAATCTTTTAAGGTGAAATAATCTACCTGAAGTGTCCCACCTGTAGTACCTGTTCCACACACACACACACGCACGCATGCACGCACACACACACACGCACACACGTACACATGCACATGCATGCACGCACGCACACACGCGCGCACACTTACACACACACACACACACACACAGCTGAGCAAACACACGACTGCTGAGCTGCATCACTCATCTAGACTCTACTCTTATAAAGGTCGGGCCTCAGCAGCACACGGGGCGGTTGGGGTCTTTGTTTTGAAGCAGACCGTGGCGGTTTGGCCATGCAGGCAAACTTCGGGTGAGCAGCTGCTTTTATGTAGGTCACATGGGTAGCTCCTGTTGACTCCAATATTACCTCTCTTTCGGGCTCTTTATATAGCCTGTCGTTAATCAGTTATAAAACTGAATTAGTTAAAATTATGAAGTCCACCCATAATTCCATAAAATGTTCATCTGACATGCTGTGGTCCAGCAAGCGAATCTCTGTGACCACAGGGTAACGGTTAATCGATAACAGGGTCACATGACAACACACATTCCAGGAATGAGAGACAGAAAAAGAAAGAAAGATGTGTTACAGAACATTGTAAACAGAATGGGTTTCATATTTTCAAATACATGGATTGTGAACCACAAATAAGTCTAGAGAAATTTTTTTGGGAAAAAAAAATAACAAAAATAACAAAATAAGATTTGAAATAGAAAATATATTTGAAGCATTTTGAAACTTCACATTTCTTTAAAAAGGGGGAAAGGGTTGAAATTAATCAATTGGTAATTACTGAAATAATTAATTAATTAATAAAAATAAAACAATTCATAAAAAATGTATTTACATAGTAAATTATGCATTAAAGTGTACTTCTAGTAAAAAATATATAAACGAACAAACAAAAAAATAAAACAATTAGATCAATAAAATCTTATTTTTTTATCAAATCATATCTTACTGCCAGTTAATTAATATAAATGAATAAATGTTATTTTAGCATATATGCACTGTACTATTATAGTATCAAGTCTATTCTGTTTTCATTTTGGTTTTATAATTATATTGATACTAAATATTAATAACATTAAATATTATTTAATATTAAATAACATTATCTTAAGAATTTTTATTTTAATAATTGAATAAATAAAATTTGTTTTTATTTCAGTTTTAGTTTCTGTAATTTTAGTACTTCATCTTATTTATTTCAGTTAGTTGCCATGGCAACTTTTCTAATTTAAGTCTTACAAGTTTTTAATCTAATAATTTAACCAAATTGTTTATCAAAATGATTTTTAATAGATTTAATAGGCCATTAGTTTATAACAACCGGTTTATTCAAAATCTAAAAAGCACTGCCAGTAAAATAAAACCATACCAGGCAAAAACAAACAAATATCTCTTTCACAAGTCTTCCATAAATTACATAAATAGCAGCATAAGACTGCAAGAGTGTCACCATCATCATCACCACATCAACTAAGCTGTGAAAAACCAGATCAAACAGGTTCAACCTCGTCTGGATTCTTACTTTTAGGGAAAGAGGGCGTTAAAATAAGTTTCGACAGAAAAGCAAAAGGTTCTTGTGTCATTAAGACAAACACTGTACTCCCACATAGTATTTCTAGAAGAAAGAGGAAGCATACACTTTATGTCTGTCTACATTACGCGAAGCTGTTAAATGCGTTTTTTTTTAATATCAGCCAGAGCAGCTCTGAGGCCAGTGATAATGTATCCCTCAGAAGTGTGAACAGTACAGTTAAGTGTGAATGAACAGAATTCACACTGCCTGATAACTACAGCTGTCCTGTGGCCTACTAGAGTGTATTGATGCATTGTATAATGTCACACTGGATGCCCACAAACAGTAAGCTTAAAGTTATGAATATTGTATATATAGTATCGCTCTTTTTCGAAGGTTATTTTACAAAACCGCTCAGTACCGTACCAATTCCAGTAGAGTTTGAAGTTAGCATGTTGCTAAGCTAACAATGTGAAACTCTAATAAGACTAAAAACGCAGACATCATGTAAAAACAACTATTTAAGTTATAATTTCATTTGATTTATAATCAGAGTTTTAATGCCTTGCCCACCATCTTAGATTTAGGGTTTCTCTGAGATTATCACAATGCATTCTGGGATTGCCTTTTGGCAAAGTATACATGTGCAGTGCTATATAACTTTAGATTGCTTTTAAAAGGCAGCATGCAGTTAGTCTTACATCTTAATTTCTTTACATTGTCTAGTTTATGTTTTTTCCTTATCTTTTTGAAACATGGCAGCTGGCTTGAGCTGGTTTAGGCTGGTCCTTAGCTGGTCATGAGCTGGTTTAAGCTGGTGCTTAGCTGGCTTGAGCTGGTTTAAGCTGGTCCTTAGCTGGTTTAGGCTGGTCCTGAGCTGGTTATATGCTGGTTATGAGCTGGTTTAAGCTGGTCCTAAGCAACTAGCTCCTGCCCAGGACCATCTTAGGACCAGCACATGACCAGCTTAAACCAGCTGCCATGCTTCAAAATCAAAACATTCCTAACCAGCATATGCTGCTTTTTTCAATAGGGTTGCCCTGGTCTTTTTTGCATATGAGGAACAAGCATTGATTTGTGGCTAAAATCTGTTGTACGTTCCCCTTCGCACTTGTTTTAACAGACCTGTCTAGATGTTTTGCATGCAGATCACACTCACACGCACGCATGCACGCACACACACACACACACGCACGCACACACACACACACACACACACACACAGCTGGAGGAGACTGATTCAGGCTAGTTCCTGCATGCTGAGCAGGTGTCATGTCTCTGTGTTTACATAAGTAACATCAGTTTATGACACTGGAAAGTTGTTAAAATAAACTCGGCAATGTCTTGGAGCTTGACTGTATGGTCTAAAGATGGCTCACCATTTATATAATTTCCTGAAAATCAGTGTGCATATGTCGTTTCACACATCTTATAAATGACTTTAGCTCCTCCAAAGTATCTTTCTGGTAAACAGCACTCCATAAGGGTTTGCACTATACACGTAAAATGCCTGAATTTAGATTTTAGAAAGTTAAGGTCTGGAATGCCTGGGCAATCAGCTTTATTTTGTTGAAAAATGCTTACCAGTTGTGATGCACAGAAATTTTGGCAACCAAAAATATTCAGCCAAAAATGTAAAAGTCTTGGAGGGTTGAAAACATTGACCAAAATGATGATGTTTAATTAGTATTTTGATTGCTTTTGACTGTAATTTTTTTTTCTTTACACTCAACATGAATAAGCTACAACAGGTAAACATGTCAGCTGTGTGGACACTAGAGCTGGTTTGAAAATATAAATTTCTCAATTTTAATAAATCTTATTTTTGATGGATTGTTCATCACTTCCTTCTGACTCAAGGAAGTTCTATTTACAGTTACCACTTGCTACTAGTTACAAATGAAATAAACATGAATGAACATCAAAAGATGCTGAAATAAATTCCAACTTACAGAAATGTCTCATGTAATCGCACATTCAGTCTTTCAACTGTGGAAAGACATCAATAAAACAGCTTGTAAACGATATGGCATGTAATGTAACTACACAGAAGTTCTTGAAATTAAGGAATGTGTATGAAGCCCTGTTTAAAGCAATAGTTAAATTAACATTTTATCATCATTTGTGACCCTCTCTGTGAAATCGAGGCTAAAGTCTCAAAATCTAATTATGAAAAAAGCAAATCACCAAAAAATGACTTTAGCTGGTTTTTCACATAGAGGGTCACATTTATTAAACCCATGATTTTTCTACAAGAAGCACAAAAGGAGACGTTAGGTAGGGTGACCACACGACCATACATTCCTGGACATGTCCTCTTTTTGGACCTGAAAACATGTTCTAATTTCTAAATTGCCGGGATTCAGCTTTTGCTTTCTACAGTCACCCTTCATTGTGTGCGTTTTTGTATTAAAGCCCTGCGTGGGACTGTTTTCTTAATCCCCCACCTGCTGAATTTCTGACCACCATTATACCACCTGCTCACGCAAACATTCTTATATTGAATATAATTTTCGAGAGCCGCTATCAGTATGCGGGGTATTTAAATCGCTTCGGATACAGCTCGTGTTGGATGCAGGGTTGCCAAATCCACATTTTCTCCCCATGGAATTGGGATGATTTTAAACTGTTGCTTCGGGTTGATTTTCTCCCGTGTGTTAAAGGTTTAAAATATTGCATAAATTACATTTGACCGAAATGCTTTTATTGAAACATTTAGCAATCTACCTATGATAAAACTGTGGTTGATGTTAAGTTTTGTGAAGGATGGCCACTAGTAGGAAGCCTTTTAGCTGTGTTTAAAATCAATCTGCAAAATGCAGACGGTAAAATATTTTTTTTAGTTATGGAAATGACATATTTTGAGTTTTGAGATGGGATATGGTGATTATTGCGCTACTTTGGAGGCTACTTTAACCCCCCTCAAACACTGTTTGATTATTTAGTTTGATCCATTAGAACGGTTCAATGGACGAGGTGGATATTGTGGAAACACAATTTGCTAATGTCTTTTATCATTTGTCACAACAGAGCAGCTTGAGTTTTCACATAGAGAAACTCTATGTGTCTGTTGATCAATGTTTATATGTGAATAAAAGACTAAATCAAATCTGACTTCATGAACATTTTGAATGATGTTTGAACGTCATGATGTTACACATTTGCATTGCCCTCAAAGAACAGTTGGCCAAGTGATTTTGTTGCGTTGAGGAGACAGTTTGTTTTTTCACTGTGATAAAATGTACAGACTTCCAATAACAATACCCTAGTTACCATAGATGTAGTATTGTGAGCTAGAACACAATTATGGTAGGGGTGTTATATTTCCGAAACACACTCTAAGTGGCTGACCAATCACAACAGACTGGGCCAGCAGACCAATCAAAAACATTTCAGAAATTGGTGCTTTAAATACATGAGCACTAAAATTCAGGCAGAATGTGAAAGATGTGCTTCAAAAATGTACAGTGTAACGTATATCGGCAGGAATTCAACTCTACAAGTCCCCAGAAGGGGGGCAGCTAAAGAATCAGCAGCCCTCTAAAAACCCCTCCTCCGCCTCAGCGCAAAAGCGCGCGTTTTCTTCCTGTTGTGGAACAAAGGAATGTAGCGAGAACGCTTCCTAAAGACATTCGTTCGTTTCATGACTTTCAAAGCATCCACAAAGAAACATATGGATATTAATATGTACTCTTTCCCTCATAGGCTTGATGTGGTGATTTTGAATATGAATTACATAAGAAATGTGGGATGACTTTCCTTTGTGCCTTCAACTGCATAAACTGTAGTGTGTAGGTTGTGCCAAATGCAATGTTTAGTCTCTAAAAGAAGCTAGTGTCGTAAGTCAAAATTGTGTGGATGACCGTTAAGCTTTGGCATCCTAATGTATGTTTACAACAGACATAAAATATCTGTACGTTATCTTTCACATTGAATTAAATATCAGATGACGAGTGGGCATGGCCCCAGAAAACCATGGACATGGGTGGGGCTCCGCCCCATACGGACAATCTGATTCGATCAGCCGCCGGTGGGCGGCGTCCAAACCGGACAGTTGAAAAGACGAGGCGCGTCCGCGTGCTCTCTCTCTTCCCTCTTGCAACTCTCTGGTGCTCCTGAACTCGTAACTGCGCGTTCAAACGCGCGCAAGGCTGACCTGGAAGCCGGCCCGCTGGACTCTCACAACGAAACCAACCATCGGAGGGGGTCTAAGACTGTGCCAAAGCCGTAACGGAGCCACGAATTCAACGATTGCGGAGGAGAGCTTTCCCGGTGACGTCACGCAGCCGTCTCAAGTCTCCACACGAGAGCAACCGAAGGAGCCCGAGCTGAACACGTGACGCCCGAAACAAAGAACTCACGCGGGAAAACAAAACCGACTTCGAGCCTGCTTTATACCAATCCAAGCAAGTACAAACTGAATTCCTAATCCTGACTGAACTGGTTAAAATATGATCTGAATGCAGTAACAAAACATACGTATTTGTTCGTGATCTTTGCTGGTTGGCTAAGTTATGAAATAGGAAAGAATGTCATTCTTTAAACCTTAACCTCAACTCTCGTATGTGTGTATGTTTGTGCTTTTATTAAATAATCCATTTATGTTAGAATAGCAATATCACGAATAAACCTTTTCCATTTTATAAACAAGTGTCTCTGGAATGTGATTTTAAGTATTTTTATCCTTATTTGCCCTAAAGATAACGCAACCTAGCTCAAACTCGAGAAATTATTAATCTCGTTTATCGTTACCTGGGGCCACGGGGAATGTAAGCGAGATTTTAATTGAGATTAACAGAATGTACTTTTTAGTGATTGCTGGACAAGCACTTAATAAGGTGTAAACTGTAAAGAAATATTAATAGGGCTTAATCGAGCATATTAAATATTTAATAACTAATTCCCGGAGCTGAAACAATAGCTCCATATTAAACTGTGATTTTATTACAACAGTATATATGTTTTTAACCATAAATCATGTAAATGTAATCAAACAGGCCCCAAAAATGAGCATATTTACAAAACTAAATGAGCATAATGTGGGCTCTTTAAGATTTGTCACCACTAGCACAAACCGACGGCATTATGCACTCAAAAAGGTAGTGTTGTTCTGGCATTCACCCAACCAATATTCATCCATCAGACTACAAGATGGTGTAGCGTGATTCATTGCTCCAGAGATTACGTTTTTACTTCCCTAGAGTCCAGTGGCAGCACACTTTACATCACTCCCACCAATGCTTTGCATTACACATGGTAATATGAGCCCTGCTGAAAGAACAGCTAAATCACACTCAGCTGGTTTGTTATTCTTATAGACTGGCCAAGCTGGTCTTTAGCTGGTCAGTTGGCTAGAATCTCAGCCTAACCAGATTAAGAAGTGCCCAAAACCCTTCTAAACCTAAAAAAACAGACCGACCTGAACAGGATTGGAGACCAGCTAAAACCAGAAAACGAACTAAGGCTTCATGAAAATTATGATGAACAGATCTTTGCAGCTGAGGACAGGTGATTTTTTTTTACACATAACACGCTCCAGCATATGACGGTCCTGTGGTTGAGCTGTTTCTCCTAGACATTTCCATTTCACAACAACAGAACTTGTGGTTGACCACGAAAGGTCTCGCATAGCAGAAATTGCATTTGTTGGAAAGGTGGCATTCTATGAGAGCAGCCCACTGGGTGTCACTGAGTGCTTTGGTGCACCATGTACAAGTCTGAATGTTTGTCTAAGGAGGCTGCAGTAGCTGTAAGCTTGATTTCATGCACCTGTTACAAATGGATGTAGCTGAAATAGCCAAAAACAGTAATTGAAAGCGGGTGTTAACATGGCCATGTAATGCATGTACCACCTGACATGCAAGCCAGCATTCATTTCTGGTTTAAAGGAAAAAATGTTGAAGAGAAATTAAAATCTTTTTAAATGCATGTGCTACTGTAAATCTGAAGAAGTTTACTCTTAGAATTCATGTTGCTTTATAAAACTATTTTGATACTATTTTAATAAAGGTTTACATTTAGTGACTCAACCACATTAATTTAATAAACAGGAAAAATAATGATATTATATATATTTTTTAATAATAACATGACTTTATTTTCTTTAATACAAGTAAACATTTTAATCATTTAATAATTGTTCAAGGTATAGAGTTTTTCTTTTACACATATCATCAATTATTAGTGGTTTGTACTAGGTAACGTTTCACACAAACAAATGAGTTTTGGTGAATAGCGATTATTTTTCTTTATTGTATATTTTTTGTATATATATATATATAAAAAAGCCAAAATTAGTGCAGTCAAATGATTAATTGCATCCAAAATAAAAGCTTTTTTTTGCATAATATAAGTGTGTGTACTGTGTATATTTATTATGTATATATAAACACACATATGTGTATATATTTCAGAAAAATATGGTATTTGTATAGATTAAATATATTTATTTATAATATAGCCTAAATTATAAGAATATAAATACATGTACATATTTTCAAAATATATGTGTGTGTATTTATATATATACATAATAAATATACACAGAATACACACATATATTATGCAAAGAAACACTTTTATTTTGGATGCAATTAATCGTGATTAATCGTTTGACAGCACTATAGCCAAAATACTAATAAAAACCCTTAAAAACAGATTTGAAAATACAGGTGTATTCAAGTCAGTGTACAGTATGTAAACATTCATATTTATGTATTAAAATACATTTTGTCAAAACAAATGAGAATCATCTCGTTAACGGTTCTGTTTCTTCCATTCTACTGCATCATGAGTTTTGGGGATGAGCAAACCAAAAGAAGAGCGATTGCATTTACTTACTGGAAGAGAATCACATAGCACTTGCAAAGAGGGAAGGGCGGAAGTGCAGATGGAAAAAGGGAGCGAGAAATGGAGCGAAAGGCTGACAGATTAAAGACAGAGGACCAATTAAGCTGATTAGACTCTTATTCAGCTTGATGAGCCGAGCTGCAACTGCAACCTTCAGCATTCATCTGGCCAACAGTCTCCTTGACAAGGTGCAGAGCGCCAGCAAACGTATCAAACATTGAGCCCTGATGAGGAAAAGACACATGCGTCACCTTTGAATGAAGCCATTGGGTGCTGATAGCTTGATCCAATCAAATGTATTTAGTCGACACCCACTTGTATTTGAAAAATGAGTTAAAACTCTAAAGCTGGGGCTGAATGCACGCCCTGATTCATTCATAAAGCCCTGTATGAGAGCGTTGAGTGACAGCAAAGCATTCTGGCTCATCAGAACTCTTTGTGTCACTTCCTCTGCTCTATGCCATCTGTGCTGTTTTTGTGTTTGAAAGCTGAACTAGACCATTGCACACTTCAGTTTGACTCAAAGGATGACAACATTCTAATAAGGACAAGATGAGCGTACAACATAAGCCATCTGAAGTCTCTCTCACTTGTCAGGTCGACTTCATCAGAGGCAGATTGTATCATACGTTAATGTACCCTGATTAATAAACAGTCAAATGGTGCAACTTTAAAATATTGGGCTTAACTGTTACAGTGGGCCACATCCTCAGTCACATAAACAAGCCAGGCTGACCTGTAAACTTTGGTTTAAACCACATGTTGTGCAATAGGAGATGTTGCAATCAAGCACACCTTTGATGCACATTGAAAGTTGCTTACAATATGCAAAACTCATGGATGGCAAAATCACAGATATGTTACATACACTAGGCCCTTTGTTTAAGCACACCCAGAATTGAGATTTTTGACTTGAGCCTGTAAATAACCAATCAGAACACACTAGCAACTATCTAGCATTGCCTTAGAAACCACCCAGTGCACTAAACCATGAACCAGTTTTTACATACAGATTTTTACCTACTTGTTCAGCAGGAAACAATTAAATCGTTCAGAGTAACAGTTCAGACAATCAAAATGCTACAAGTTGTCTGTTAAATTTCTGTTTATCACAGAATAATGAAACAATGTGTCAGTTTCCATAAAAATGTTAAGCTGCACAACTATTTCCAACATTGATAATAGTAAGAAATGTTTATTAAGCAGCAAATCAGCATATTACTGATAGAATGATTTATGAAGGACACGGAAGACTGGATAAATTATGCTGAACATTCAACTTTGCATCAAAGAAAGTTAATTACATTTTAAAGTGGATTTAAATAGAAAACCTGTGATTCAAATTGTCTTAATATTTCACAATATTACTGTTTCAATGTATTAAACAAATGCAGCCTTGATAAGCATGAGACTTTTTTCAAAAACAGTAACCTCAAAAAAACAGTAACGTGTATAAACAAATCGCTGCATTTTCTTTTTCCATCTAGCCTTCTAATTCTTTGAATTTAATATTCAACAAAACAGTGTTCAAAAAGCTCAAAAACAACAACATAAGTGTGGTATAAGGCGATACAATAATATTATATAAAAGCAAATACAGCACTTCTTTTAAATATCACTGAGTTTTTGAGGCTCGCTGTTGTTTTTTAATTTGATCTTCACATTTTTTTAAATGCCAACATTTAGAGCTATATTTTGTGGCATTAGCTGACATAAATTATGGTTCAAGTACTGCATGTTTAGTGCAAGCAAAATACATTATGCAGTGGTTTAACAGCATTAAACATTTTAAGAACTTCACATGCCATTTTGGCTTGATTCTTGATGCAGATAAACATGTCAAAAATTCAGGTTGCTCAATGACAACAAGAATGATTAACCAGTCCATCAAGAGCGTGTGAACTGATCCACACAGGGAGAAATGCAACAGGCCGCTTCAGCATTTCAATGCTGGGTGATAATGATTTAACAGAATCTATGATGAGTATCACACACATCAACTCTGAACACAAAGCTCATTTATTGGATGATCTAAAGGTGCATTATGTAACTTTTATGTCTTTTGTTTACTTTCAACTAAAGAAATTAGCAGTGGTTTTGGCATATATGATTAAACTCATAAATACGTATATGAATATCAATAATTGTATTATATATAGCCCTCTAGAAGCTTGCGTTCTGCAAGTGAACGACACATTATTGTCCCAAAAGAGGCACAAAATCACTTTCACAGACTTTTTCATTAACTGTTCCCACCTGGTGGAATGACCTGTCCAACTCAATCCGAGCAGCCAAATCCTTACCCATCTTCAAGAAACGGCTAAAAACACATCTCTTCCATCATTATGTGACCTTCTAACTCTAGCACTCTCTATTCTAATTCTGTTCTTAAAAAAATAAGGCTTTTAGACTTGCACTCTATTCATTTACTAACTGCTTGTTTTTATGTATTCAGACCTAACACAAGTTTAATCTGAAACATTACTAAAAAAAGAAATACAAAAGGACACACAATTCAGTTTGATGTGGCTGTCACAGATTTGGATAACTAATGTCTAATGTCCTGCTAAATAAAATAAAGTAAAAAAATAAAAAATAAAAAAAAATAAAGCATTTGCATAACAAAAAAAAACACTAACACATACTTTTGTAAAAATGTATAAAGCACAATGCCCTTGTGGGTTGTGTAGCTCTTCATTTGGAATTCAGTTATTAAAGTGTTTCTGTATTTTTTCTGTTTATCTTGCTCATTAAGAATCAAACAACAGTCACAGAAAACACTTTCAAACACAAGTCCTTCCCTGGTAGTACTAGCAACCTTCTAAAGGCTTTCATCACACTGCAGTCATTTGCTTCTGGGGGTAATATTTCACACAGGCCTGTGATAAGTAGCTTCAGGAAGACAGGACTTTGTCCTGGACCCATTACTGAAGTAGACATGGAGCAAAGACAACGCAGCCCCTCTCCCATCATTTTAATCAAGCGCGGCCCTCTGTGAGTCATGTGACCCCTGTCATCTGCCGCAATCACACGTGTCATCCTTAATATGATGACATCACCTGTATGGGTGGCCTCAACTGTCAAAACAGATGAAAGTTTTAATGAGCACTTTCCATAATAACTGCTCATCATCTCAGAACGTAATTGACTAATAGATCTCCACAAAGCCCTTGAGCACTGGAGCATTTGAACACAGAGAACATTAGGAATTTGAATAAACCAATTTCTCTGGGAAGGGATGGGGAGGTTATCAGGGTCATTTCAGAAATCAATCGATACCAGTGCAACACTTTGCATCCCAAAAGCGTTGTATTCTATCAAGGAGTAGACAATATACTGCAGCTTAAATAACTATTGATATCTTAATGATAGCCTATTGATATTGATATCTTATTGATATTGATATCTTATTGATATTGATATCTATTGATAGCCTTTTTATAAAATAAATAAATACTGTGCATTAAAAAATAAAACAAAAAAGTAATAAAATAAAATTAAAAAGTTATGGTGGATTATGAAAATGCATGACTAGATACATGCTAAAACACATAAGAGAATCCAACCTAAAATGAATGAATGTCCTAATGCAGTACATTAGAAATAATAACAGCATAATCTACCCAAAAAATATCTGCAATTCGAAGAGTCTTTTTTTCAGGATTACATCCATAATTCTATTTATCATTTAGCATTCATGGGACAAACATAGTGTAAATGGTAATTGTATTTATTTTATATCAATCTGTTCAAGCTGTAGGACAATAAAAGTACTTCTTACCAGTCTACATAATTAGTCAGCGTACTTTGCAAATTTGGAAGTCTACAGACACATATGCCTAAGATTTAAATTAATGTCACCCAGTTGTAAATTATCTTCTAAAACAGGCAGCAAGTGGAGGTTTTGAGAGAGAGTGATAAAAGATCTTATTTTGACTTGCGTAAAATTTCTTCAAGTTTGAGTGTGTGTATGTGTGTGTGTGTATACATATATAAATATATAGAGAGAGAGAGAGAGAGAGAAAGAGAGACCTCCTTTTATGTAACTTTTCTGTGAACTGTTAAAGTTTGAGCCTGGCCAGGTATAGTGTATAAAGTATACATGGGCAGGATCAAAACAAACATTGACACCTTGACAATAAAACGAATAAAACACGCGCTCAAACTTTTTTTAGTCACAAGATCAGTATCAGTGGAATTTGATTTCCTATGATGAAAACACACGTTGACTCTAAAGAAACACCAGACTTTAAAAAAAGTCACAAGAAACCCCAAACACGTCCCACTCATTTCCCCTCTTCTTGAGACCTCGGGCTGAACATTTCCTGTAGGTGCCATCCAGAGGAAGTCTGGAACATGCTACTGCTGCTGTTGAGCTTTCAGCTTACAACACAAACAGGTAGCTTCACAGGACACGCTGAAGGCCAGGCTATTTACTATATAAAGATCCTCCATCTTGACTGTAATTTCCTGGCTAAAGAAAGGTCAGAAAAAGTGTGTCAAATAAGAGGCTCATATAAAGGAAGCCATAACCTATTGTGGATAAATGATGTAATTTATGTCTCATACAAAGTAAGATAGAGACAAGCAGGAAACAATCATCACTATCATCTATATTGTTGTTTTCTGTTTTCGCCTGTTTTGTCGGCTACCAGGTGAAAGATATGATATTGCAGTAGCTAGATATGGATGAGGTTATGGGATCCTCCTTCTATAGATTTTTTGGTTCCACATTTATTTTTTCTAAAAAACAAAAACAAAACAAACACACACCCACAATAAATACATAAATACATACATACATACAGTTTTAGGATTTATAGTATTATGTCATGGAAACTATTTAGTTAAACTGGAAATAACTTTACAGAGAAAAGGTTAGCAAGTACTTTTTTTAACACTAAGATCATGTTAGTGATCTAATACTCATATTGTTTTGTGGCTATACTATTGAAACAGAGTAATACAATTCTGATTCGTTCCTCCTTTTCTTAAAAAAAGAGGTTTATAAAAATAAAAAACACATGTATATATATATATATATATATATATATATATATATATATTATACAGTGCCTTGCGGAAGTATTCATACCCCTTAATTTTTCTTCACGTTTTATGTTGCTGCCTTATGTTAAACTGCTTAAAAAGACTTTTTTTCCACATCAACCTACATATACATTATAATGGTAAAGCAAAAATGGTAAAAAAAAAAAATATATATATTGTTTTTTACATCTTTGCAAATTTATTCAAAATACTACACTTAAATGATTCTATTGCATAAGTACTCATTCCCTTATCTGGGACAGTTGGAATTTAGCTCAGGAGAATTCATATTGCTTGTAGGTGTTACTAGACCTGTGGTAAATTCAATTGAATGGGTATGATTTGGAAAGGTACACACGTCTTAATAAAAGGTCCAACAGCTGATAATGCATATCAGAGCAAAAACCAAGCCCTGGGGTCAAAATAACAATCTGTAGTGCTCAGAAACAGGTTTGTGTCAAGCCACACATCTGGGGAAGAGTTGAGAAAAAAATTATGCTTCATTGAAGGATCACAGAAGCATGTAGTCTCTGTTACCCTTAATGGAAGAAGTTTGAAACAACTAGGATTCTTCTTAGAGATGGCCTCCTGGCAAAACTGAGCAATTGATGGAGAAGGGCCTTGGTTAGAGTGGTGACAAAGAACCTGATGGTCACAATAGTTGAACTCCATGATCGTATATGCAGATAGGAGAAATCTACAGAAGGACAAACATTACTGCAACACTCCACCGATCTGGGCTTTAAGGCGGTGTGGCCAAACTCAGTCCTCTCAGTGAAGACACAAGAAAACACACATGGAATTTACAAAAACGCACATAAAGGACCCTCAGACTGTGAGAAACAAGATTATCTGGTGTGATGAACCTCAATTCTAAGCATTGTGTTTGAAGGGAACCAGCTCTGTTCATCACCTGCAGAATACCAACCTAACTGCTAACTGTCTTACAATGACAACCTTGTCCCAAGATGGTTTGATCAATTTTGGACACAGAAGGACCACCTCTCTTAAATATGCCATGGAGGAATATATAAACGATTTTCAAATAAATATGGTGGGTAACAAGATTCATTTAGAAGAGAGGGTTTACAGATCACAATGAAAACGGGAGAAGCCTCATGTTACGGCCGTCATGATCCCAGATGACAATATCCAGGATTAATACTGTTCATACCGCAGGGTATGATTCAATTCATTTACATTTAACCAGTTTAATATGGAGAGGCACTGAAATGTAGACCTTTGCTTATTTGTTTTTGACCTCCTAGACTGTACATGAAATTAGAACTATTTAGGTTTGTAGGTGAACATGGACTCACTAACTTTAACGCTAGCTAGTTTTAGCCAGAGATAGCTTGCTGATGCACAAGATGACGTTCTGACATAAACTTAATGAGAGCATGACAACCAGAAATTTAAAGTTTACTCTGTCTTGTTTGGGTTTAGGAAATAGAATAAAATAAATGGTATTGCCTATCCTCTCAGGATACCTGGAATCAATGTTACAAGTACCCCAGGCACATCGTACATATACACATATATATTTAAGTATTTATTTATTTACTTTTAATAAAAGGAGGCACACATGGAAATATATTTTTTGTGGTGACCAACATTATGCCTCAAGGGCTGTCAATTGAGCTTAAATTGTACCGAACCTGGAATATTGATAGATAGGTGATAGATAGGTTTGTTCAAAGCACCCCTAATCGTGACTATTGCTGAACTCCCAGGCTTTGAATAGTAATCTACACAGACTCATTAACTCAACCCTAGTGGACACATTTCACTGAGCGTCTCCCAGCACTCAAAGGACATCCAGCTCTCCACAATTTCGGAATTGAGAGCAAATCCAATGTGTGCCAGATGATGTGTGAAACAAGGAGAATATCTGTTTGAGCGTTGGTTTGCCTGTCAAAGCAGGAACTGGGAGGTGTTCGGATCTGACCTCGAAGGGCAAGGACTTCCCAGCACCCCTCTGCAAAACAACAGCACGGTCGGCAGCTGACACAGTGACTCTGAGCTTGTCTGTGCGCCGGCTCTGGAAACTCGCTGACCCCCAGACACACAAACGAATTTAAATGCACATGAAGTACACTTTCCAGACAACAACATTGTGTAGGGAGGACATGTGCAGTAGGGAAAGAACACTTCCTCTGATATGATCATGCAGGAATGAAGCGATGTTTGGGAGGTGATGTCAGATCAGGACCAGGAGAGTGTGTGGTAACATCTACTGCTAACGCTCATGTTACATAAGCCCAGCTGAGATATTCTCACCTCTTTCTGCTCAGGCATTTATAATGCCTAAAAATGATCAACAGATTCAAAAGAGAACCGACACAGAGGAAGCCAATGGCGGTTGTAGGAAAAGGAAATAAGAAGCTGTGGTGGGAAATGCCAGAATTGTCCATTTCCGACCTTCAGTTTTATTGCAGTCAGAAGTGACAAAGCCTTTGGCATGGCTTCACAGGTTAGATGGACAAGTGGGACAATCTTATTGACGGAATTAAATATACGTGGGTGAATATCACCAGTCTAATATCACAAGTCTATTTTTAGGACCCTAAGAGTTTATAGAAGGATAATTATTTATAATTCCAAACAAATAATCATTTATTAAATAAACAAAATTGAGTAAATTTTTGTTATTTTTATTTCAACATTTTTGTTTTCTTTATAAAATGTTTTAATTTATATAAAATATTGTTTGATTTCCTGAATAAACTTTCTTCAATAAAAAAAAAATCATGGTTTCACTGTATTTTTAGGTATATGATAATATTTAATTAAAATCAATGACTATATCCTTCCTGACAATTTGCATTAAAAAAAAAATCTAAATGGTCTTAAAATATGTTCTAAACAGGTCAAACTCAAAATGGTCCTAAACATTTTATTTTTCTAATGCAAAACATTTTCAAAATACTTAATTATTTTCCTGTCCGTTTTGAGGTTAAGTTTGACCAGGAACATTTTTCTTAAGATCCATTATACAGGTTGTTTTTTTTATGAGGATCTGTTTTCTCTTGCATTATCATCATGAATTAGGAGGCTATTTAGGAACATAAAACACGGAATGTTCCATCTGATAAAACAAGTGGGGGCCTGAGACTGATATTGCTACAGATGTGTGTTAATTTACTCATTTGCTTTCATGCTGTCTCTAATGCATCAGATATATAAACAGAGATATCTTTATCTCAGTCATACTTTTATTGCAAATAGATACTTCTATGAATAAAGCATAATTAAATGAAAAAAAACAGTTAAAATATCATAAAAAACATTAAGGAAAATATAGACTACTCCCGCAGAAAGGTCATAAAAAGCATCAGCAAACGCACTACGTCAGTTTTCAACTGTTGCTACTGAGCTGTAACTGCCCAGGGTGTTTGCCATGAGTATTTGCATACTATTTACATGAAAGGATTGACGTTAAGGAGATACCTTCTAAAGTGTGTATTTGCCTGCTCTACTTTAAGGACACCTGAAAAGCTTGTTAGTTTTTTTTTACTTTAGAAAACAGAATTGTTACCTTGAAAACTTATTTGGAATTTGAGGGAAACTAAATACGTCTGAGAATGCATTAGTCAATTTTCCCTGGTAATGTATTTGCCTTGGCATTCACTCTCAAACTTCAAAAGAAGCCAAAGCACTTACAGGCCAACGACAAACTAAATACGACTCAAACTCTTCACTAATCCCAAAACATGTGAAAGGACCGATCCATCATTAACCAGCCCAAAACTGTCCAGTTCTTTTTCTCCCAAAAACACCTTACAAGACGAATGCTGAGATCCATAGCTGCTTAAAATATCTCTCTGCATTAGGATGTCAGATGACAGCAATTCAGTGCCCTTAATGCTTGTCATTGTCCAGCGTCAGCCTGTTTAATGGAAGGAATTTTTTAGATGAGACAATTAGTCCCTTTGGCACAGGCTTTTGCCTGACCAGCTGATTTGAGAACGTCTGCTGAATGTTCATGCCTGGCCTTTTTTACCTTTAGTTATGTGGATTTTTGGATGCAAGACCTCAAGATCACAATGTCCAGCTTGTGGACTAAACACAAGGAATAGTTGGGCCAAAAGTGAAAAGCTTGTCATTATATGTCGTTAGTTTGCTGTTATATTCCACTAAACACAAAATGTTATTATTATTTCAATTGTCACGCAAGCTGTGACATACAACAACTGCCAAAAAGAAAAAAAAGAATCACAAATAAAGCACCATAAAATATTCCATATTCCAACACAAAGGTTTAAAGTGAAACAAGTGTGAAAAATAATGACATAATTTAAATTTTTGCAACCCAGGCTCATTGCAAATGATTTGACATTTGTGCAAAATATGACATAATAACACTTACAAGGAGAAATATCCAGTGAGTGGCGCTAAATAGTGAAAGTGAAAGTGACGTGACATACGACTAAGTTTGATGACCCATACTCGGAATTTGTGCTCTGCATTTAACCCATCCAAAGTGCACACACACAGCAGTGAACCCACACACACACACACACACACCGTGAATACACACCCGGAGCAGTGGGTGCCTCAAATTTTGTACTACTGTTTCAGCTATTAAAATAATTCAGTTTTGTATGTAATGGCAAAGTGATTATATTTCTTTCCTTTTTTTATTAAGTTAATTTGGAAAAACGTTTGAAGCATTTTTTGTTCGTTAATTACATTTTAGTTTTTTAAAGTAGCCTAATGACCAAGTGACCGGCGGCAGACATTGAGCTGATCATAGCCTATTTTTGATCAATTTAACCTTCTCAAATCATCACGACTTACCTAGAATAAAATCTATAGATATAAAACAGTTCAAGCATATAACAATGTTTAAACGTTAAACCTAGATAAATGTGCGCTGTTAGATGCATATCCAATAGTTTGTGCGGAGAATGAAGCTGAAGTGCGCTTTGGAGGACATTTGAAGGACAGTGGAAACAACTTTAAATACACAGTCATTTTTGCTCATAATTAAAAGAGTAATATATAATTTGGAACTGCAAAGGCTCTACTTTTATTTGTGCACACTCGCAATATCAACAAAAAACGTGCTTTTATAAAATAAAGAAAACACACATGAATTCTGCCATCTCGCCTTGAACAGGAGCGCTTCACAAAAATGAACCGAAACTCAGCGAATACAGGCCTCACAGACATGACAAATATATATATATATATATATATATATATATATAAAGCTTTAAATTATTACTTAACGAAATAAAACAAATCGAAAACAATAACTTTTTCATTATAATCATTTCATTATAGTATGCTCTTTAGTTATAATTATAATAGCACGATCTCATGTTGTTTCCACCAGTGCGGCTTTTTTTTCATCACTAATTGATGGATGTCTAAAATATAAAATAAGGAGAAGCCTAAACCAGGCCCGAGATCCAGCCTGCGTCTGAACTATGACGTGAAAATTGGCCTGGGCTGAAATGCAGGGCTCTAGCGGTAAAAGTCTGTTTAGTTTTATCTGAAACAGAATACTGGGAATCTAGAAACATTTTTTTATTCTGGCTTTTGATTACTGATTATTACTATTGCAGCAGTTCAGAATTAAATTGTCCAGTGAGTGGCACTAAAGGTTAACACGCTTTCATGCTTGAAAACAATAAAGTTCCACCTACAGTAAACCAACAGTTTAACAAAAGCAAACATGAAATAAAAACATTTGCTGAAGCAATCATGTCATATTAGCTTGCTTCTACTCTTTTATCATGTCGCATGGTTCACAGGACTCGTGCCAGAGCACTCTGCATTACAAGTGCAATGCTGTACCAGGTGAGCCACCGAGCAAGTTTACTATGTTAGAAAAGCAATGGAAAAGGAGCTGATTATGTAATGCAAATGTCAAAAGGTATTAATTTCCAAACATGTATGGTAAAAGTGTTTTGAGATAGTAACAGCTTTTCCCAAGAAACCACACAGAAATAAGCATTTTAAATGTATAATCTGCTCACGTAATCATAATTAGTGTGAAAGAGAATAAAAGATGTTGGTGTTTAACTGTCTCTAATATTAATTTCGACTGGGTACTGTAGTAATTTGTATGGATATAATAGGAATTTTTTGGAGTTTCACAAAAATGTAGTTGAAATGTTTTTCCAATGAGCCTATGTTGCATTTTTGAGTGAATTCGTTTTTTGATTCAAGGAGTATTGACCTTCACTTATAAGGTAAACATGTGTCTGCTTTTCCTCTTCCCAGCCCCAGCTGCCCACTTATTTTGACATGAGCAGTTCCTGTGCAGCTCCACATAAGACGGGGCTGCTTTATGTGGAAGACAATGAGGAAATGACCTAGCATGTGTGCATCTGAGGACATACAGATACGGGCTCTCCCGATGAAACCGAGAGAGAAGGAAGGAGAAAGAGAGAGCGGGAGAGTGAGATGACATCATGGCAAAGTTAGGTAGGAGGATGGAGAAGTCCTGTAATGCAACACTGTAGATAAACATGAGACAGCTGTATTTCTGAGATCTAGGACCGAGGGCCTTCCCAGCTTTTGTGCAGGATGCATTATCTGCTTTGGCAAACCGGAAAGCAACAGTCTCCAACATTCAGCAACCACAGAAGGATGTAAGGACTCCACATGCCCAACGGTGGACTCCAGTTTACAATGATTCAGCAACTGCTACTAGCAAGCTAATATCAGATGAAAGAGGGACAGTAAACAGTTTCTTCCATTTTAATAGGAGCAGTTGCGTAGACAGCTGTCCAAAACAGAATTAGGAGACAGACGGTGTCTCTGTGGTGTCTTCAAACCCCTTTGTGCACAGCTTCTTTAGTTCAACTAAATCCAGATTATACTCATAATCTTATTATAAAGCAGGTATTATTGGTGGTCATCCCAAATAATAAACACGTAGTTGTGTGTTCGTATGATAATACATGGACTAGTCAAATTAATTTCAGTTTAACATGAGATGCTAGTGCAAGACATACTGCACCTGCTAAAGCTAAGACAACAATAAAGAGATAGATATACGCAGGTCGATTATTAGTAATCTTGTCCTGATTGATATATGTCGATCTATTATCAGCAACAGCCTCTAAGCATGCCAACATAACCAATAAACAGCACTTCGTTTCTCCTTGGGTCAAACGTATCGACTGCCTTGTCATCACATTTTTGTTTAGTGCTTATAGTCAACTTAAGAAATATTGTGTAAAATAAGTACTTTACATTTACAATTATTCATTAAGCAGACACCTTTATCCAAAGCTTGTTTGAGTTCAGCTATTTGGTGTCTCATTGTTATCATTAAAAGTGCACTCAGTGAGTTTTGTTTATATTCAGCTAGCTGGATCTAATTTGCCATGAAGTGTTTTTGGAATATACTGACACCTACTGGTCTGGATGCATGAAGTTTCGTCTGTATAAAAATCCCTCTTTCATACTTCTGGTTTATTCCTTTTTGTTTTATACCAAACTAATAATTGTATGTATGTGCTACAAAAAAAGAGTACTGAATAAACATTCGGTCAATTGCTTGACATGACAGGTCATGTGATTTCAACATGGCGTCACCCGAGAGCGGCCTACCCACTCCATAGAGAAAGCCTTCATTTTTTTTACAAGACTGATCAATTTTTTAAAAATGCTGTTAATTTCTTTATGTGTAAAACGTGTACCATTAGCAAAAATATACAAACTGCACCTTTAATTTGTGTAATTATGTATCAGCATTATAGGCCTATATGCCACGCTGCTGTGTAGATATTGACATAATACTCTGCATTAAAAACAATATCAGTCAATGCTCATTGTTTCATTTTAGTGTACATCTCAATTGCCGTCATCGGGTTAATGTAAAGCTCATATTTATGCACGCTATTTATAAATATACAGCAGTCACCAGACACCCTGCTCTCTAAATATCAGGATTATCTTTAGAAAAAAACAGCTTGTTTAGGTGGTCTCCCAACCTAGTGAAGCTGGGCTGTTTGCTGGTTTTAGAGGGTTTTTTGGGCACTTTTTATCTAAACATACAGGCATTGCCAGCTATGACCAGCTGAGCATCTTAGCCTGGTTAAAAGTTTTATTTTTTCCTCAAACAAAACTGTCATTGAAACCAAAGGCGAAGGGCATCTTATTGAAGTATAAACTAATATCCACTTGCACTTTAATTTGCATTAGAAGGATGAATAGATTACTATCAAATAGTTGGTTAATAAAAGTTATGCACGGCTTTCTGCATCACTGTTACTGTACATAAAACACAATATCCTAACACAGAAGAACACAGCGTTTGAAACACTTACATATCTCCGCAGCTTCTTCTCGGGTGGCGACTTTCTCAACCATCCCTGACAGATGATTTCCCCTCCGCTCATTTTACAAAAAGAAAAACACAATCAAGACAGTAATATCACTCTGAAGTCCTCAGATGATGCGGGTCCATCTATGTTGAACGCGTGTGGATGTATAAGCGCAGCGCTGCGGCGCTTCATTAGTGATGAGAGGACGCGTCCTCTGCGCTCAGCAGGACTCCATGTAAACACCGCGCGCAGGAGAGACGCTTGACGCTCGAGCTGGACGCAGATGTAGGAAGTAATGTTGGTTGTCTGCTGTTTGTTTTCTCACTCACTCACACACACATACACCACGCCCTCTGAATTGAAGGGACGGGACTCTTTCTCACTATAGGGATGAACGGAGACAGCACACAGGCGTGGAGTTCACTGCGCCGACACCGACTCTCGCATATAACAGTTCGTTTATCTACACAATTAGGCCCTCTTTTAAGTCTAATAAAGTTTGTAAGACTTTCTCAGAAAATCAAATGTGCATATACTCTGTTGCCTCAAGCCTCAGCAAGGGCACTGAGTGTTTTCCCAGAATTTAAACCAGCCGTAACTTTAACTAGCGCATTGATTATTTTGAGAAACACGCCACCTAATGGGATAATTTATGTAATGCAAGATCTCAATATCCCCTGGCCGTGCGCACATGACAAGTTGTTACGTTTTATGATGTTGGGTTAAAAATGATTTGTATTTTCATTATCTACATAATTTGAATACATTATATGTGCAATGTGCCTTTAATTAATCTATAAAAGGCTTTAGAAAAATTAATAGTTTTTTCCTGATCAGTAACGGCGGAAATGCTCAATAGATGTTTTTTCACGTTTGTGTTTTGATGATGTTGTGACGATATTTGTCAAACGATAGGCTAATACACCCAGAAAGAGCCGGTCATATACAGCTGTATGTGACTGAGAATAACACCCACGTTTATGTTATTGTTGTTATTTTATGTGTGAAAGTATATTTTTTTAAATGGCAGGTAAATATGTTATGGCCAATATACTGTTGTAAAACTTCAGTTCCCTTATAAACTAAGTTTTCTTTCTGTGTTTTGGATCACTTCTAAATCAAATCAGAAACATAGCTTGGATGTTGTGAGCGAAGTCTTCTACGGATCCGGGAGTAACAAAAACATGACGCAAGAGAGGCATCAGGCTTTTGAACTCAATTTATTCTTGACAAGCATGCCTTTATATAAAATGTTTTCTGTACCTTATTTGGTCATTTTGCGAACCTCCTGTAATACAAAACTCTCTGTATTACAGGAGGTTCGCAAAATGACCAAATAAGGTACAGAAAACATAGCATGACAGGCACAGAATGAATGCATTATTTCTCTACTTATAGCCAAGAGACACCTGTCAAGCAACCTCCTCTTATTATAGCCAGGATACAGAAGCCAGCGAGCTCTTTACCTTTTCTGTAGCTTTGTATTCACTTATGCGGAAATTAAATCTAACAACTGTATAACAACCTTTACACTTCACAAGAATGAAAGAGGTGAACACATCCTATTAATAGCTAATACAAGATTCGTTTGTTATTGTAATACTTAATGTAGTAATACATTTACAAGGTGATGTTTACAACTGTAATGCTTGTTAAAAAATAGTTAGCCTTTGTATTTAGTTAACGACTGTGGACCCCCCCCCCCCCAAAAAAAAGATGCAGATTTTTTTGTTTGTTTTTGAAATTTCCTCAGCATATCTGAGCCACTGTGATGTAGCAAAGAAACGTAGAACTTTTAGAACGTTGAGCGTGTAAAGCCGTGCAACGCTCCTCATTTCACTCATTTAGGCTACTCAGTTTGTTGCTGTTCTAGTCTGATACACAACAGAAATGTATCATGGGACAGAGTTCTTCACTGGTACAACCGTTTACGGAGAGCGAGCAGGTCTACGACCTCCCCCACAGTAAACCCCCTAAATCCACCCCCCAACACGGCAGGGAAACATCATCCTCATCGGCCTGATGAGAAGCCTGTTGGCGATGGTGAGGAAATTGTGCTTCCCCTCTCTCCTCTGAAAGATACATTAATAACATACATAAGATTAATTAAGATACTATAATACATTAAGCAACTTCGAGATTCAAGAGTGAAACAGGAGAATTATACTTTGCACTTTTAATAGGTGAACAATTCGTAATTCTGTCAAGTAATTTACTGCTAACTAACATCTTGTGCTGGTATTCTCCTCTTTAGATCAGAAGCCTCTACAGCCCATCTCAAGATCTGTAGAGGTCATTGATCTCGAGGAACCTCATACCAGTGTTCTTCAAGTCCCTTCTGCCTCTAATCCTCTGGTGCAGGAAGACCTCCAAGCTCAAGTCCACGATGCTCCAGTCAGTGTGAGAACAGGTGAAGTGTCTCCTCTGATGATAGAGATGGACAGCACTGAGGTGTACATGAGACCTGAAGGTGAGTTTATTTCCACAATCCCAAACATAACACACACATGTTCTTCTTACAATATCTTTGAAGCAGTTCCGCTAAACATTGTCTTTTCCTTTTCATCTTTTAATAGACAACATTTGCTGCCGATATGTAATTGGTAGCAAGCTGGGTCAAGGTGGATTTGGTGCTGTCTATAAGGCGACTGGAGGATAGGAGGATTTGGAGGATAGACTTAAGGTTTGATTTTTTTTAACTTACATTAACTGCTCTTGAGCTTTACACTATTAAAAATAAAGGTTCGTTATTGGCTACATGAAAATCCAAATATTCTTCACATTAAGAAAAAATATATATATTAAGAAGTGTTCATATAAATGTTATTTGGAGAACCTGTATTTTTAAGTGTGTAGGATTAAAATTCATGCTTAGACGTCGTTTTTTGAATTGTTATAATTCATGGCATCCTACACATATTAATTGTTTTTTGTTTCGCTGATCAGGTGGCAGTGAAGTTTGTCAAAAAGACAAAACACACAGAATATATCAGAATTGTGAGTACAAGTGATTTTTCACTAGACACACTTGCCCAAGACTGAGTTAAATTGCCATTCCACATCATAAACTGTTTCTTTCTTCCAGCCTGATCATCCCAAGCCCCTTCCCAAAGAAGTCGCCCTGACAATTCTGGCCAATAAAAACCCAGTGAGGGATATTATTAGGCTGCTGGACTGGCAGGACCAGCAGAACTTTTACGTCATTGTCGTCCAGCGTTTCTCACACTGCATGGATGTTTTCCGCTTTGTGCAACGCAATGGAGGCAGCATCGACGAGAAGTTAGCGAGGTTCATCATGTTGAAGGCAACGCTAGCTGCAAGTGCATGTTGTCGCCGTGGAGTTTACCATGGGGACATCAAATTAGAAAACCTGCTTATAAACTTGGAGAAACTTGAAGTCAAACTAATTGACTTAGGATGCGGCAGTCTCCTGACAGAATCTGCCTACACAAGTTTCAGTGGTGTGTATTATCTCTAAAAACTCTTGTGAATCAGTTAAATCAATACTTAACGCTAAGAAGACAAGCTGTGGTAATGACTAAAACATCAGACAAACCTTTTCCTCCAGGAACAGATAAGTACTGCCCTCCCGAGTACATACTGAAGGGCGAGTTCCACGGAAAGCCAGCGACGGTCTGGTCTCTAGGGATCCTCTTGTTCAGAATGCTGCGTGGACGCTTTCCAGATAGTTTCGACTTCTACAGGGCCAACTTGAACACCTGGTCCAAACCTGGCTTGACAGAAGGCAAGTTCCTCTCCACAAGTACAATTCAAATGCAAAAATGTATAGGCTTTATAGGAGTTGGACATATGGCTAATGCAGAAATGTATCAGTTTTCTGACCTAAAGATCTTACAGCTTAGAATAAGAAGAGCGGATGTAGATTAAAGTATTGACCAGATATCTCTCCCATCTTTCTGCACAGAATGCTGCCATTTGATCTGTTCACTTCTTCAGCAAAAGCCAGAACATCGGATTGATCTGGACAGGATTGCTCACCATGACTGGTTATAGGTACTAAGATGAGTTAAAAACTATTTGATTTGTTACACTCTGTAAAATAAGGGTTCTTTATTGGCATATATGGTGTTGCATGCTTAGTTAGACTTATAATCTGTTGTTTAATTAAAGTAATGTGTTTGTTACATTGATAAGAGATAAAGAGCGCTGGTCACTTTAAGAGTTGGGAATGAGCAATGACGTTGACGCTAGAATGTTTCACGGAGTTCAGTGACGTGAGTGTCAGTTGACGCAGTTCAGTAAGGTTGACGAGAACAATAAAAAGTCAAATAAGTTCAAGTACGAGTCCTCTTTACAGACATAACAATTGGCGACGAGGATGGCTGAAGAATTCCCCACGCTGTCGTTATCTCCTCCGAACCCCTATTTGCCCCATCCATGCGAGCCTACGGTCCCATGGGAGCAGTGGAAAACGCTCCGGTTACTATGGTAACCTCGGTTCCCTGAAAGCGGGAACGAGACATCACGGAGAATTTCTCCGTTATGGGAACTCCTTCCCTTCAACCTTTCCTGAAGTCCTATTGGCTCACGCCAGTCAAATGACTTGCCAATTGTCGCAAAGCATGCAAATATGACGAGCTCGAGACAGTATAAATGCGATGCCCGCGACAATTATATCAGAATCGGATACTGAACACCGTAGGCTGGAGAGCAGCGAGCACGACGACTACCGTGATGTCTCGTTCCCGCTTTCAGGGAACCGAGGTTACCATAGTAACCGGAGCGTTCCCTTTCAAGCTGTCACGAGACATCACGGAGAATTTCTCCGTTATGGGAACGATATTCAATCCCGCCGTGAGAGAGGCACGAAGCCTGTACCCTACACACACTAGCAGATAGAATACGCACATACATACTTCCCACCAATAGCGACGCTGTTAGGCGAGCTCACAGCTGATAGGTGGCGGTAAGCCAATAAGCGTCTAAGCCCAAGGTATACGAAATTTGCATATCTGGATAGAAATAACGTCGGCCGCGCTGAAAAACAGGGCAACTTGCGCAACGAAACACTGTAAGGAGCTGCACAGAGAACTGTGTTAGCAGCAAACACAATCTAGCATGATAATGGTAGCACTAGAGAATCAAACACGAAATACAGGAATCCGCACTGAGTACAGGGCAGAACAACCATATTAATAAGAGGGTCATGCAGAGTAAAAACTTACTGTGCGAGACAGCAGCACTTACATAAAGATGTAGCAAAACATGCATCAGCCACTCACCGACAGCACTTGGGAGGCAAAGGACTGAACGTCCAGCTTGTAAAACCTGGCGAAAGTATTCTGTGAAGACCAGCCAGCTGCAACGCATATATCTCGAATAGACATACCTCTCGACCAAGCCCACGAGGAAGCAATAGACCTTGTTGAATGCCCCCCAATGTGTAAAGGACACTCCAACCCTTGGCTCGTATAAGCAGCCGTAATAGCGTCTACGATCCAGTGGGAAAGCCTCTGTTTTGAAACGGCCCGGCCTCTCGCACAACCACCGTAGCATACGAATAGTTGGTCAGATTGACGAAAGCTGGCCGAACGGTCGATGTAAATCCTCAAAGCCCTGACAGGGCACACCGAAGTCTGAGCATCTGCTTCACGCGAGGCTGTTGACTCGGAAGACAGGGCAGACAGAGAAACAGTCTGCGTCTTGAAGGGGGTAGAAAGTGATTTAGGCACGTATCCCATTCTCGGCCGGAGAGTGACGCTGCAGTCACCGGGTCCGAAGCGAATACAGTCACTGTCCACAGAAAAAGCGTGCAAATCCCCTATGCGCTTAGCTGACGCGAGTGCAAGAAGGAGTGTAGTTTTAAGAGACAGCTCCTTCAAACCCACGGATGTTAAAGGCTCAAAAGGTGGCTGAGAAAGAGCTCTTAATACCACCTCTAGGTCCCAGGGCGGAACTGAAGGTGGCCTCGGAGGGTGTAGCCTTCTCGCTCCCTTAAGAAAACTCACCACCATGGGGTCTCTGCCGATCGACTGACCGCCTTGCGGGGAACGGAGCGCGGCAATGGCTGCCACATAGACCTTCAGTGTCGAGGGTAACGATCCACTATCCAGCCTGTATTGCAGGAAACTCAGAACATCCAACACGGTGCAAGTAACCGGGTCGATATGAGCCTGATGGCACCATTTCACAAACACTCCCCATTTTAAGGCATACAAACGTCTTGTAGAGGGTGCTCGCGCTTCCGTGAGTGTGTCGATCACACGAGACTGCAATGCGTCTAGCTCCCCTGACAACCCTGAAGCAGCCACACATGAAGGTTCCACAGTTCCGGGTTCGGGTGCCACATCGAGCCGTCCGCCTGGGATAGCATGTCCCTCCTGACCGGAATCGGCCAGGGAGGGGCTATCAACAGCTCTGTCAGGTCCGGAAACCAAGGCTGGCTCGGCCAGTTCGGGGCTATAAGTATCACAGACGCTCGCTCCTCCCTGATCTTGCATAACACCAGAGGCAATATTTTGATCGGAGGAAACGCAAAAAGCTTGGCTGCCGGCCAGTGCGCTGTGAGCGCGTCCCCTTCCAGCGGGGAGTGGGACAGGGAGAAGAACAGCGGGCAATGTGCATTCTCGCTCGTAGCGAATAAATCCACCTCCGCTTCCCCGTAGAGGTTCCAAATCACCTGAACCGACTCGGGGTGTAACCTCCATTCCCCTTGAGGAATTCTCCTCCTTGAAAGCATGTCCGCTCCACGATTCAAGAGACCGGGGATGTGCGTTGCTCTGATGGATAGAAGGCGAGAATCCGCCCATAGCAGTAAAATCGCTGCCTGCTCGCACAAAGCCCTGGAACGAATGCCGCCCTGGCGATTTATGTACGACACTACAGACGTGTTGTCGGTGCGAATCAGTACATGTTGCCGTTCCAGTTGTGCTCGAAACTCCTGTAGAGCTAAAAAGACTGCTTCCAATTCCAAGCGGTTTATGTGCCATCGGATCTGAGGCTCCGACCACCGCCCCGAAGCTGGCATTCCCTCGCACACCGCTCCCCAGCCGAGCGTCGATGCGTCTGTTGTGACCACCACGCGTGAAGTCACCAACCCCAGGGGGACTCCCTGGCTGAAGAGATCCGGGTTGCGCCACGGAGCCAGAGCTTCGATGCAGCCGCAGGTGACCGCGATACTCAGCCGTCCCGAAGTCCATGCTGTCCAGGGGACTCGAGTTTTCAGCCACAGCTGCAGTGGTCGCATGTGTAATAGGCCCAGATGACATACTGCCGAAGCTGACGCCATGAGTCCCAGCAGTCTCTGAAATTTCTTCAGATGAACAGAGCTGCCTTCTCTGAAATGGCGCAGGTAAGACAAAATGGCCGCCACGCGCTCTCGCGAGAGGCGGGCTCTCATTTCCAGGGAGTCTCATGCAAACTCCCAGATACATAATGGACTGACTCGGGGCGAGAATGCTCTTTCGCCTGTTTACACATAGCCCTAGGGACTCCAAGTGAATAAGTAGCGAGTCTATATGGCTGAGTAGCGTGTCCTGGGACTGAGCTAAAATCAACTAATCGTCCAGATAGTTGAGGATGCGCATCCCGCTCGCCCTGAGGGGGGAAAGTGCTGCATCCACGCACTTTGAAAATGTGCACGGGGCCAAAGCCAGCCCGAACGGGAGAACAGAGTATTGGTACGCTGTGTTCTCAAAAGCAAACCTCAGAAACCGTCTGTGATGCGGTGCTATCTGAATGTGAAAGTACGCGTCCTTCAAATCCACGGACGCAAACCAGTCCCCGGGGCGAATTTGCGCCAGGATCTGTTTCAGCGTTATCATCCTGAACGGACGTTTGCAAAGCGCTCTGTTGATGGGTCTCAGATCCAGAATTGGGCGGAGCCCCCCATCCCTCTTGGGTACCACGAAGTAGCGGCTGTAAAAACCGCTCTCCAGCTCGTTCGGTGGGACTCGCTCTACTGCTCCTTTCTCGAGCAGACAGCCAATCTCTTGCCTCAGAGCCTGGGCATTTCGAGGCGATGTTAGAGACTGCACCACGCCATTGAAACGGGGTGGTCTGCACCTGAATTGAAGAGTATATCCCCGCTCTATCACGCTGAGTAGCCAACGCGAGATTCCCGGAATAACTTTCCACGCGCTTATGAACTGACGTAGCGGCTTTAGCGGCTTGGTCGTTGGATGCGCGGCTAGAACCTGTGTGGGATGCGGGCCTGCACTGCTCTGAGGCGGGGCAAGGGGAGCCGCATTTATTGAGTGAGGAGGAGAAAGCTCTTTTTGTGAGAAAGTATGCATTTTTATTGAATGAACACCCAACACACACACATTTGAGCAACTGAACTTTTGGCGCTTGGGAGCTGGGCTGCTCTCGCGCTCTCCTCCTCTCTTCCGATCGTCAGGAAGACGGTTTAGCAGCCGGGGGCGGGCGAGAGTCACGTCGCGGGCTTCTCCGCTGACCCTGGCGCTTCTTACCGGGACCCCACACTTTCCTCCGGACATCTGGTTCCTGTCGAGGAGCAGTAGCAGTCCCCCCCGCAGGGGCAGGCCTGGAAATATCCCTCCGCTCCCTATCCGTTTGCTGCTGGAAGGCGCGTCTCGGCATCATGTGACTCATGGCTTTCGCGCGCTTTTGAGCCTCAGCGAATCGCTCGGTTATGGACTCCACGGCATCACCGAAGAGGCCGGAGGGAGTTACAGGAGCGTTTAGGAGCACCTTACGGTCGGCATCCTTGAGGTCAGCTAGGTTTAGCCAGAGGTGCCTCTGAAGAACGACCATAAAACCCATGGCCTTACCCACGGACTGGGCCGCTCGCTTCGTCGCCATCAACGCGAAGTCCGTCGCCGCGCGCAGTTCCTTCGTCGCCTCAGGAGTGAGGACTCCGCCCTCCGCCGCTTGCAGGAGTTTCGCCTGGAACACCTGAAGCACTGCCATGGCGTGTAACGCTGACGCCGCCTCGCCATCAGAGGCATACGCTTTATTAGCGAGGTGGGCGGTGGTCCTGCACGGCTTCGAGGGAAGGCTGATGTCCGAGCCTAGGGTCTTCGCTGCTGCAGGACACAGGTGTGCAGCAACGGTCTCCTCGATGGGGGGAGAGCGCACATATCCGTGGGCCTCCGCCCCATCCACGTGGGAGAACATGGCCTGCGTGTTAGAGTGGACGCGCGCCGATTGGGGCGCAGACCACGTCTTCACTAGCTGTTCGTGCACATCGGGGAAGAAAGGCACCGATGCCCTCGAGTCAGCTTTGCGTGTGGACCTGAAGTACCACGAGTCGAGCTTACTCCTGACAGGCTCCTCCGGAGGATTCCAGGTAAGCTCCAACTCCTGCACAGCTTTTGATAGAACCCTCATGAGCTCCTCCTGGAGGTCTGAAGGCTCTGAGCTGCCCAACTGCTCGGGCTCCGATCCCGCCCAATCCTCCTTCTCCGAGGCCGAGATGGACATGGCCTCGTCGCCCTCCTCGTGGCCAAAGGCTACGAATCCCTCGATGTTGGAAGGGGGGCGGAAACAGTCCTCGGGGAAGGAAATCGGGGAATGAGGCGACCGTTGGGTTCGGCGGCACGGCAAGACGGCGCTCCCGCCGCCAGGAGAGGGGGGGCTCACCAGCGGCACGCTGGCGGCAGTGAGCCCCACCCCGAACAGGCCGCGAACCACATCGCGGCGGGCCCGGAGCACGCGGATAGGCAGGTCCGCGCAATGTCCGCAGTCGGACTCGTCCAGCGCCGCCTCGGTGTGGGCCAGGCCCAGGCAGGCGACGCAGTGAAGGTGATGATCCAGCGGTTCGATTGGTCCCGCGCAGATCTTACATACTGAAGCCATCACGAATTCAAGGTGAAGTAGAAGATTCTGATATAATTGTCGCGGGCATCGCATTTATACTGTCTCGAGCTCGTCATATTTGCATGCTTTGCGACAATTGGCCAGTCATTTGACTGGCGTGAGCCAATAGGACTTCAGGAAAGGTTGAAGGGAAGGAGTTCCCATAAAGGAGAAATTCTCCGTGATGTCTCGTGACAGCTTGAAAGGGAACGTCGTTTGAAACTTACCTGTTAGCAATGGGCCTTGATGGCGTCCCGACGAAGCGGAAAATGGCCATACTCCTCCACTGTCTTGGTGCCGAAGGACAGCGTGTTTTTCGCACACTCGGAGATGCGGACAATTACGCCGCTGCGATTACACTATTAGATCGACACTTTGAAAAAAAACAGAGTCTCCTGCTAAAACGGCTGCAGTTCCGGCAACGCAGACAGCGCGCTGGTGAGTCGATTGCGCAATATGCCGCTGACTTGAGAGGACTGGCAAAACCGTGCGGTTTCGGTGCTTTATCAGATGAGATGATACGAGATCAGTTAATTGAGAAAACAAACAATACACTCGTTCGAGAGCGGCTGTTACTGGAAGATGATGATCTCACTTTAGAGAAAGCTATAATTCTGGCCTCTCAAATTGAGTCTGCTGCACAATGCGCAGCTAAATTAAATACTGCACATGAATCAAGTGTAAGCAGTGGGGGCATGATACAAGAATGCACACAAGTTCACGGGGCAGAGGCAGATGTATCTTCAAGTGCAGACATACAGTATGCACGCCCTCAAGTTCAGCTGCGATGTGGAAATTGTGGGTCCACTAGACACTCATCACGTGCCCCTGACTGCCCTGCACGGGGACAAACATGTCGACGCTGTCAAAAGCTGAACCACTTCGCAAAATGGTGTCGGTCTGCTCCAGTTCAAGCTCATGCACAACGAAACCCACGTTCTAACACTACAACCCCTGCTATTATTCATTCAATAAATACCAATTCAGCAGGTTTTTCCACATGTGCTGTTAATATAGCGGAATCTTGCATTCCTCTGATCCTGCACACAGGGGCTAAAGTCTCACTACTCAATATGTCCACTTATGATCGTTTTCTGCCACACTTGCCTCTTCAACCGCCTTCTCTGAATCTGTTTGGATATGGAAGTTCTGCAATTGATGTTATCGGTCTCATACATGCGCCTGTCCAGTATGACAACAAGGCCCTACCAAACTTTCCATTTCACATTACACGCCATGGCAGCAATATCCTTGGATTGGACCTTTTTATGAGTTTGGATTTTTCTCTGCTGGACAATAAGGGGGCTCAAATTCTGACTGTCAGCTGTCCCTGGCAACAGGAATGGCCAACGCTGTTTGAAGGCCTTGGGTGCTTCGCTGCGTTCACTCACCAGCCTCTCTTGGACCCCACAGTTAAACCAGTCATTCAGCCACTACGCCGCATTCCGCTGGCATTGCGTGAGGAAGTCACAGCAGAACTTATCAAACTGCAAGCAGAGGGCATCATCGAACCTGTTGACGCCTCCCCGTGGGTGTCTAATTTGACAGTGGCTAAGAAAAAATCTGGCGGACTGAGAGTTTGTGTGGACTTAAGGTCTGTCAACAAAGCAGTAATCCCAGATCGCTACCCTCTGCCATCAATCGAAGAGCTGACTACACACTTTCATGGCTCAACAATTTTTTCCAAACTGGACCTCCGTCAAGGTTATCTCCAGGTTCCCCTCCACCCAGACAGCAGAAATCTCACCGCCTTCGTTACACATACTGGTGTATTTCGTTATACAAGGATGCCTTTCGGACTCAGCTCGGCCCCTAGTTGTTTCCAAAAAATAATGTCCACCATACTGGCTGGTGTTCCTGGCACTGCCATCTATCTTGATGATGTCATTGTCCATGCCCCAAATGCAGTGGTTCACGAACAGCGCTTAAGGGCTACTTTTGCTGCACTCAGTCAACACAATTTGACACTTAACATGGAGAAAGGCTTATTTGCGGTACCAGAGGTTGACTTTGTTGGGTTTCATGTTTCATCCGAGGGCCTTTCGCCATTGCACTCCAATATTGAGGCTATACATCAGGTGCCGGAGCCTTCGTCCGCAGCACAAGTTGCATCGTTTCTGGGGATGACAACATACTATATGCGTTTTCTACCTCAGTACTCCACGATTACGTACCCTCTCCGCCAGCTGCTCAAAAAGGATGCTCCATGGACCTGGTCTTCAGCTTGTTCTGATGCTGTGCGCACACTTAAGGAACTGTTGACAAACCCACCTGTCTTGGCACACTTCAGCCTTGACTGCCCCACACTGGTCACTTGTGATGCTTCAGCTACTGCTGCTGGCGCTGTTCTTTCACAACTCCAAAATGGAATTGAACGGCCCGTGGCTTTTGCTTCTCGCGCATTCAGCCTGACTGAACAAAAGTACTCAACTGGAGAGAGGGAGTCTCTGGCTTGTGTATGGGCCTGCGAGCGCTGGCATGCCTACCTTTATGGCCGAAAATTTACCCTTCGAACTGATCACCAAGCCCTCAGTGCACTAATGTCTCCTTCTGGGTCTGGTCACAAACCACTGCGCATGTACCGTTGGACTGACCGCCTCCAGCAGTATGACTTTACAATACAATACACCTCAGGCAGAGATAATGTGGTGGCTGATTTGCTGTCCCGTTCTGTGTCATCGCCCATTGCTTCCTGCCAGGTGGCTGAGGACAGGGACCTTATTCAATTAGTGCATGCACCCCTGACAGCTTTTGTATCCTTGGAGGAACTCACAGAAGAGTCTGCTGCTGATTCCACACTACATGCGGTCCGCGAGTATGTCCTCAATGGCTGGCCAGCTCAAGTTGCAACAGATATCCAGCCATATGCCCGAGTGAAACACGAATTGTCATGCTGGAATGACACATGCTTGGCCCGTGGACTCTGCGCCATTATCCCTGCTAAACTCAGAGGACGAGTGCTGACCATGGCGCATGAGGGCCATCTCGGCATAGTCAAACTAAAGCAGCGTTGTAGGGATCTTGTATGGTGGCCAGGGTTGGACAAAGATATCGAACAGCTGGTTCGGGATTGTGCTCCATGTCTTGTAAGCGGGAAAACAGGCCCACCAGTTCCGCCACCACTTGGATCTTTGCCTTGGCCGACTCGACCCTGGGACCACATTCAGCTGGACATTTGCGGTGAGCTCCATGACGTGCCCCATCATTTGCGTTTCCTTGTAGTAGTATATGATCTACATTCAAAGTGGCCGGAGGTTGCATCTGTGGGCTCTGTCACGTCCAGTTCCATCATTGACTTTCTGGAGTTGCTCTTTGCCCGCTGGGGCCTTCCAAGAACCTTGACGACAGACAATGGCCCTCAACTAGTGTCTGCTGAGTTTACCAGCTACATCCAAAGCAAAGGCATCAAACACATACGAACAGCTTACTATCACCCACAGTCAAATGGAGGCGTAGAGAGATTCAATCAGTCGCTAAAAAATGGTCTGAGAGCCCACTTAGCACAAGGCTACTCTTTCAATGAGGCCTTATCTCAGACTCTTCTACACTACAGAGCAGCTCAGCATGCCACCACTGGGGTGTCACCAGCAAAACTGATGTTGGGGCGAGAGCTGGAGTTACCCCTGCATAGACCTTGCCCTCCTACTTCTCATGGGGGCAACCCTGTGGTGAAAGCCAGGGTACGTGAACAACAGCTCAAAGCACGGAGCAGATTTGATGCGAAGAAAAAGGCCCGTATTCCCAGAATCTCCCAAATGGACTGGGTGCGGGTTCAGCGGCCACACCGGAAAAATAAGCTCCACACTTTCTGGTCGCAGCCCCAGCAGGTGCAAAAGCAGTTAGGTCCAGTTACATTCCAGCTATCAGATGGTTCCCGTTGGCATGCCAGTCGACTTAGGAATGTACTGTGCCCTTCTGGTGCAGATCACACCCGAGATACTGTGCTTCCTGGTTCTCTGCTCAGTTCTTCATACCCTCTGCCCCCAGCACAGCATCCAGTGACTCCGCAAACAACTTCCCTACCACCAGTTGCAGCGTCGCGAGGCAGGCCTACCAGATCGCACATTCGGCCTGCTCGTTTTCAGGACTACTTAACCTCCTTTCACACTTAGTTCACCGGGAGGAGAGGGGAAATGTTGCATGCTTAGTTAGACTTATAATCTGTTGTTTAATTAAAGTAATGTGTTTGTTACATTGATAAGAGATAAAGAGCGCTGGTCACTTTAAGAGTTGGGAATGAGCAATGACGTTGACGCTAGAATGTTTCACGGAGTTCAGTGACGTGAGTGTCAGTTGACGCAGTTCAGTAAGGTTGACGAGAACAATAAAAAGTCAAATAAGTTCAAGTACGAGTCCTCTTTACAGACATAACATATGGTTCCTTGAAGAACCTTTTAACATCCACAGAACATTCCATTGCACAAAATGTTCTTTAGATTAATTACATATTCTTCACACTATAAAATGTTTAATTTAAGAATTGTTCTCTGAAACATTCTTTGGAAAAACCCAGAATAGTTATTCTATTGCAAAACCCCCGCCCCCAAAAAATGAAAAAAGTGTATTATTCTTAAAAGTGTAGGATGAAAATTCACACTTCGAATTTATGATATATGTTTTGTATTATGATTTGTTATGGTATTCCATCCTATGGTATATTAATAGTTTTTTTGCTTTGTCCATCAGGTGGGAGTAGAATTTAACAAAAAGTCGAAATGTGTTGAAAGTATAAGCATTTGTGAGTACAAGTGATTTTTCAATAGAAAAACAAATGACTCAAGACTGAGTTAAATCCCTATTTATAACCATGTAACAGCCTAAAATGTTTCTTTCATCCAGTCTGAACATCCCAAGGCACTTCCCAAAAAAAGTCACCCTTATAGTCCTGGCCAATAAAGGCTCAGTGATGGATGTAATTAAGCTGCTGGACTAGACGGACCAGCAGGACCTCTACAGTACGTCAGTACAGTACACAGTTTAAGCTATTCACTTCTTCAGCAAAAGCCAGAATGTCGGCTTGATTTGGACAGGATTGCTCACCAAGACTGGTTTTAGGTACGGAGTCTAAGATGAGATAAGAAACTATTAAGATATATTTTGAAAAAGCCAACTGTTCTAATAATGAATTTAACAATAAAGCTCTTTTCGCATTTTGTTCCAGGTGTAAGACCAGTCATAGCCACTCTGAATGCGTCATCTTGTGCAGCTGTTTCCTCTGCCAGGCAGAATTGAGTGGCATCTCCGTCCATTCACTTTAACGTCTTGCAGGGCCAGCAAGCCCTGGTAGCATTTTGTGCCTTTGGCTTGAGGCAGCAATATTAACATCTGGTGATGTTGCTTGCTGAAGGATGTGAAAATTGATGCATTTTGTAAATAATACAAAAATGTATTACTTCATCTGAACGGCTGCAGAGGCTCCTGCCAGAGCCTTCACAGAAATCTACGGTTTAGTCAAAAAAGTTAACGTGTTAACAGTTCACTCACTCAATTAAAACTTCTATATTTAACATTTTATATTCACAGAATGAAACAGAGGACTTTAGTCTTTGCAGACAAAATTCTAATTTATTAAATTCAAAAATAACTTCTGCATCACAAGATCAAAGATGCTGTCAGAAGACAAAGAGAATGATTTAATTTCAAAGATGCGATTGATGATAGTGGTCATAAATAATAATAATAATAATAAATGAACAAAAACAAATAACTACTTCTTTTAGGGAGGCTGTTAAGTAATATCTGCTCCTATCTAAAACAGAGAAGATGAATGTTTCATAAAAACACATGAAACCCATTATTCATCCTTCTGCACAAGAGCAGTGCTTCCTAAAATGTGTTTCTGGATCTTCATCAATATTGCTTATTTTGTATGCTTGCCTAATCAAACACACCTGACTCAGATCACCAGCTCATTAACAGAGACCCTAGACCTCAAATGGGCGTCACACAAAGACATTCAAAATGTGCAGTGTTGGGTGGCTTCAGGAAAACTCTGTTTTATAACACTGTTTCAAAGCAGGCAGGAGTGTGAGAACCTTGCAAAGGGAATCACATCTTTAATATTGTGGAGTCCCAGAATGCACTGCATGTACCTCTCAAAGCCCATCCCAAACCCACCATGAGGGACTGAGCCAAACTCTCTCAGCTGCAGATACCTGTCAATCACAAAGATGCTCTGTAAGGGTATGTTTACATGACAACAATGTGACATTTTTCCTTTACAAATGACAACATTGTCAAAGCGACCCCCATTCACACAGATCCAAGAAAATAACTTAAAATGCTACATTATGCATGGCAGGCCTCTAGTTGGAGATGTCACTTTGTAAAGAAACGCTACTTAAACACATAATACGGAAATGTCTTTTAAGTCTGGAATAAAAATATGGTTGGGCGGCAAAAGTTGTTCTTAGAAACCTACCATGCATACTGTATGTGTCCTCCAATCCAGCCCTGTGAAAAGAGGAAAACATGTAGGAGATGGGAGTGAATAGTGCTTATTAATACAGCAGCAAACATGTAATACTTATGGGAAGCATCACATTATATAGTTGGCGCTCACATTCTGACATACAGAATATACACTATAGCCTAAAAGTCTTTCGGATTTACTAAAATAAACTTTTTTTCAGTACAAATCAACATAAGAGTGCATAAAAAAATACTTTAGTACTTGATGTTATATTTACACTGTGAAAGTCACTGTCAGTTTTTTTTTACCTTTATTCAGCAAAGATGCATTAAATGATCAAAAATGGACAGTGCAGACATTTACTGTATAATGCTACAAAATGTTTACTTCAATGTGTTTTTCAATGTAGTTTATTAAAATGTTAATTTTTCTGTCAAATGAATGCTGTTTTTTTATCTTGGAAAAATGTATCACAATTTCCTCAAATATATTAAGCAGCACAACTGTTTTCAACATTAATAATATTAATACATTTTTAGTTCAGTCAAACAATTAATCGCATCCAAAATAAAAGTTTTTGTTTACATAATATGTGTATGTGTGCTGTGAATATTTATTATATATATATAAATATATAACATTGTTATTACAGTATTTTTGATGTGATAAGTGTAGCTGTCCCAAACTCGGTCTCTGTGGCCCTCCCCAAACACCACCGGAGGGCACCGTCACCGGAGTATTTACTTATGAACTGCATCTCCCACAATGCCCTGTACCTGAGACTGATTGCTGCACAGGTGTTTCTCATCTCGGTGGCCTATATTAGCTGCCACCCATCAGGCACTCTTTGCGAAGTCTTGTTTTGCCCCGGCTAACACTTCTGAGCGTTTATCCTGATATTATTGATCTTCTGAGTTTGGACCTGTCTCTATCACCCCTGTCGCTGTTATCTGATCTTCGCCTGTTTAACATTGTCTTTTAATAAAAGCTGCAAATGGATCCCCATGCCTCAGTCCCTTCGTTATAGTAGCCTTGGTGAGCACTTCTGAACAGTAGTTTATCCATGCCAAGTGATTACAGCATATATATTATTATTTATTACTATGTGAAAAAGGACTCTTCTCTAATTCTTACTGTGCTAGTCGTTGACTCAGAAGTTCTAGTCTCTCCTCTCTCAGAGATCCACCACAAAGCTCCCCCACTCCAGGCACCAAGAGATCTACAGCAGCTGCCTGTCCAAAAAATCCTCAGTGAATAAGCAATGAGCACATAGAGTGCAAAATGGACAAGCTGAATTAAAAAAAGACATGCCATAACATCTTTATCACATCTGATCATTTACTCTAGACTTTAAACAAATAATATAATCATTTCACACAGATTTTGAGTTGAGTGGAACTCATGGCAGGACCACATGATGCTGAGAGCTCATTCTTACAGTGTGGTTGGGCTGGTCCTGGTTGTCTCGGGCATAGAAAGGCTTTAACTCGTAGGGATAGTTGATGACAAACAGCGGGACGTTTTCACAATGTTTCACTAGGAACTTCTCATGTTCTGTCTGAAGATCACAGCCCCACTAATGTAAAGCATATGTCAAAGAAACAAAATTAAAAAATTGTCTTCTCAGATTGACATACACAATACAATTAAAAAGATTGGGTCAGTAAGGTTTTTAATGCTTTAATGTAATACAGCCTTAATCGTATTAGAGTACAGTAAAACTAGTACTACAGTAAATACAAATACAGTAAAACCAGTAATATATTGATATTTTATTATAATTTAAAGGGCACCTATTATGCAACTTTCAGTGCATTTGGCTTCCCATAAGCACGACCAAACACCGGCTCTCTCACTCTCAGTAATGTTTTTTCTACCAGCTATTTATTGCAGTAGATATGTAATGCAGAGAGACGTATACGCGACGTGATACACTCCAAACAGCTATTTTTTTAGACAAACCCCAAAAATGTAATTTTCCAGCTAATATAATAAATTATCTGTTGGGTATTTTGGGCTGAAACCTCACAAACACATCCTGGGGACCCCCAAGATAAATTTTACATCTTGTAAAAAAAGGGCATAATAGGTGCCCTTTAAAATAGAGTTTTCTATTTTAATATATTACTAAAATGTAATTTATTCCTTTGATGCTAAGCTGAATTTTCAGCATCATTACTAATATACTGATTATGCTGATAAAATATTTGTGCCGCTTAATAATTTGTGCAAACCGTGATATGTTTGTTTCAGGATTCTTTAATAAAAAGTTCAAATGAACAACGTTTATGTGAAATAAACATATTTTGTAACATTGTCTTTAGTCACTTTTTATTGATTTAATGCATCCTTGCTGGATAAAAGTAGTAATTTCTAACTGACACCAAACTTTTGAATGCTAATGGATATCATATTTTTATTTAATGTGCACTCCTTAAAGTATATGTATAGTAATAATATAAAACAAGCATATGCTGTACTTCACTTGCCTCAGTGGGTGCTGAATGTAAAGTTCTGTGAACTGCTCTTTAGTATGTCTATGGCCTCGGTGTAAGAAATGCTGTAAAAGGCAAATATAACAATTTCAAATTGTGCAATAAAAATGCATGGTTCAAAGAGAGATGACATACATACTCAAAAACTACTGATTCTTTTAACAGATAATATTAAGATATGTATGTAATGTCTTTCTCAAGCTCAAGGCCTTTTTTTAAGAGTAAAAGGACTTCTGCTTTGGGAAAAGTAGACTGAACTCAAATGTTATACGTACACATTAAATTTTCTTTTCAACATAATATCCACTTGATCCTGAGGATGTTCAAATAACATAAAATATTATCAGTTTATTACAGTCATTATAGTGGAAACTCGTAGCAGAGCTCTATGCATTGCAAGTGCAATGCTGTACCTGGTGAGCCACCGAGCAAGTTTACTATGTTAGAAAAGCAATGGAAAAGGAGCTGATTATGTAATGCAAATTTCTAAAGGTATTAATTTACAAACATGTATGGTAAAGTGTTTTGAGATAGTAACAGCTTTTTCCAAGAAACCACACAGAAATAAGTATTTTTAAATGTATAATCTGCTCCTGTAATCATAATCAGTGTAAAAGAGAGTAAAATATGTTGGTGTTTAACTGTCTCTAATATTCATTTCGACTGGGTGCTGCAGTAATTTGTATGGAACGAGGCTGCTTTATGTGGAAGACAATGAGGAAATGACCTAGTATGTGTGCATCTGAGGACATACAGATACGGGCTCTCCCGATGAAACCGAGAGAGAAGGAAGGAGAAAGAGAGAGCGGGAGAGTGAGATGACATCATGGCAAAGTTAGGTAGGAGGATGGAGAAGTCCTGTAATGCAACACAGTAGATAAACATGAGACAGCTGTATTTCTGAGATCTAGGACCGAGGGCCTTCCCAGCTTTTGTGCAGGATGCATTATCTGCTTTGGCAAACCAGAAAGCAACAGTCTCCAACATTCAGCAACCAAAGAAGGATGTAAGGACTCCACATGTCCAACGGTGGACTCCAGTTTACAATGATTCAGCAACTGAAGAGCTCTTTTCCAAAACGCTATAAATCCATTTGAATAGTTTTAGAGAAAAGGACATTTTTTTTACCTAGACCCATACATTTTGTTAATATTCAATTTATCCTGTTAAAATGGTCTGTTGGCTCAGTCTGAACATGTTAAACAATGATTGTTAAATTAAACAACAATATTGTCGATTATAAATTCCAAGTTTTATTTAATTTTTTTTCAAAACGCTACAAATCCATCCTTTTTTTATGTTCGTTTATGTCTTTAAAAAAAGAAAGAGAACATGCAACATATGACATAAGGGACTCATACTATAAGCCGGTCGCACCAGCCTTGTGTTGATTTAACCCCCCCGGGTCCGCACCATCACACCGAGCGGGTCTAGAACCCGGGTTTTCGGTGCGGGAGGCGGACGCTCTAACAAGGAACGCCAAAGGCTACAGCCTCTAGCGCCAGTCGCTAGAGCGCCTCTTTTTGAGGTCAGGGGAGTGAGGTTTACACACAGCCCTTACTGGCATACACATCTGTTACATTGACATCCCACAGTGGGTATTAACGCACCACCTGAGTGACGAACCTTCTTTTTTTTTTTTTTTTTTTTTGATTTTCTTTGTCCAGTCGAGGATATATCGCATTTAAGCTAAAAACAGGTTCGGCGCTTATAGCGGTTTGGAAAAGAACTGCATCTTGCAGTACATTTTAAACAAGGAAATATAGCGATTTGGCATGAAACATTGATGGAGCAGTGAATCGGTTCAGTACACAGCAAAATGGCATGACGAACTCATTTTTTTTTTATTTGGCGTTTATGGAAAAGAGCTCTTCAACTGCTACTAGCAAGCTAATATCAGATGAAAGAGGGACAGTAAACAGTTTCTGCCCTTTTAATAAGAGCAGTTGCGTAGACAGCTGTCCAAAACAGAATTAGAAGACAGACGGTGTTTCTGTGGTGTCTTCAAACCCCTTTGTGCACAGCTATTTAGTTCAACTAAATCCAGATTATACTCATAATCTTATTATAAAGCAGGTATTATTGGTGGTCATCCCAAATAATAAACGCGTAGTTGTGTGTTCTTATGATAGTACATGGACTAGTCAAATTAATTTCAGTTTAACATGAGATGCTAGTGCAAGACATACTGCACCTGCTTAAAGCTAAGACAACAATAAAGAGATAGATATACGCAGGTCGATTATTAGTAACCTTGTCCTGACTGATATATGTCGATCTAGTATCAGCAACAGCCACTAAGCATGCCAACATGACCAATAAACAGCACTTCGTTTCTCCTTGGGTCAAACGTATCGACTGTCTTGTCATCCACATTTTTGTTTAGTGCTTATAGTCAACTTAAGAAATATTGTGTAAAATAAGTACTTTACATTTACAATTATTCATTAAGCAGACACCTTTATCCAAAGCTTGTTTGAGTTCAGATATTTTGTGTCTCATTGTTATCATTAAAAGTGCACTCAGTAAGTTTTGTTTATATTCAGCTAGCTGGATCTAATTTGCCCTTAAGTGTTTTGGAATATACTGACACCTACTGGTCTGGATGCATGACGTTCAAGGTTCAAGGTTTCTTTATTTGTCACATAATAAATTATACAGGGTATAATCAGAAGTGAAATGTAGATCAAATCAGGTCCGCTCATATAAAAGTAACACAACTCAAGAGCATATATATAGGTAAAAAAGAGAAATAAAGAGTAAAATGTGCAATAGAATAAAGAAAAGTGCAAAACAAGTAAGATGTGCAAAAACAGTATATGGGACTTAATAAATAGTAATATGAACAAGAGGGATGAGAGGGATGTGCAAACGGGTTGTACTGGGTATGTACACATAGCAGCAATACGGATGATAAGAATATGAATGTTTTTTTAGTTTTTTTTTTACAGTTAATAATGAGTCTTGTAAATGTTTATGAAACAGAGTTTGCGTTAAGGAGCCTGATGGCCTGAGGGAAGAAGCTCCTCCTCAGTCTCTCAGTGTTTGCCATCATGCTCCTGAAGCGCTTGCCAGATGGCAGTAAACGGAAAAGATGGTTACCGGGGTGAGTTGAGTCTTTGATGATTTTAGCAGCCCTGCTTTTACAGCGTTTGAGGTAGATGTCCTGCAGAGAGGGGAGAGTAGACCCTGAGATGCGCTCAGCTAAGCACATGACTCTGTAGAGCTTTGCAGTCCTGGTTTGAGGAATTACCATACCACACTGAGACGATTGTTTCGTCTGTATAACAATCACTCTTTCATACTTCTGGTTTATTCCTTTTTGTTTTATACCAAACTAATAATTGTATGTATATGCTACAAAAAAAGAGTACCGAATAAACATTCGGTCAATTGCTTGACATGACAGGTCATGTGATTTCAACATGGCGTCACCCGAGAGCGGCGGGTGACCCTGCACCCTTTCTACATGGAGTTCTACCCACTCCATGTAGAAAGCCTTCATTTTTTTTATAAGACTGATACATTTTTTTAAAATGCTGTTAATTTCTTTATGCGTAAAACGTGCACCATTAGCAAAAATATACAAACTGCTCCTTTAATTTGTGTAATGTATAAATCAGCATTATAGGCCTATATGCCACCCTGCTGTGTAGATATTGACATAATAATCTGCATTAAAAACAATATTAGTCAGATGCTCATTGTTTCATTTTAGTGTACATCTCAATTGCTGTCATCAGGTTAATGTAAAGCTCATATTTATGCACGCTATTTATAAATATACAGCAGTCACCAGACACCCTGCTCTCTAAATATCAGGATTATCTTTAGAAAAAAACTGCTTGTTTTAGCTCAACCTAGTGAAGCTGGGCTGTTTGCTGGTTTTAGAGGGTTTTTGGGCACTTGTTATCTAAACATAAAGGCATTGCCAGCTATGACCAGCTAAGCATCTCAGCCTGGTTCAAAGTTTTCTTTTTTCCTCAAACAAAACTGCCATTGAAACCAAAGTCAAGTGCATATTTTTGAATTGTAAACTAATATCCACTTGCATTTTAATTTTCAATAAAAGGGTGATAGATTCCTATCAAATAGTTGGTTAATAAAAGTTATGCACGGCGTTCTGCATCACTGTTACTGTACATAAAGCACACTATTCTAATACAGAAGAATATAGCGTTTGAAACACTTACATATCTCCGCAGCTTCTTCTCGGGTGGCGACCCAGCAAACACGTCAATGTTGGGCCCACATGTGTTTCACATGGGTTACAGGGGTACAGAGTGCGCATGGGCTCAAAATGGGCATCTTATCTGGGGCCCACTTGGGTTACCCAGCTAGGACCCACATGGGTGAACCCAGGTGGGCATCTTATCTGGGGCCCACTTGGGTGACCCAGCTAGGACCCACATGGGTGAACCCAGGTGGGCTCCCCATGTGGTTCCCAGGTGGGTATTTAATGGGAAATTTGTGCATGGACTGAAAATGGGCTACACATGGGGTCCCATGTGTTTACTTTTTGTTTTATCAAATATAAACATAATAAGTGCATAATTAATTCCATAGGTGATTACAATGTGCACATATGCCTTTAAAATATTTTTTTTTTTTGTTGTGACACTTGAATTAATTTTATCAATCTTAATTTAATCATAATTTAAATCAAAATCAAATAGACATAGTACATATCCTTCAAAATATTTTTTTAAGTTGTTGCTTTGACACTTGGACTAACAAGCTACTTAAATCAAAATGTTAAAATGTGAACACTCATGCAATTGTACCACATTTTCTGATTTTAAAAAGATCAAGAGCCCACGATTTGAAAAATAAATAAATAAATAAATACATTTTGTGAGGTCAAAACTATTGCAGGAACTCACGCAGCAATGACCATCTCCCTGTCAACTATATCGCGAGATCTTAAACAGCACTACCCATCCCCCACCCGCTGTTGGCTGTTGCGCGCCACTTTCGTCCATTTTCCGTGAGTGATTTTGCTGTCAACTATACTTAAGGTAAGAACTACAACACTACATAAAAACTGAAAAGTAAATTGTATTAGAAATACTTAGTTTTCACAACATAATGTTAACCAAAGCATTAGTTTAGCTCATTGTCTCGTTAGAATGTTGATAATTACAGTTAGACATCTATCCTCAGAAATCGCGCCTCTTTTTGAAAAATGTTCGCCGTTTTTTTTTTGGCTCCCCATAACAAAAACGATAGGAGTTACAATATTAGAGTAATATATTTTCTTATAATTTACAAACTGTGTTATTAAATTGTTTCGAGTTGGTATATTTGACTACTGTTTTACAATATTGGCATTTATAGTGTGCACATCAAACGCCCAAAAAGAGTTAACGTTATCGGTATTTTGAATGTAACCTGTTCAATCTGTCTGCTCCCGTTTATTTTTAAGCACAGAACTACACAAAACACAGACCATAGCGATTTTAGTCCAACAATTGTGCACACTCATTGAGATATAATGCACTTTCATATGTTTAATAGGCATTTATTCACTGAACTATAATGCACATTGATTTTCCACTGAATTATGCGTAATCTCCACGTTCTGCACATTCGGGACTGGTGCACATGTGAGAGAGAGCAGGCCCGTAGGTCACTCAGTACATCATGTTTAAAATAAAATTTGTTATCTGAATGACTAATTTGCTTTTTAAAACTCCTCAGTCCTCATGAATGTCTGTATGTATAATTTATCATGTATACAAATCTTTATAAAGCAAGTTTGGAGCAAAAGCATGGTTTTGACCATGTTTTATTTCATTTTTTACTATGCTATGTGAACTAGTATATAAGCTGCTGTTAAGATGTAGGCCTTGATGTTGTAGATGCAGCTCTATCCACTTGGCTTAGGGGTCGACCGATTATCGGCCTGGCCAATTATCGGCACCGATATTAAGCATTTTTACGATTATCGATATCGGCCATTTTCAAAACAGATGTGCCGATAATATTTTTTATTTATTATTTAAAAAAAAAAAATTATTATGCAAACAAACATATATTTACAGGTGATATTATTTAATTTTTAAATGCACTATTTGGCTCCGATGCAGCCTGTCTGAGCTCAACACTCTGTGGCCTAGAGCAATCTCCGCCCACCGCTCATCTGATATGTAGAAATTAATGCATCTGGAGCAGTAACTCTGAAATGTACACTATTATACTAATATTGTGGTATTAATGTCTAGTCAGCATCACTATTTCTAAAGCAAATACATAATTCAGTTTTTAATAAAATTGTAATATATATATTTTTTAATTTTAATAAAAGAATATTTAAATTATTCAAGGCTTTCCAACAATCTGTAGTTTTTTTTGCCTGTTTGTGCACACAGTTAGTATGTGTAGCATTTAGCATTGCATAAAAAGCTAAACAATATATTTCTGACCAGAATTCACTTTAGATCAAAATTAGGTGTAATTAGAAACCATACAAATAGTTATTACGATGAAACAAATGTTTTGCCTCAATTAGAATATTAACTGTTTAAGCCTTTGTTTTCTTACAGAAAGTAATGGAGCATTCTCAAAGAACAAAAAGAAGGAAAATAGCTGCAAAAGTGGCTGAACATTTCCGTCTCGTTGCACAGCAGATTGACCAACCACTGGAATTTAATTTGGAAGCTGCTTATATTTTGAACCATTGGAGGATGTTTCTTTGGAGATCTATCATGATTCTGTTGAGGATGTGTCACAAAATGTAGAAAACGAATGTGCCACAGACATTTTTTATGACCCTTTTGATGATGACATATTCAATGATTTTGAAAATGGGATGCCTGCTGATGCCAGTGACTTTGACTTGGAAAGTTCAGATTCAGAGGATGCTGCTTCTGAGAAATTAGATGATACACGTGGACTTGCAGAGTGGGCTGCAGAATACAACATATCACAAAATGCGTTGTCTGCACTTCTGAAAACTCTCAAACAAAAAGGCCTTAATGTGCCACTGGATGCTAGAACCCTGATGTGCACAGAACGCAAGTGTAATGTGAAAAATGTAGCAGGGGGATCGTACTATCATTTTGGAATCAGGAATTCAGTTGTGGCAGAATTGGCATCCTTAGATTTTGATCTGAGAGTTCTGACAGACACACTTACGCTTAGAATTAATATCGATGGTCTACCTTTATTCCGCAGCACCACTCTGAGTTAGGGGTCGACCGATTATCGGCCTGGCCGATTATCGGCGCCGATATTAAGCATTTTACCGATTATCGATATCGGCCATTTTCAAAACATATTTGCCGATAATTTTTTTTTATTATAATGTTTTTTTTTTGTTTTTTTTTTTATAATGCAAACAGACATACAGGTGACATTATTTATTGGTGACTAAATAATACAGGTGAAATTATTTAATTTTTAAATGCACTATTTGGCTCGATGCAGCCTGTCTGGGCTCAACACTCTGTGAGAGTGAGGCGATCTCTCAATCTCTGAGAGCAATCTCCGCCCACCGCTCATCTGATATGTAGAGAGTCACGAGTCCGACCAATCAACGCGGAAAACTGAAAGCAGTCTCACACCGAAAGCACTTGCTAACTGGAGCTGCCTCAGTGATCACGCATCAGTTGTCTCTCAAAGGTAAGGCAGCAGCAGACGTTGCTGAAGTTGCAATAAATCACAATCCACTATGATGTCCGCGATGCGGAAAATGCGGGCAGAATTGCGGAATGCAGTCATATAATGGACTTTACCGTATAACGCGGAATGTCATGGAATGTGTCGAAGTTTGGATGAATTAATCAAAAGTAGGTCAGTACACTTAAATCGACTCGCGCTATGGACTAGTATCTATAAATATTAAGCCGCAAAAACACTATTTAAATATGAATCCTGCATGTTCTGCATCTCTGTTAATGAATGACACAGACGTGCGGTTTCGTTTACTGCACACATACATGAAGAGCGCGTGATGCTCGCGGTGTTTTCAGCATAAATGAGGACATAAATACATGAACAACATCCCCAGAACTGCTCTGAGAGTCACTTCTTGAGCATTTGACCGTTTCATTTGAGTAAAACGATCGTCATATCATATATACATAGGCTACAGAAACCTTATTAGGTTCTCATGGCAACCTGTTTAAATATAAGTTCGGTTTAGCCGAATATATTACTGTATACGTAATACAACTACAACAATTATTACAACTTTTGTTGAGAATAATAACACAATACGCTATTTCTTCCATGTTTTAATTTTAATAGTAAACTCATTTGTTTGCCAAAAATAAAGTATAACTCTCATTTGATTAAAAGATAAATTAAATTAATGTTTTATGCCTTCATCTGCACTGTACTGTAAATTAAAATCAACGTTAATGTTGTTGTTAATAACAGTTTTCAGAATTAAAGACATGTTTAAAAGCATTTAAAGAACGTTTTTTTGTCAGAGCTCTTGTTATTATTAATTTTGGCATTAATTTTCTTTTTTACACCAGACACGTATATCGGTTCAAAATATCAGTTATCGGTCTACTTGATCTGTAATAATCGGTATCGGCATCGGCCCTGAAAAACACATATCGGTCGACCCCTACTCTGAGTTTGTGGCCTATTTTGGCTAGGATAAAGGAGATCCCAAATTCAAACGTCTTCATGATTGGATTGTACTCTGGTGTGACCAAACCATCTCAACTACAAGAATATTTGAATGAATTTATTCAGGATTTTAAAGCTGTTATACATGAGGGTATTCAGCATCATGGTGTACATTTCAGAGTCACTGCTCCAGATGCATTCATTTGTGATGCTCCAGCACGTGCTTTCCTCAAATGTGTGAAGGGTCACACTGGCTATTATGCATGTGAACGCTGCACTCAAAAAGGTTTATATCTTAACAGAAGATTGTGTTTCCCTGAGTTGACGTCTGGGCAAAGGACTGACGAGAAATTTAGAGATATGGGCTATGAAGGTCACCAAGTAGGTGTCTCGCCACTCTGTGAGTTAGGAGGAGTGGCGTTAGTTTCAAGTTTTGTGCTTGACTATATGCACCTTGTGTGTTTGGGAGTGATGCGCAAGCTGATTTTTCTTTGGTTAAAAGGACCGTTGAAATGCAGACAATCTTTTCGAATTCTCACTGTAATTTCAGCATACTTGGCTTCAGTCAGGCAGTACTTGCCCAGTAATTTCGCAAGGAAACCTAGGTCTATCTTAGAAATTAGCATGTGGAAAGCTACTGAACTGAGGCAGTTTTTGCTTTCCACCGGCCCTGTTGCCCTATTAAATAATATATCCAGTGTAATGTATAAACATTTTATGCTTTTGTCTGTATCTATGAGAATTCTTCTAAGCCCAGATTTGTGCACTGAAAATTGTGTGACTTTGCTGAAGATATTTTAAAACCCTTTGTGAAAGATTTTGGCTTGATTTATGGTCTTGAATTTGTTGGATATAACGTGCATTCTTTGATACACATTGCCCAAGATGCACGGAACTTCGGCCCTCTGGATAGCATTTCCTGTTTCCCCTTTGAGACATTTTTAGGTAAACTTAAAAAAATTGTACGGAGACCCCAAAATCCTGTGCAGCAAATTGTCAGGCGCATCCATGAGAAGCAGAGTTTGGCAAAACAGAAGAAAACATCCATTTCCTCTCCCCTTAAACAGCCCCATCTCTCTGGACCAGTGACTAATGAACTAGGAACATGCCAGCAGTACAGGCAGTACAATGATGGACAGACGTTCATTTCTTGCTGTAAAGGCGATAACTGTTTCTCCGTAGGGGGGAGAATTCTGATTGTGAGAAACATTTTGCTTTCTTCTTGTGACTCTGTAAATGTACTGTGTAATATCTTTGAGAACTATGACTCTTTTTTCAGCTACCCAATTGACTCTGCATGCCTTGGAATTAACTTTGTTTCAAACTTATCCAAAGACTTGCATACTGTATCGGTTGAAGAATTAAGGAGAAAAATTGTCCTCTTGCCATATAAGACTGGATATGTGGCATTGCCACAACTGCACTAGCCTGCTTGTTTTGCATTTTTCCAGCATGCTGCAATTTGCAATTGTGGATTTTTTGGACGGTGGATGTGTAGCTGTTGTACCCTGCAAGTGGTTTACAGGACCTGAGGAAGATGCTTGTTACTGGCCACCAGGACGAGTAAACATCAGCAAGGCAGTAAAGGATGAAGTTGTTCCAAATTCTGACTGGCCACAGTTTAAAGTGCGCATATTGGGAAAAGCAGGTAATGTTTTTATTGAGTGTGGAATGGTGATCGTTATAATGATAATTATGTGTCAAATTACACACAAATAAGGTATGCTTTGTTTTTTTTTTTTTTTGTTTTTTTTATGCCTATAACCTACAGGAAACTATGTCCATGCCACAGCAAAGCTTCTAAAGTCTGAAGTGACCTCTGACTTGCAGACGGAATCAGATTCTGGAGGAAATATGGGAAAAGGGAAGCGAAAAAGAAGGTAAGACTAAATGTATATATTTACTAGTGGTGGGCCGTTATCGGCGTTAACGTGCTGCGTTAACGCGAGACTCTTATCGGGCGATAAAAAAAATATCGCCGTTAATCTATTCTCAAAGTTGGGTTGGGAGCTGGGTCTATACTACGCAAGCTATGATGACTTTCACCCTGATATTTTAGCGCGGATGTATACCTAGCCGAATTGCACTGTAGGGGGCGAGAACGAGTCTTCGAACTAGAGGCTCGCAGTCCGTGATGGACAGATTGTTAACGGCTGGTCTATGTGGTAATACAATCGGGCAGGACATCCAAACGCTCACCTATCATTCATCAACCTCAAATATGGCTTTTCATCTGAAAGATGTATGTAGTAGCAACTTTACATGGCCGCTCAATATGATGTTAACCTAGAGAAATGTGCGCTATTGAAGTGTTTGTGTGGAAGCGCGTTTGCTGCAGGACAGGCTCCGGTGCGCTCACTTGCTCTTAAAATCTCCGTCATTCTTGGTCATACAGATAAAAGTAGCCTAATACATCTTTCGAATCTGTAAAGACTCTACGTTTATTTGTGTGCACTCAGAATAACAACGAAACGTTGCGCTTTTAAGCAAACAGGATGCGCTTTAGGTCTCATGTGAACTTGAACTAGAAACTCCGTCTTTGAAAAATATATCTATAGAGAGTGAAATGTCTAAAAAAATAAAAATAGAAGACGTGTGTGTTAGCATGGATGATTTACATGAAATTTAATCTGTGCAACACTGTGCATAAGATGGCTTTCAGTTCAATATAATAACAAAAAACGACATTTTGGGTTTTTATTCAACTAATAAGGTGGGCACGCTGTGATCTGTACTATATTTTTACTGTAATTGACAGTTATCAAAAAAAAAAAAAAAAACAACAACACGGGAGTGGGAGGGAATGGGAGTCATTCTTCCGGGAGTGGAACGGGATTTTCCCCCAGTTTTTTCGTGGGATTGGGACGGGAAGAGATTAAAGTTTTGTGATGCATTTTGGAAACAGGAGATGAGCCCCTGGTCTAATGCGCCACCTGGCTTGAGAAACCCGTTCTCAAAGACTTACTTTTAGTCATTATTTGGGTAGCACACATATTCTGAATGCCTTCGGCAGAATTCAAATGAGCCATTTTAATCTAGATTAATCTAGATAAAAAAAATTAATCTATGCCCACCACTAATATTTACACACTCTGTACTAGGCATGTAATAATATCAGGACTCTACAGTGCGACCATTACAGTCACGTTTGTGTTGGGTGGTTCTTGGCCTCCACGTCGTGCATTAAAATCATTTGTAGGGATGCTCATTTTGGTTAATTTTCCTGACCGACAAGCACTGCTTGTTATCCGAACATTAACCGTTAACCGATAAAATAGGCCATTAATTTTAGTTAAGTAAACAAGTAGTTAAGTAGTCATGTAATTAAGTTACATTTTAGACACAATATTGACTTTTTTGTTCTGTTTCATCAACTAAAATGGTTCCAAACAAAGAAAAGTGATGAAGTGCTTAGTTAAGCTGTTTAACTTGACTGGTTTGCTTAAATTGATGCTGAATTCTTTCAATAACAAACACTGGTTTACACTAGACAGTAACTGAGCAGTAAGCCAAAGATGTTAAAACTAGGAAGTATAATTATTAGGGATGCACCGAAATGAAATTCTTGGCCGAAGCCAAATAATAATGAAATGCTTGGCCGAAGGCCGAATACCGAACGCGGTGTTTCGCATTTTTTTCATTTATTTTGCCAATTTTTTCACCATTACAATAATTAAATAGTAAAAATTAGCTTTTTACTATTTTGTGTTGCTTTTCAGAGAAATAAATCAAATAACAAAAATATAATTTCAAAATATTTATTTAACACTGAACATTTTTTTAACATTCCAGCAGATATTATACAAACAAAGCACAATATAACTTATAAATAAATTAGTAAAATAAAAAATATATTTTTATTTGGCCATCTTTGAAGCCCCCCTTCTTGAATAGCCTATGTTAGGCCTATAACTGACTGCTGAAAGAATGTAACTCTGTATGTTTACAACAACAAATGTGCATTGAATAGTGCAAAAAATGTGGATGAACCCACAACAAATAAATAACTGTCCTAGACATAAGCCTACTTAGCCTACTTCTTCAGGAAAAGTGGCAGGTTCTTCTTTATGAAAAGTAGCTTCTCTGCTTTCTCACATGAAAGTCGGTTCCTCTTCTCATCGATGACATGAGATGCAGCACTAAACAGTCTCTCGCTGTCGGTGCTTGTGCATGGAGCAGACAAGTACCTGCAGAATAGTTGACATTTTTATTGCAGTTTTCTGACAGTTGCTCATTTCAAAACGAAAAATGTCTTCAAGATAATGAAATGGTTGAAACCCAGTGTAGGCCTACTATTTTACTACACTGAAAATAGTTAAATTTTCACAAAATACATAATATAAAATATAGGTAGTAACACTTTACAATGTTTCCTTTTGTTAACATTATTGCTTTAACTAACAATTAGCAATACATTTGTTATGGTATTTATTAATCTTCGTTAATGTAAGATAATAAAAAATATTTAGTTCATGTTAGTATAAGTGCATTAACAATTTTAACAAATAGGCCTACCACTTTTGATACTTTTTAATTCAAAAATTAAAAATGTGATACTTAATTTTAATACTGTATTAGTAAATGTTAACATTAAGATTAATAAATGCTTTTAATAAGAGTTTTTCATTGTTAGTTAATGTTAAAAATAGAAATATAAAGTGTTACCATAATCCAAAATATAAATAAAATCTTAAATTAATTTCCCATACAAGTAGCCTACCTGCGTGCCATCTGCGCCAGGTCGGGAAAGCGGCCTTGATTGGTCCTCCAAAATTCGAGAGGGTTATTGCTCCTGGGGATGGGGACTTCTGAGAGAGAACCATCTAACTGTTGAGCGGTTGAGCTTGTCCTCTGTCTTGCAAATGGGTTATTCTCTTGGAGGATCTCATCGAACATGTCAGACAGCGAGACTGTGCGCGGCTCATCTGTAGTACGAGCGCGTTTACTCTCTGCGCTGTTTTCATCTCCTGCGCTGTGCATCACCTGACCGTCTCCATCACCTAGCGGCTTTCCCAAATCCAACTCGGCCTGGATCATTTCTCGTGTGCGCAGCTTTTTCCCCACATCCAAGTAATGATCTTTATATCGTGGATCAAGCACAGTCGCGATGCAGTACAGGGGTTCTGAGTCCGCCTGACTAAATCGTGTGCTGACAGCTTCTAAGAGCGCACTTTTAGTTGTTTTCACTCCATGGTCTGTTTCAGCCTCTTTGTTTAAAAGACGCTTTAGTGCTGCAAGTAAGGGTATGACGTCTGCCACAGATGCATCAGATGAGCTTATCTCTTTTGTTATCTGCTCAAAGGGGGCGAGAAGAGAGAGAACGTTCTCGATTAACACCCACTGGTATGCGGTGAATGTCGCGGGCAGGTCATGATCTGCTATGTATGTAGCCAAGACTCGCTTTTGCGCAAAAAGGCTTTCCAGCATATAATATGTACTGTTCCACCTTGTGCTCACATCTTGTTGGAAACGTTTTTGTGGCATTCCGAACTGTTCTTGGATAGATTGTAGGCGCGCATAGGCAAGCGGTGAATGTTTAAAATGGCCAACAATTTTCCTGCCTATCGCTATCACATCTGCTATACTGCGCTGACTCAACAATCCCTCGTTGACCGCCAGTTGAATTGTGTGTGCCATACACCGTATGCCTTTCAGATCGCTATCTTCCATGGCTTTAGCCATATTTCTTGCGTTGTCACTGACTACCGCATGCACTTTAGATCGGTCGATACGCCAAGTGTCAAACATGTTGGCGAACGCCTCGGATATGGCTACAGCTGTATGGGACCCTCTAAACTCTTGTGAGTGAAGCACAATCTTTTGTAGCTTGAAATCTGTGTCGATCCACTGCGCAGTTAAACTCAGCATACTGGTGGGGCTCACATCCGAGCTCCAAATATCAGTCGTGAAGCTGAGGGCTGCAATGTCTGTAGCCAAGAGCTCATGGACGTGAGTTGAAACGACGTTATACATCTCAGGTAAGCACACGTCTGAGAAATACCGTCTACTAGGGATGGTGTAACGGGGCTCAATATGGTCTATAAGCCTGCGAAATCCAACATCCTCTACAACAGAGAATGGTTGATCATCCAATGCGATGAATTCCATTATCCTTTTAGTAATACCTTTAGCTTTGGCACTGTCATTGGCAAACTTTTTTGCCTTTTCTAAGAAGTCAGCCACAGATGGAGTGGGTGTCCTAGGACTGGGGGGAGCTACTTTCCTTTTCGCTGCTGCTGTTGCCGTAGCCGCCGCCTTGTCTTTCTCGTACTCTGCATGATGTTCGGGGTGTCTTGATTTTAAGTGATAAATTAAACTTGAAGTGCTGTACGTTTTTGCAGATGCACCCCCTCTGGACAATTCAGCAGAACAGTGTCTGCAAACGGCCGTTTTTGCCTCTTTCTCTGACAGTTTAAAGTGCTTCCACACTGCTGACATGTTTGCTGCATAAAGCGCGCGCCTCTCACTCTACGCGGGTTACTATTTGATCGCGTCATTAAAAACGTCATTGTTCGGCAAAATTTATTCGGCCTTTTTACTTATTCGGTTGCCGAACATTCGGTGCATCCCTAATAATTATTTTACATATACAGCCCTGAATTGAACCTTGTACAACCATATAATTATACTTCACATTTTGTACATTTTAAGGCCAGTATCTCTGTCAAGCTCAGATGAGGAATCAGATGGTGCTGGGCATGATCGTCCACCATCTAGTGTGCCTTTACTTCCTCCAGTTCCAGAGATCCGCCAACCAGAGGCTCCTCAGTTGCTCAACATCCGTCCATTTATCCAGTCCCCTCCACCTTCAACACCTTCAACTGTTACACCAGACCGCAGACTTCAGCAAGGAACCAATAATTCTACATATAGGGATGGCATTTTTATACGCCTTCTATCCCTCCTGGAGGAAATTAAGGAGACGCAGAGGGTTCATGGAAAGATGATACAGTCACTTCTTACACAGCGTGATGGAAACACTGTTGCAGTACTACCCCAGGATATTCTTTTCCCGCTGAAGACGGTCTCAGATGTTGAAGCAATGGAGCTGAAATTGACAGACCCCACCGTCCACAAAGAAGTGGTATGTAGAGGCTTCTGTGTTTTCTTTTTTAAAGGGGACATCAGGTGCCCATTTTCCACAAGTTAGTATCATTATTTAGAGCAGGGGTGTCAAACTCATATGTAATGATAATCTTATTTTTCATTAGGTTGCCGTGGTGGCAGATATTGGAGGGACCACTGTAGATGAAGCTACAAGGAGAATGATGGCCTTCCTTTTGGATCACTCCTTGTCGAGGGAATACAATTTTGTTGGGCGCCATGGAAAGCGAGAGTTCCGGGGACTCAAACTCTTTGAGGTCATATATGGTATGTTTATTACTATAGTATTATTCATCTTTGCCAGAGGTTATTCAGCAGAGTTGAGTTCTTCATAAATCATTGGAAAATTGGAGAACTGCTTCTTTGATGCAAGTGGTCAAATATGGAATTTAATCTCTCTATTATGCTCTTTGTTTATATGTATTTCACAGGCAGCTTGAAATAAAATGCCCTTACGAACCAAATAAACAGAAAAGAAGCAGAAAAGGCAGTGTCAACGTGGCTCATTGGTGCCAGGGACAGGGGAAGAAACCGGACTGCGAGGGCACATGGTGGAGAGCAAGATGAGTAAGAGATGCAAAATAATAATAATAATAATAATTTATTACTATATGCACTCTTAAGCCCAATTTATACTTCTGTGTCAAACCTACACCGTAGCTACGCCATAGGCTGTGTAGTACACGCAGCCTACGCTGTTGCCTGACATGCACCTCTCCAAAAATCTGACAGCGTTTTCTATGCTGTTGGTTTGCTAGAACCCCTCCCTCCCTATGTATTTGTTTTGTGTGTGATTTTTGCACTTTACTGTACTTTAATGTTACACCTTAAATCAAAGCAAAGAACAAGTAAGTGTCTTATAATTTATTATAACACATCGCTCAAACTTTCGGTACAATCCTTGTGGAGATTGAAAGAATGCCATCTTCTCCTGTTCCGTTGTCGTCTCTTTTTTTTAGTTTTAAATAAATTATCTGTTCTTGGATATTATTTGCCGCCGTCACGACTGACAAGCCGCTTCTTCTTCGGCTTTTGCTGTGGTACTGCGGGTTACACAAGCAACATGCCCGTGGACACTGCAGACTAGCGGTCCGCTTGTGTTCTGCATGTTGACGTGGACAACGACGCAGAAGTATAAATGAAAACCGATGCACAGCCTACGGCTTATGTCTGACGCAGAAGTATAAATCAGCTTTTAGACATTTTGCTGTCACTTAGTTGTTTTTGGTAGAGTTGTTTAATGTCCCTGTGAATGTATTCTATGTCAGTGGTTCTCAACTATATTCCTGGAGCCCCTTTAATGACACCCACTTCAGGTGCCTGTTGCATAAACTGCTTAGGCTAGTCTTAAAAGTTAGTCATCTGTTATTGTTGTTTCACTTTCCTCAAAGACTGGTCATAACTTGTTAAGTCAGTTACATAGAAAAGTATAATAGCCTCATTTGAATCAAAGACAGACTGATTACCACACTTTGATTAACTGTTAGTTGGTTAAACTAGTTAAGATACGGTCTTAACATAGTTGCTATGTTTATGCAACCGACCCCAGGTCTTGGATTATCCACTAATAAACTGATGACCTAAATCAGGTGTGTTTGATTAAAGAGACATGCAAAATGTGCAGTTTTGGGGGGCTCCAGGAATGTGGTTGAGAAGCACTGATTAACAACGTGATGTGAGGTACTAAAGGCTAATCTGACATGTTTAAACTAAAAATATAAAATTTATTTTATATGTATTATATAACATTTTAGATATTTTAATATAACGAGTGGCAAAATATATTCATTTGTTCTATCTTTTCAAAGGGCCACTGGGAGAGTGAGAACGGAGGACTGAGGAGCTACACTGTTGCTTTGTCTTGTTTTGTTTTTGGAACTCTTCAGTTCAAGAGGTTATTATAACAAATATGTTGCTGGAGCATTACTGCACTTTGTGTTTTGTATTTGAGTTTTAAAAAGTTCTTAATAAATGAAAGCATGAGCTACTGGTCTTTCTTCATTGAAGCAATACATTTTACTGTACTTTAGTGGGTTAAATGTAATATTTGTAGTTAGGGATTTACTGTAAAATAAGGTAACCCAAAACAAACAAGTATGTTAGCCCATATGGAGCCCGTCAAGGCATGGATGTGTTGGCTGGGGACTTTCTCAACCATCCCTGACAGATGATTTCCCCTCCGCTCATTTTTCAAAAAGAAAAACACATTCAGGACAGTAATATCACTCCGAAGTCCTCAGATGATGCGGGGTCCATCTATGTTGAACGCGTGTGGATGTATAAGCGCAGCGCTGCGGCGCTTCATTTGTGATGAGAGGACGCGTCCTCTGCGCTCAGCAGGACTCCGTGTAAACACCCGCGCGCAGGAGAGACGCTTGACGCTCGAGCTGGACGCAGATGTAGGAAGTAATGTTGGTTGTCTGCTGTTTGTTTTCCCACTCACTCACACACACATACACCACGCCCACTGAATTGAAGGGACAGGACTCTTTCTCACTATAGGGATGAACGGAGACAGCACACAGGTGTGGAGTTCACTGCGCCGACACCGACTCTCGCATATAACAGTTCGTTTATCTACACACTTAGGCCCTCTTTTGAGTCTAATAAAGTTGGTAAGCATTGCTCAGAAAATAAAATGTACATATAGTCTGTTGCCTCGTGTTATAAATAAGCCTCAGCAAGGGCACTGAGTGTTTTCCCAGAATTTAAACCAGCCGTAACTTTAACTAGCGCATTGATTATTTTGAGAAACACGCCACCTAATGGGATAATTTATGTAATGCAAGATCTCAATATCCCCTGGCCGTGCGCACATGACAAGTTGTTACGTTTTATGATGTTGGGTTAAAAATGATTTGTATTTTCATTATCTACATAATTTGAATACATTATATGTGAAATGTGCCTTTAAATAATCTATAAAAGGCTTTAGAAAAATTAATAGTTTGTTCTTGATCAGTAACGGTGGAAATGCTCAGTAGCTGATTTTTTTTCACGTTTGTGTTTTGATGATATTGTGACGATATTTGTTAAACGATAGGCTAATACAGGGGTTCTCAACCTTTTGCAAGCTGGGGCCCCAACTGCAATGAACCAGCTTTGGGGGGGGCCAGCTGGGGGGGCCCAGCTTTGCACCCCCCCCCCCCCCACCAGCACCCACACCACCTTACATAGATATTTTTAGGCCCGCATTATTATTATTATTATTATTATCATCAGTAGCGGTAGGTAGTCCTATTATCATTACTAGGCTATTGCTATAATTGGGAATTGGCACCAGACCTCTGATATTAATTTATGCTTTATTATTGTTATTATTACTAGGCCTAATAGTAGGCATCATTTGCATTTTTTTACAGAAGCTTGCAGGTAGGTGATGTTAATGTGAGACCTGAGCCTGCTTTGCCGTGCAAAGATCCTCAATTCTTGGCTCAATGTTTGATAAACATAGCTTCAAATCATCCTCGATGTGTGCACGATTGCGGTATTTCGTTTTGAGTGCAGTCATTTTTGAGAATCCTGCCTCACACAAATATGTCGACGCGAAAGGGAGAATCTTCAAGGCGACGTCACAGAGTTCAGGATATTCCTGCATCAATGCTGCCCAGAATGACGAAAGAGGGCAGGAGCTAAAGAGTTCCTTCAGTCTACTGTCACTCTTCAGCTCAATAAGCTGTTCCTGCATATCAATTGATAGCTCGTTTGCTGTGCACACAAACGGATATCGAACCCACGCAAAAGAGCGATAATCCTCTTTAAAGTACGTCGCAAATTGTTTTCTCATTGCTGACAGGTGCTCAGACGCTGATTGAAATAGGGAGGAGAAATCGTGTGACGTGCCTGCATCAGTGATAAAGTCTGCAAGGCTGGGGAACATGTCGCAGTTCCCTCGACCGATGCGGCCATGCCAGAGGTCTAGTTTTGGATGGGAGAGGGGCTCACGGCAGCACCCGCTGCTCGTTGAGCACAGTAGGCCTAACTGTGATTCGTGCTTTCGAGTCTCCAAACACCACAAAAGTCTCCAAAAACACCAGTAAAAGTCGCTGGATTTGTCGCTTTTGACAAAAAAAAAAAGTCGCCAGGAGGATGATTTGTTTGTGTTATAATCAGTGCTTGAAGTGGGGGGAAAAGGTGGTGGTACTCTCTTTGCATTGGCAAATCATTACATTTTTACAGTGAAAAACAAAACTTGGAGATATTGCTGTTACAATAATTTATTGTTATTTATTTATTAACAACATACATTTATTTAAACATGTATGTGTGTGCGTGGCTGCTTGCGTGCGTGTATTTCACAAAAACTAAAGGAAAGCTTTAACTGTAGCTTAACTGTAGCCTATATTCTGACTAGTTTATTCGTTTTATATATATACATATATATATATATATATATATATAAAACGAATATTTTTTAATAAACGAATAATGAATAAATGAATAATAAACGAAAAACGAATATTTTTATATATATATGTAACCTGTAACCTCCAAGCAAGCCGTACCGTTACCAAAACGTGACGTATAAACTCTACTGATCACTGATTGGCCGGAGAGAATCGTCATTACTTTGTCAATGAACTTGCGACACGAGACCCTCCTCTACAGCCCTACCCGCTAGATTTAAATCAGCATAGCCAGCGGAGGATCGGACGCAACTTCTGTTTAAACAAACGCACATTTTTGCATCAACCACAAAATAGCCGTTTCGTTGTCTGTTGAGGAAGTACAGACGTTCCTCTCGTTGATAGCCGAGGAGCGAATCCAGTGAGAGCTTGATGGCGCGACGCCGAAGGAAAAAGCCTTATGTATATAACGTTACTTTTGAACTTGCTATATTTTCAGAGTATATTTTCTGTTTATATTTTTACCTTTGTATCTGTGTTTTGCTTCAATTAAAAACAATCTGATCGAATAAGTGTACCTCCAGACTATATTAAATATGTATTATTGTATGAGCACGTAATGAACCTCTTGAAAAAGACAAATGATTAATGCCACGATTATAAAAACCATCATATAAATAAAAAAACAAGGGATACATTGTATATTTTGAAATCTTCAAAAGTTTATTGATAATTCACTTTACAGAACCCGCTGCATGAATAGTTAACTAATCAAGTAACGCAGCACACCTGCACGAACATCTCTGCCCTCATCTACAGCCCGTGTCACTGCTGCTGGAGGTAAATCACAAGCATTCTCATAGACCTCTCCATTGCTGTTAAAAACATCCACATGCCGAGAGTGAAGAACACTATTCCGTCTCCTTTCTTTGTTGTGAGTTTGTTTGTGGCGCGTTTACGAGGATGTCTATGAGGAGTTAATAATGCCAGTCCTAAGCTTACCAGGCGAAAGAGAAGGAGCAGTCTACCCTCCCGTCGCCGTCAGACCGTGTCAAATTTTGAATGGGATTAATAGGAAGGGCAGACGACAGGCCCACGGCGGCGTCACGGCGACGTCACTGTAGAACCAATCATAGGCGGCGACGTGACGGCGGCGTACGTGAGAAATTTACAAAAAACTGACGTGTGATAGGTACGTCTGAACTATGTACGCCGGATTATATGACGCCTGATATGTACGTCGCATCAAAGTGCGTCGCATTATATGACGCCTGATATGTACATCGCATTATATGACGCCTGATATGTACGTCGCATCAAAGTGCGTCGCATTATATGACGCCTGATATATACGTCGCATTATATGTATTTGCATTACTATATGTATTTGTTATAGGCTATTTATTTCACAGTAATTAGTTAACTAACAAGTGGCAATATTGTGTGTGTGTGTGCTGGTCAAATGGGTGCCCTCTTGTTGTGCCCCCTTCCTCAAATATTATGGAAGTAAAATAAAAACCACCTACTATATAACTTCAAAATATAACTTTAATTCGTTGGGGTCGTTTGAGTTTTCCTTGCTTTTCTTAGGTTTTAAATACCCTGTAAGCACCGTGTGCATTTTACCTTGACTTTAATTAATATCAGCGGTAATTCTCCAGCAGTGTTCAAATAAAATAAAAATCAGCAAATACTGTGGAACCAAATAAATGAGAAACGAATGTTTGTTTATTTTTTTTAAACATCACATATATAGATCAGGGATGCCTAATAGATCAATGCTGGGAGATCGTGCTTTAGTCTTTCTCAACCAGAGGGGGCGAGACATAAAACTACTATATAATATATTCACTAATATTATGACTCGCATGATAAGTCATGTAAAAAAAATATATAGCCTATAAAAAATAACAGTGCCACCTCTCTACGTATTCTGTGTTTAGGAGGAGAAATACGGTTCTCATGGCGCTGTGAATACAGACTGAATCGTGGCTCAAAATAGCTGTATGAGTATATGATACACAAACTACAGCTCTCGCTGGATAAAAGAAGCCAGTGTCACACTACACACAAGTTTTGATGGGCGACTATTGTAATTGCGGGTTATGTCCGTTATAAATGATGCGCAAACGAACCGTGTATGTGCGCTCTCGGTCACTATGATGTTATCATCATATTTCTGCTTGAATACAGCGAGTGTTTTATAACGGATGCTGTGTGTTGGAGAAGTGTGTGAGGATCAATGGTGTTCCTACGGGCATCAGACAGATTGTTCTTACAGAGGAACTATTTACTGATAGTGAATAGTGAATAATAATACACAAATATTGTATTTATTATTATTAAATGAATGCAACAAAGATACATCCCAACACGCCTTTTTAATAATTTATTCTATTTAATATGTATGTCAGACTCAGAAGTCAACATTAAAACGGGCGCTTTTACATTTGGTTTTGAAACTCTTCCACATCGTCTTGTCTGTGTCACCTCACTCTTCTTGTCAGTCATCTCTCTTCACGTGATAAATTAAATCTGATCTGTGATGTAGAGGTCTGCGCATGACTGTTTGAGGTTTTATTCTGCACTCACCCGCTCCCACGATATATTCACAGTTTGTTCACATTTCTTATGAAAGATAGGCTAACAAATAAAAGTCTGCACAAAATTATATTTATTTTATTCCTCTTGTCAAGAGTCTTGAATTTATTGACAGAAAAATGTCAATAACATTTTGCTGCCAACACGGACTAAAGTGTCACAGAGAGAGAAAAAAAGTTATATAAAAATTGTAATCCCTATTTTTATTCGTTTTGTCAGGATATAATTCGTTTATGCTAACATTCAGCCTACAACACAATAGGAAAAAAATGTAGGTTTAGCCTAATATATATTTTATAAGTCTTGTCAAAATACTAAATTAATTTAACATCTTGCTGTTAACACAGTGAAAAGTGCTGCAGAGAAAAATAAATAAATTCGACACAGTCTGTCATTTAAAATGATAGAATAAGCATAATACAACAAAAGAAAAAACGAGTTGAATGTTCTTTAATCTACACTTCGCTCTATCCTTATTCTGCTCTGTCACTCATCACAAGCTGCCTGTTCTGTTTGAGAGTCCTATATTATATCTGCTAGCCTGCTGAGCATCGTTACACATGCTGTGCTCAGACCCCGCAAATAAAACATGTGTGCAGCGCGCGCATAACGGTCCGAGTGCCGGCGGTACCGGAGCTCGATAAGAATAAAGCGCAGATATACTGTTCTGAAAGGACGTCGGGAACGGGATAATGTTAGACCATCGCTCCCGTTAAAACTGCACATCAGTTCTTCTGTGAAGAAGGCACATCAGCGTCTCTTCTTCCTGAGACGGCTGAGGAAGTTTGGAACGAGCCCCAGAATCCTCAGATCCTTCTACACCTGCACTGTGGAGAGCATCCTGACCGGCTGCATCACCGCCTGGTATGGAAACAGCACCGCTGGCAACCGCAGGGCTCTGCAAAGGGTCGTGCGAACTGCCCGCCACATTGTTGGAGGTGAGCTTCCCTCCCTCCAGGATATCTACACCAGGCGGTGTACAAGGAAAGCCCGGAGGATTATCAAAGACTCCAGCCACCCGTCCCACAGACTGCTCTCTCTGCTGCCCTCAGGGCGACATTTCCGTAGCATCCGATCCCGCACTAGCTGACTGAGGGACAGCTTTTTCCCTCAGGCTATCAGGCTAATGAACAGTCACAAATAACTCACCTACATCACACTCCCACTCACACAACATGCCATGCACTGCACTTTAACACAGTTCGACTGGACTACACACACACACTGCACTAACACAACCTATCTGCTATCACTGGACACCATACAATGCACATCCACGACACTGCATGTGTATAATCTGTTGCACCTTTGCACAACTATCTGCTGCTCAACCAATCTGCTGTTAATTTATAATCTGTTGCACCTTCACATTATTACTATGTATAGACTACATAATGTATAAACAGTGTACATAATGTAGATGTGCCCATACGGTGTATAATGTGTAGTTGATCATTAAGTATGTCTTTATAGTACACTATGTGTACTGAGTATATGTATGTGTATTTTGCACATTGTCTTCTGTACAGTCTGTAAATATGTACTGTCTATATGTAAATTGTTGTTTTTTTTGCACTGTCTGGAGCACGCTCGTAAGAATTTGATTTGATTTGATTTTATATTTTGTCATTGTGATTTCTTGAAAATAATAGGCTATTAAAATGACTTCATCTCCTGAAAACAATATTACATATAGTCTGATATTGTGAGCTATTGTATTCACACATTGTATAGTCAACTGCTTTAATTAAAATTATTAACATCACCAAAAGTAAAAGCTCAGTATCAATATTATTTTTATATATTATAATTATTAATTGTGAAGTTGTGAATGTAAATAGTTGTGAACATAACATAAAATTGCGACTATGATGGTGTATAATTTGTCATTAATCTCCAAGAGAAAGAAAAGTTAATTCACTTATTTTTTTATTTTATTTTTTTTAAGTAGAGATGATATTAATGACATACAATTTTGTATGCAATACACAATTCGTATCAAGGATATATTCAATGTCATCACAACACAGGAAAGTAAAAGACAAAAAGTTAAATGATTGATAAAGAAAATAAGAAAACTTTGGGGGAAAAAACACATGAGGGTAAGATATTAATTTACTGTGGTGGCAACATACTCCTCCTCCAGCGTTGGTGTCACACGTCTTGTGTTGTGACATACTCCTCCACCTCCGGTGTCTTTTGTTGCGACATACTCCTCCTCCAGCGTGGTGTCACACGTCTTGTGTTGTGACACACTCCTCCTCCTCCGGCGACGTACTCCTCCTCCTCCGGCGTTGGTTTCAGTGTCTTGTGTTGCGACGTACCCCTCCTCCTCCGGCGTTGGTTTCACGCGTCTGGTGTTGCGACGTACCCCTTCTCACACGTAAAAAGTACACGACTGTTGGCTTTGGTAGGTAATCCTTGGCATGAAACACAGCCCATAAACTGCGGTGGAAATGCAAACCGACCCGAATTGAGCCGTACCGTACCGTACCATGCAGTGGAAAAGCGGCTTTACATATTTACAACTAAATACGACCTCACGTTTTATACGTTTGCAGCCTCTGAAAGTTCCGTCCGTCATAAAAATTCGGATGGTTCGATTTTCTGTATTTTTCGCTTCCATAGCAAATATTTTGAGGGGTGTTTTTGACAATTGAGAGCCACCAAATGACGAATATGAATTTATAACATTTGAAAACAGTTCAGCAACATCACACGACCTGACGACCAAGAGAGCTGACAATTGACCATCACCTCACGATTGAAAATGTGACACTGATTTCATATGACAGTTCAACAAACAAGTTAATAATATTAAGTCACTTACATTTTAGACGAAATAATGACTCTTTTGGTCTATTTTAGCAGCGAAAATAGATACGATGAATCCAAACAAAGATCACAGCATAGCGCATCTCACAGCAACACTCAATTGTGTTTTGAATAACGACTGTGAAACCCCCCCAAAAAGATGCAGATTGTTTTGTTTGTTTTTGAAATTTCCTCAGCATATCTGAGCCACTGTGATGTCGCAAAGAAACGTAGAACTTTTAGAACGTTGAGCGTGTAAAGCCATGCAACGCTCCTCATTTCACTCATTTAGGCTACTCAGTTTGTTGCTGATTTGTCTGATTGATACACAACATAAATTTATCATGGGACAGAGTTCTTCACGAGTACAACCGTTTACGGAGAGCGAGCAGGTCTACGACCTCCCTCACAGTAAACCCCCTAAATCCATCCCCAACACGGCAAGGAAACATCATCCTCATCGGCCTGATGACGATGGTGAGGAAATTGTGCTTCCCCTCTCTCCTCTGAAAGAGGAGAAGAAAAGGAATAAAAAGAAAGTGGGCCACTTCTTTCAGTGGCTTTCTTGCCGTTTGAGGAAAAAAATCACAAAAAGCAAGAGCTCAGGTCATGGTGAGATGAAGGACCAAGGTACTGAGGCGGAAACATCAGGGAGATCCGACGGTAAATGACACAACCGCGTAATTTAGATTTCTGAACTTTAATTCATTATCTGGCGCTCTTTATATTAAAAAGTCATTTCCATTATTCACACCTAAATATGAATTTCTACGGGAACTCTCCTGTCCCATGGTTGTAAAACAGTCTCTTCTATAATACATTAAGCAACTTCGAGATTCAAGAGTGAAACAAGAGAATTATACTTTGCACTTTTAATAGGTGAACAATTCGTAATTCTGTCAAGTAATTTACTGCTAACTAACAACTTGTGCTGGTATTCTCCTCTTTAGATCAGAAGCCTCTACAGCCCATCTCCAGATCTGTAGAGGTCATTGATCTCGAGGAACCTCATACCAGTGTTCTTCAAGTCCCTTCTGCCTCTAATCCTCTGGTGCAGGAAGACCTCCAAGCTCAAGTCCACGATGCTCCAGTCAGTGTGAGAACAGGTGAGGTGCCTCCTCTGATGATAGAGATGGACAGCACTGAGGTGTACATGAGACCTGAAGGTGAGTTTATTTCCACAATCCCAAACATAACACACATGTTCTTCTTACAATATCTTTGAAGCAGTTCCGCTAAACATTGTCTTTTCCTTTTCATCTTTTAATAGACAACATTTGCTGCCGATATGTAATTGGTAAGCAAGCTGGGTCAAGGTGGATTTGGTGCGGTCTATAAGGCAACTCGTTTGGAGGATAGACTTAAGGTTTGATAGTTTTTACTTCCATTAACTGCTCTTGAGTGTAAACACTATTAAAAATAAAGGTTCGTTATTGGCTACATGAAAATCCAAATATTCTTCACATTAAGAAAAGAATATATATATTAAGAAGTGTTCATATAAATGTTCTTTGGAGAACTTGTATTTTTAAGTGTGTAGGATTAAAATTCATGCTTAGACGACGTTTTTTGAATTGTTATAATTCATGGCATCCTACACATATTAATTGTTTTTTGTTTCGCTGATCAGGTGGCAGTGAAGTTTGTCAAAAAGACAAAACACACAGAATATATCAGAATTGTGAGTACAAGTGATTTTTTACTAGACACTTGCCCAAGACTGAGTTAAATTGCCATTCCACATCATAAACTGTTTCTTTCTTCCAGCCTGATCATCCCAAGCCCCTTCCCAAAGAAGTCGCCCTGACAATTCTGGCCAATAAAAACCCAGTGAGGGATATTATTAGGCTGCTGGACTGGCAGGACCAGCAGAACTTTTACGTCATTGTCGTCCAGCGTTTCTCACACTGCATGGATGTTTTCCGCTTTGTGCAACGCAATGGAGGCAGCATCGACGAGAAGTTAGCGAGGTTCATCATGTTGAAGGCAACGCTAGCCGCAAGTGCATGTTGTCGCCATGGAGTTTACCATGGGGACATCAAATTAGAGAACCTGCTTATAAACTTGGAGAAACTTGAAGTCAAACTAATTGACTTTGGATGCGGCAGTCTCCTGACAGAATCTGCCTACACAAGTTTCAGTGGTGTGTATTATCTCTAAAAACTCTTGTGAATCAGTTAAATCAATACTTAACGCTAAGAAGACAAGCTGTGGTAATGACTAAAACATCAGACAAACCTTTTCCTCCAGGAACAGATAAGTACTGCCCTCCCGAGTACATACTGAAGGGCGAGTTCCACGGAAAGCCAGCGACGGTCTGGTCTCTAGGGATCCTCTTGTTCAGAATGCTGCGTGGACGCTTTCCGGATAGTTTCGACTTCTACAGGACCAACTTGAACACCTGGTCCAAACCTGGCTTGACAGAAGGCAAGTTCCTCTCCACAAGTACAATTCAAATGCAAAAATGTATAGGATTTATAGGAGATGGACATATGGATAATGCAGAAATGTATCAGTTTTCTGACCTAAAGATCTTACAGCTTAGAATAAGAAGAGCGGATGTAGATTAAAGTAATGATCAGACGTCTCTCCCATCTTTCTGCACAGAATGCTGCCATTTGATCTGTTCACTTCTTCAGCAAAAGCCAGAACGTCGGATTGATCTGGACAGGATTGCTCACCATGACTGGCTATAGGTACTAAGATGAGCTAAAAACAATTTGATTTGTTACACTCTGTAAAATTAGGGTTCTTTATTGCCATATACCTCGAAGAGCCTTTTAATATCCACAGAACATTCCATTGCACAAAAGGTTCTTTAGATTAATTACATATTCTTCACACTATAAAATGGTTAATTTAAGAATTGTTCTCTGAAACGTTCTTTGGAAAAACCCAGAATAGTTATTCTATTGCAAAACCCCTGCCCAAAAAAATGAAAAAGGTGTATTATTTTTAAAAGTGAAAAAGGTGTATTATTTTTAAAAGTGTAGGATGAAAATTCACACTTCGAATTTATGATATATTTTTTGTATTATGTTTGTATTATGATTTGTTATGGCATTCCATCCTATGGTATATTAATAGCTTTTTTGCTTTGTCCATCAGGTGGGAGTACAATTTAACAAAAAGTTGAAACGTGTTGAAAGTATAAGCATTTGTGAGTACAAGTGATTTTTGAGTACAAGTGATTTTTACTCAAGACTGAGCTAAATCACTATTTATAACCATGTAACAGCCTAAAATGTTTCTTTCATCCAGTCGGAACATCCCAAGGCACTTCCCAAAAAAAGTTGCCCTAATGGTCCTGGCCAATAAAGGCTCAGTGATGGACATTATTAAGCTGCTGGACTAGACGGACCAGCAGGACTTCTACAGTACGTCAGTCATCCAGCGTGTTCACTTTGTGGAACACAAACGGGGCAGCGTTGAGCATCCTCTTGTTCAGAATGCTGTGTGGATATATTCTAGATATTTTCAACATCTACATGACCAGCATGAACACCTGGTCCAAACAGGGCTTGACAGAAAGTAAGCTCTTCTCCAAAAGTACAATTTAAAAACTTCACAGGCTTTATAGTAGATGGACATATGGATAATGCAGGAATGTATCCTGTTTTTCTGACCTGAAGATCTTACAGCTTAGAATAAGAAGAGCAGATGTAGTTTACGGTAACAAACGTCTCTCCCATCTTTCTGCACAGAATGCTGCCGTTTGATCTGCTCCCTTCGGCAGCAAAAGCCAGAATGTAGGCTTGATTTGGACAGGATTGCTCACCATGACTGGTTTTAGGTACGGAGTCTAAGATGAGATAAGAAACTATTAAGATATATTTTGAAAAAGCCAACTGTTCTAATAATGCATTTAACAATAAGGCTCATTTCTTCGTTTTGTTCCAGGTGTAAGACCAGTCACAGCCACTCTAAAAGCCTCATCTGTGCAGCTGTTTCCTCTGCCAGGCAGAATTGAGTGGCATCTCCGTTCATTCACTTTAACGTCTTGCAGGGCCAGCAAGCCCTGGTAGCATTTTGTGCCTTTGGCTTGAGGCAGCAAATTAACATTTGGTGATGTTGCTTGCTGAAGGATGTGAAAATTGATGCATTTTGTAAATAATACAACAATGTATTACTTCATCTAAATGGCTGCAGAGGCTCCTGCCAGAGCCTTCACAGAAATCTACGGTTTAGTAAAAAAATTGAACGTGTTAACAGTTCACTCACTCACTTAAAACTTCTATATTTTACATTTTTATATTCACAGAATGAAACGGAGGACTTTAGTCTTTGCAGACAAAATAGAATTAAATTCAAAAATAACTTCTGCATCACAAGATCAAAGATGCTGTCAGAAGACAAAGATAATGATTTTATTTCAAAGATGCGATTGATGATAGTGGTCATAAATAATAATAAATGAACAAAAACAAATGACAACTTTTTTTAGGGAGGCTGTTAAGTAATATCTGCTCCTATCTAAAACAGAGAAGATGAATGTTTCATAAAAACACATGAAACCCATTATTCATCCTTCTGCACAAGAGCAGTGCTTCCTAAAATGTCTTTCTGGATCGCCATCAATATTGCTTATTTTGTATGCTTGTCTAATCAAACATACCTGACTCAGATCACCAGCTCATTAACAGAGACTCTAGACCTCAAATGGGCGTCTCACACAAAGACATTCAACATGTGCAGTGTTGGGTGGCTTCAGGAAAACTCTGTATTATAACACTGTTTCAAAGCAGGCAGGAGTGTGAGAACCTTGCAAAGGGAATCGTATCTTTAATATTGTGGAGTCCCAGAATGCACTGCATGTACCTCTCAAAGCCCATCCCAAACCCACCATGGGGGACTGAGCCAAACTCTCTCAGCTGCAGATACCTGTCAATCACAAAGATGCTCTGTAAGGGTATGTTTACATGACAACAATGTGACATTTTTCCTTTACAAATGACAACGTTGTCAAAGCGACCCCCATTCACACAGATCCAAGAAAATAAATTAAAATGCTGCATTATGCATGGCAGGCCTCTAGTTGGAGATGTCACGTTGAAAAGAAACACTACTGAAATACATAAGAAAATGCCTCTTAAATCTGGAATAAAAATATGGTTGGGCGGCAAAAGTTGTTCTTAGAAACCTACCATGCATATGTGTCCTCCAATCCAGCCCTGTGAAAAGAGAAAAACATGCAGGAAACGGGAGTGAATAGTTCTTATTAATACATCAGCAAACATGTAATACTTATGGGACCAACAATGTAATGTGATACTTTCCATATTTGTGTTCAGACTTTTGATATTGAAATGAACACACTCACATTCTAACACTATACACTATAGCCTAAAAGTCTTTCGGATTTACTAAAATATACTTTGTTTCAGTACAAATCCACATAAGAGTGCAAAAAAATAAAATAAACTTTAGTACTTATTATATTTACACTGTGAAAGTCACTGTCAGTTTTCTTGCCTTTATTCAGCAAAGATGCATTAAATGATAAAAAAAATGGACAGTGCAGACATTTACTGTATAATGCTACGCAATGTTTATTTCAATGTTTTTTTCAATGTTGTTTATTAAAATGTTAATTTTTCTGTCAAATAAATGCTTTATTTATCTTGGAAAAATGTATCACAATTTCCTCATAAATATTAAGCAGCACAAACTGTTTTCAACAATAACATTAATACATTTTTAGTTCAGTCAAACAATTAATCGCATCCAAAATAAAAGTTTTTGTTTACATAATATGTGTATGTGTGCTGTGAATATTTATTATGCATATACTGTATATATATATAACATTATTGTTATTACAGTATTTTTGATGTGATAAGTGTATCCTCGGTGAGCACTTTTGAACAGTAGTTTATCCATGCCAAGTGATTACAGCATATATATTATTATTTATTACTATGTGAAAAAGGAATCTTCTCTAATTCTTACTGTGCTAGTCGTTGACTCAGAAGTTCTAGTCTCTCCTCTCTTAGGGATCCACCACAAAGCTCCCCCACTCCAGGCACCAAGAGATCTACAGCAGCTGCCTGTCCAAAAAAATCCTCCGTGAATAAGCAATGAGCACATAGAGCGCAAAATGGACAAGCTGAATTAAAAAAAAAACATGGCATCATTTACTCTTTAGGCTTTAAACACAAAATAATAATTTCACACAGATTATCATTTGAGTGGAACTCATGGTAGGACCACATGATGCTGAGAGCTCATTCTTACAGTGTGGTTGGGCTGGTCCTGGTTGTCTCGGGCATAGAAAGGCTTTAACTCGTAGGGATAGTTGATGACAAACAGCGGGACGTTTCCACAATGTTTCACTAGGAACTTCTCATGTTCTGTCTGAAGATCACAGCCCCACTAATGTAAAGCATATGTCAAAGAAAGGGAGAACAGACAATATTAAATATGATCTTCTCAAATTGACATATACACTACCATTAAACAGATTGGGTCAGTAAGGTTTTTAATGCTTTAATGTAATACAGCCTTGGCCGTATTACAGTACAGCAAAACTAGTAATACAGTAAATACAAATACAGTATAACTAATAATATGTTGAGATTTTATTATAATTTAAAGGGCACCTATTATGCAACTTTTGGTGCATTTGGCTTCCCATAAGTATGACCAAACACCGGTTCTCTCGCTCTCAGTTATGTTTTTTCTACCAGCTGTTTATTGCTGTAGATATGTAATGCAGAGAGACGTAAACGCGAAGCGATACACTCCAAAACAGCTCTTTTTTAAACACACCCCAAAAATGACATTTTCCAGCTGTTATAATAAATTATCTGTTGGGTATTTTGGGCTTAAACTTCACAAACACATCCTGGGGATCCCCAAGATCAATTTTACATCTTGTAAAAAAGGGGCATAATAGGTGCCCTTTAAAATACAGTTTTATATTTTAATATATTTTTAAAATGTAATTTATTCCTGTGATGCTCCATTGGAATTACTCCAATTCTAATATACTGATTTTGCTGATAAAATATTTGCGCTTAATAATTTGTGCAAACTGGGATATGTTTGTTTCAGGATTCTTTGATAAAAAGTTCAAATGAACAACGTTTATTTGAAATAAACATATTTTGTAACATTGTCTTTAGTCACTTTTGATTGATTTAATGCATCCTTGCTGGATAAAAGTAATAATTTCTAACTGACACCAAACTTTTGAATGCTAATGGACATCATATTTTTATTTAATGTGCATTCATTAAAGTATATGTATAGTAATAATTTAAAACAATCATATGCTGTACTTCACTTGCCTTAGTGCTGAATGTAAAGTTCTGTGAACTGCTCTTTAGTATGTCTATGGCCTCGGTGTAAGAAATGCTGTAAAAGGCAAATATAACAATTTCAAATTGTGCAATAAAAATGCATGGTTCAAAGATAGATGACATACATACTCAAAAACTACTGATTCTATTTGAGAGAATCCTTAGTTTTAATAGATAATATTAAGATATGCATGTAATGATAATTTTTAAGAGTAAAAGGACTTCTGCTTTGGGAAAAGTAGACTGAACTGAAATGTTATACGTACACATTAAATTTTCTTTTCAACATAAGATCCACTTGATCCTGAGGATGTTCAAATAACATGAAATATTATCAGTTTATTACAGCCATTATAGTGGAGAAACTCTCAATGCTCTTAGATACAAAGCATACAGAACAACAGCATTGCGTGTCATACCCTGTGTCCTGGTGCAATATATTTGTGAAATAACTCTACATCCTCTGCGCAAGAGGACAGCACATGTTCCGTGGCAGCTTTGAATAAGTCTTCCATTACCTGAAGAATGAGAAACAAGCTTTAAAATGAAAATGATGCATTATGATATGTACACACTTTCAAAACCATCTTCAAACCATAATTCGTTTTTTGATAGAGTCTTTAGTGTAAGTAAATCACTGAGTGGCAAGGAAACGAGTTTTCTACCTTCATAAGGTCATCTAGTGACTCCGTGAAGGCAATCTCTGCCTCTACCATGTAAAACTCTGCCAAGTGTCTCCTGCTTTGAGAGTTCTCCGCTCTGAACGTGGGACCGAATGTGTACACTGCAGAAAAAGCCCTAAAACAGACAACAGCAGATGCTGAGCAATCACAAAACAGTTTAGCATTTCACTTTAGCTAATGATTCATTATACATTTTGTAATGTCTGTTCTAGTGGATCTCAAACCATTGACCGATACGATATTTACTCTGGTATTTATTTCTGCTGTAATTATGACAGTGCTGCTTTAAAACCTGTCAAACAGACACTGGGAGTTTACAATAAATTTATACATAAATTAGTGATAATAAATAGATTTCACAATTAATTTAAGCTTCCAGAATCTGATTCTGAATGGTTTTGAATACATTATAATAATAGCTATTGCTGGGGAAAGCAATGATTTCAGTTGATTAATCTTCTCTGTTTTTAGCATTATAATTAAGTTTTAATTAACATTTCTATTCAATGGTTTCCTCTGCCACAATAAAGTAATGTTTTTCAAATTTTAAAGGTTTTCTCAGTAAATACTGCTATTCAATTATGTTATACAACAAATAAACTTCCGAATCAGTTTGCAGACGTAATAATAAACTTGAGCTAAGATCAATAATATGTCATATTCTTAACAGTGTGATTAATATGACTAGTTGTGTCTAAACTATTTACCCTGCCATCACCTCCAGGTGCAGCTGTCCTGAGACTGTTAGATAAGCTGGCACAGAGAAGAAATGTGGGTTTGGGTCATCAGAGTCTTTTTGATGCCCTGCAGGCTTCAGAAAGCACATACATAATTTTTCAGTGTTTTAAGGACTAATCAATAGCATATCCATGTACTATATTTTGAAATAATATAATTTTGCTTGTTGTCCCCCGTCAACTGGCCCGTACCTCAACTTGGAAGAGTTCTCCAGCCCCCTCACAGTCGTTTGAGGTGATTACTGGTGTGTGTATCTGCACATAACCGTTATCCTGTAACAATTAACAATCATTCAAGAGGAAATATAAGCCATTGGAGAATTTGTATATTATTATTTTTCTAGAATCATGATTTGTTATTAATTTGCACATTAGACAGGTAATATAAGAATAAAATAATTAAATACATTTAAAACAATTATTTACGACTATTCAAAAGTTTTGGGGCAGAACGTTTTTTTTAAACATTTCTAATATTACAAAGTGTATGATAAAATATATTCATAAACAGTTCATAAATGTTCACACACACGCACACACACACACACACACACACACACACACTATAAATAATACAATTCATAAATACAAAGTTAATTGTATTTAAAATAAATGCTGTTCTTTTGAACTTTCTATTCAACAAATAATCCTGAAAAAAATGCACCACTTCCACAAAAATAATAAGTAGCAAGTTTGAACATTGATAAAAAAATAATTGTTTCTTAAGCAACAAATCAGAATATTGATTTCTGAAGGATCATGTGATAATGAAGACAGGAGTAACGGTGCTGAAAATTCAGCTCTGCTTTACAGGAATAAATTACTTATAAAATATGTTAAAACATAAAACTGTTATTTTTCAATTGTATAAATATTTCACAATATTATATGATCAAATAAATGCAGCCTAGGTGGGCATAAGAGGCTTCTTTCGAGAAATCTTACTGATGCCAAACTTTAAACGGTAATGCGTAAAAGAGAACGTTTTACCCTGAAGAATGACTGGATAGCAGTTGTAGCCTCACTGCGTATCCTGAGCAAAGAGCTGAAGGCATTTGTTCGGCATCTGAGGTGAGGAAACTGCCTGACATACTCCAGAGAATGACGCTCCTTGATCTTGAAAGGGAAGTCCTAGAGCAGACATACTGGATCAGTATAGTAACTGTAATCTAATCATGACTTTTTTATAAATCACTTTCCATCAGTTGTATCAGACTGATTCATTTTTAAAGTAAAGACTCACCACAGGATTACATTCTCCAACCACTTTAATGTGCTGAGCATGTAACTCCACATTCTGTCTCTTACTTGGGCTCTTCTCTAAGGTGCCAGTGATGTCAACAGCACAGCCAAATGTGAGGTCTCTTGACAAGAAGGGGGGATATATCAAAACTATAGATCTACAGAGGCACCAAAGACTATTAAAAAAAATACAAATTTAATTTTATTTACATTTTTGCAATTAAAAGGTGATTTTTAGTGGATGTAAGAAATCAGTTCCCCCATATTTACACAGGCGTACTTGTTGTCTTACTGTAAACCTGAACAGTATATATCGTTTAATTCAAAATCTCATTATGTGAAATGTTTTGTTTGAAAAGTACTTGTGCTAGATTTAATTACAATGAATGACACTTGGTTTGTTATTTAACACAATGACGTTCATTCATTTTTGTGTGGCTGTAAGTGGAGTCGGTGTATTTATCAAGATTTGCATGACATTTGAAATAGCATTTCATATTCGTTCTAGCTCAAAGACAGTGTTCGATAAGCAAATGCAGAGAATAGCACCTGGCATTCAAGTGTGAGCTGGTGACAACCTGGAGAGGTTGCAATGAACTTCCATCATTCACATGTAAGAAGAGGTTGTCTTTCTGTGGCCTGACGGATCGAACCCATCCCTGCAGGAACAGCAAACATGTTGACATGTAATGATCACAGATCTTTCTTCAGCTACACTACAGTCAAAAGTTAGTTTAAATAGTACAAATATTCCACACTATTACTGCTTTTCTTATATTTTGAATCAAATAAATGCAGGCATGGTGAGCAGAAGAGACTTCTCTAAAAACATTAAATGTGTGGTCTATTCAACTAACATACTTTTGCTAGTTAAATGTGACCATTAATAATCTCTAACAGTGAGCAGTATCATTGCTAGTGTAGCATCATTGTGATATTATTTTTGTTTTAATATTTTATTTTTATGTATATATTTATATGCTTTGATTCATTTTAAATCTAAAGTACATAAATGTAAGTAAATATGTAAGTTAAAAGAGATTCAGCTAATAACTGTTTGCCTTTTTTTGACACCTTTTGCATAATTTCACAATTCATATTTACTTTGATCTCATATTTAACATCAAGCATGCACTCTTTGGTAAATAAACACTAACTTTTGACAAAAACATTATTAGGACCAAAATAAAATAGCTTTCCACTGTTTGTGCAGCATGCATATGGATCAATAATATGTTAATAGCAACAACAATAATGAGAAAAAGTATAGTTTTGCTAACGTTACACTAAAATAAATAAGTCCAAATAGCAAACACAAATGATGAATGCATAGTAAAATGTTTAAACGATAAGCTTTAAAGTGACCTTCACGCAAAGGGAAAAATGAAATCTTTTAACGTTAGCTTTAATAAAATGATTCGAAGTTGAAGAAACAGCTTTATAAAATAATGTCGGACGATGTTCTCACCTGTATTCTAACACGTGCCCCTGTCTCTTTGCTTGAGAGCGCATCAGATACTCGCACTTTCTTGGACAACAGGCGACTGCAGTGTCGTTGAAAGGATTTTGAACTACATCGACAGGACAATGCCGAGGTGAAAGCAGGAATCCGCTGTAATGCGAACATCATGACAGCTGAGTGTGAGGCTTATGTCTAACGTTAGATCCAGCTAGCACTTCTCTGCTTCTTCCGCTTTAAATGACGGAGCCTTTCACCTCCAGTAACTGGGATGTAATATAATTTTCGATAAAGTATGATAATAAAACACTTCTACAACAGCTCGATTAGTTAGTCTCACAAATCTCTGTTTTGACATTCACGCTGCTCTTCACGCGCTTCCTGAATTGAATAACGTCTCATGTACGTAGCGTCCCATTGGTCGAACTTTGACATGCGCAGTAGATTCCTGACCAAGTGTCCGAGTCATTTCATTGAATCATTTAAAAGGATCGGTTCATAAACGATTCAGCCCAGTTCTTTAGTAATACAAATTCACGCCTACACGGTTTTACAACATGGCAAGCCAAGAATAATTAATTTTAATTAAAAAGAGTTAATTATGTCCAGGTACAGTTTGTTTCGCAGCTGATTCAGCTCATAAACAGTTATTTTCAATATTATTAAATCGGTTCTCATTACGAATTGGACTTGTGTCCCTAAGAGACGTTTCTCGGTTCAATGTATCAGTGAGCCGAAATCACCCGCTATACACTGTTCATTACTCCACAAAGACAGTGCATTGAGTTAATAGAAACGAATGAGCACTTACATGAAATGGAGTGAGAAATGAAACACACCGAGCGCGCCGGATCTTTTGGGGAGTTCTTTCATTCGTGAACAAATCGTTCAGACCCATTTTGCGAGTTTGTTAAGGAGAACACAATTCCGAGAAACTCATATTTAGATTTTAGTCTGGGACTAGTCTTAAATCATGTCTGTGAAACCGGGGCTATATCGCTCAACAGGCCAGAGTCACATAATATTGTCACTGCCTTATGCTGGGCACACACTAAATATTTTTTACAATCTCATAAGATCTTCAAAATGTGAGAGACCATGCACATGAGGACAAAAAAATCCTAGATTTAACCGTTTTGCTCCTCTAGTGTGTGGTGTGCCGCGATGTGACAAAGACTGCACACCACACCCCAACAGCTCAGCTAACAATTTTACGTTATAAAAACGTTCCCGTAACGTTCCCATTAAGTTATAAAAACGTTATGTTTGAATGTTCTTAGAACGTTCAAAATGTCCAGTTTTTTAGACGTTGTATTAACGTTCTTGTTTGGTTATAAGAACGTTATTCAAAACATTTCAGTTTTTTGTTATATTAATGTTATAAGAACGTTATTTAAAATGTTTTTAGAACGTTTCAGTTTTTTGTTATATTAATGTTATAACAACGTTATTTAAAACGTTTTTAGAACGTTTCAGTTTTTTGTTATATTAATGTTCTAAGAACATTATCTAAAACGTTTTTAGAACGTTTCAGTTTTTTGTTATATTAATGTTATAAGAACGTTATTTAAAACGTGTTTAGAACGTTTCAGTTTTTGTTATATTAATGTTATAAGAACGCTATCTAAAACGTTTTTAGAACGTTTCAGTTTTTTGTTATATTAATGTTATAAGAACGTTATCTAAAACGTTTTTAGAACATTTCAGTTTTTTGTTATATTAATGTTATAAGAACGTTATCTAAAACGTTTTTAGAACGTTTTAGTTTTTTGTTATATTAATGTTATAAGAACGTTATATAAAAACGTTTTTAGAACGTTTCAGTTTTTGTTATATTAATGTTATAAGAACGTTATTTAAAACATTTCAGTTTTTTGTTATATTAATGTTATAAGAACGTTATTTAAAACGTTTTTAGAAAGTTCCAGTTTTTTGTTATATTAATGTTATAAGAACATTATTTAAAACGTTTCAGTTTTTTGTTATATTAATGTTCTAAGAACGTTATCTAAAATGTTCTATTCCCCGTTATAGTCATGTTCTAAGAACATTTTCCCAATGTTCCCATTAAGTTATAAAAAACATTGTTTGAATGTTCTTAGAACGTTTAAGAAGTCCAGTGTTTAGACGTATTAACGTTCTTGTTTGGTTACAAGAACGTTATTTAAAACATTAGAACGTTCCAGCCCCATTATATTGATGTTCTAAGAACATTTCCCTAACTTTCCCATTAAATTATAAAACATTGTTGAAGGTTCTTATTTTAGACGTATGAACGTTATTTTTTGGTTATAAGAACTCTATTCAAAACATTATTAGAACATTCAATTAACTCATTATATAAACACCCTCAATGTTTTTCTAAGATTATAAAAACATTTTTAAAAACAACTTTCCTAAAAGCTAGACTAGAAAAGTTGAGTCAAGACTGGAACATTGAAATTATAAATTAAATCAAAATAAAATGTGACACTGGATCACAAAACCAATCATAAGCTGCACAGGTATATTTGTAGCAATGGCCAATACATTGTATGGGTCAAAATCATTAGAATATTAAGTAAAGATCATGTTCCATTAAGATATTGTGTAAATGTCCTACTGTAAATATCAAAACTTAATATTTGATGAGTAATATTAATTTTTAAGGACATCACTTAGACAACTTTATAGGCAATTTTCTCAATATTAGGATTTTTTTGCAGCCTCAAGATTCCGGATCTTCAAACAGTTGTATCTCAGCCAAATATTGTTCTATGCCAACAAACCATGCATCAATATAAAGCTTATTTATTAAGCTTTCAGATTATGCATAAATCTCAATTTTGAAAAAAATGACCATTATGACTGGTTTTGTGGTCCAGGGTCATTAATGTGCAACAAGTATGGATACCACATCATTGTGAACAAAATTAATGACATGTACAATCAATCAATTACAATCAATTAAATGTATACTTTATATTCTATTGTAGTTATATTCAGTTCATATTCTAATTCACTAGCAGTTCATACAGTATTTTCAGTTCAGATCAATATGAAAATACCTGAAAAACAAAACAATCAGAAACAATTAAAAACTTTCAGACTTTTAAATTGACTTTATACAAAATATTTAGAACTAGAAAGAACATTCATGAAACGTACACACAGGAAAATGTACATATGAAAGCAGCTTAAACACTAAAATCTAAAACATAAACAAAAAATTAAGAAGAAAGATTTAGAGATACAGAGATATATTATAAATGACAACTGTTTTTAATGATGTCACTGTGACATCTCCATGTCAGCTTCAGTCACTGGTACATCAGAGTGGACTGAAGCTTCAGAGGAAGTCGGGAGATACTGGAAGGACAAAAAGACAACAGTGTTATATTTAAGTGTAGTGAGATTTTGTATAAAAGCACTGGAATGCTGTACTTGCTCTTATAAAAAAGGATCTTATAAAAATATTGTATAGCCAAAGTTGTGTATTTTTTAATGCTTCTGCATGATCAATGATCAGTCTGAGTTATGCATAGGGGTTTTATTTTTATTTTTTTAGTTAATATTTGTATTTAATTAGTAATACTAATTACGTATTACTGCATCAAAATAATTAGGAAATTAACAATTATTTTAAAGTGCACTGCACAAAGGCCAGTTAATGCAAAAATGCACCGTTAAGTTCTAGGAACTAGCCAGCAGGGTCATTCCTGGAGAACCAATTTCCCCTGTGGTGAGAACAAGCCAAAAAGAACTTCCGGCAATAGTTCTATGAACTATGAAAAGGTTCCTCCGGTGCAAAATCGCCTTTTGACAAACATGTGGATTTCTTGATTGTAATAATATTGTCCTATAAAATAAAAAACAACATTTAATATTTATGATAATAACAATTATTACTATAAAGTATAGTATAATTATTAATATAAATGTTATTATTTAAGTACCTGCCAAATGTTTGGAAACATTACATTTAGGGCTGTAGCTATCGAATATTCTACCGAAAATTCCATCGATTAATCGAGTAATTGGATAAGATCTACTTTTTATTTTTAAAGAGCAATCCTAAATATACAAGAGAAAATAAGACAAGTCTCTAAAAATAAACAAGTAATTTGTTTCCTTTTTAGAAAAATAAAACAAATGTTATTGCTGAAATATTTTAATAACTGAAAACTAAACCCATTTAGAGCATTTAATTGCCATATTACATAAAAAATGCAAATACAAATAAGGTAAATATAGTACAACCTAAAACTAAGACATAGATCTAAATAATAGTATTAAAAAATAATAATACAATCTAAATATTGTGCAACTTAACTTCCACCTTTGATCCTAACTAAAGCTCAGGCATGACACTCTCTTTACTCTCTTCTTAGAATAATTGTGGCTTTTGTGAGAGGCAAAAATTAGTGGACAGGAAGCTAATGTGGAACAAAAACAAGAGTCCATACACATAACATTAACACATTATTCAGCAACATGAATTTAAAGTTATTTGGAGAATAAACCCTCTTAAATGTCTCTCTGCATACTGGTGTGTGTGTGTGTGTGTGTGTGTGTGTGTAATAGTTTAAAGGAGCAGGTGGTTGCAAACAGTGCTCTGTATGTAGTTTTTTTTACTACAGTAAATGGTAGTGATGCACCAAAATGAAAATTCTGGGCCGAAACAGAATTCTGGATGTGCTCGGTCGAAAACCAAAACGCTTTGTAATAATTATTTATTTTATTAAAAAGTAATTTTGAAAGACTTTTAATTTAACTTTTTAATTTTAATGACACAGAATTTAAAAAACACAAGCCAATAAAATAACCAAACTTTTATTGAAAGAAATGATGACAGAAAATATATTAATATTAAATATCAATGTATTATTTTTATTCAGTTCTATGCAACAGAATCAGACATAACTGTTGTTGTTGTTTTTGACTAATTATCCAAATAATGTAGTCCTGCAAACAGGGTTTTTTCTTTCTCAAAATGTATTGGAGGTGGTACCATCCTGATCATGTGCACACAATGTACCCTTCAACACTTTACATGCAATGTAGGTGTTATCATAATTATATGATTGAAGAAAATGACAATTATAAAGTAATGTTTTATTTTCTCTCACCTAAGGTTTTATTGATATTTGTTTTTTAAATAGCCAAATTAAATGTTTTATTTTTCCTCAGAAATTCTGTGTTGTGTATCTAGTTATCAAATTAAGGCATAAAACATCTTTACATTTTTGAAAATTAAACTTTTTTGGCAAACAAAGGGAATTTACTATTAAAATTAAAACATATTGGAAATGTTGTATGGTCATTCCTTAAAAAAATATATTTTTCATAATTGTAGTAGTAGTAGTATTATGTACATTCTACTGAACAAATATTTCTGCAACACTGCATTCAAAAAACGTTTATTTTGACGGTTTGCGTGAATACCTTTACATTTCTGTGATATGAGGATATGAAACGCTTTTACTTTTGGCATTCAGCGTTATTGTTGCATTACCGCCACCAACTGGACTGGAGTGTGGAGTGACAATGAGAAGGCTTAAAGAAATAACAAAAGAAGAAAAAAAGTGTCGTGGAAATTCACGTGTGTCTTAAATAACTTATTATCATTCTTTTCTATTACCTAATATTAGTTCTTAATGTAATTTTATTTACACATTCTGAATGTATCTTTGTTTCCAGCATTTCTCTGCCTTTACTACACTGTAATAAAATATGCTTAACTGTTTCAATGTCGCCACAAATACCACAAAATCCAGAAGGATATTTCCTGATTTTATGTAGGTTTCCATTTAAAGATGAATGTCCTGATCTTAATCTTCCTATTATTACTTCTTCTCTTCTTTTAGAGTCACTTAGAGTCTCATTATTTTTCAATCCTACTTTCTTTTGGATTTTATACAGATGCGTACCCGTCTTCTCCATTTCCCATTTATGTTACCAAGATTTAATAAGCTTGATTAATAATTGTCTTTGCTGCTGCTTTGCTGATTTTTACATCAATTTCAACATTATTTTTATTCAACGATGTCTTAGCGTGTTTTTCTGCCATCTCATTTCCATCTATTCCAACATGTGCTGGGACCCATACAAATGAAACAACCCTGTCATGAGCATGAACTCTATATAGCAGTAGCATTATTTCTATAATGTTGTCTGCAATTTGATTGTCCCGACTGAATACTTCTTAGAGCCGCCAGTGATTCTGAGCATAAAACTGCTTTCTTAATCTGTGTCTCTAACAACCAATGCAATGCTAAAACAATAGCTATCAACTCTGTAGTAAATACAGATAAGTAATCTGGTGTTCTTTTTGTCAAATTACATGTTTGGTTAGAAAATAGTATTTTGAAAAAAGCTTGCTCCCATTTCGTTTCTGCATGTCTAACAAGATTCGGGAATTACATTTAAAAATCCTTGCCAATATATCTCTGTAACTGCACCTTAGCAAAATGTTAGGATATTGATTAGAGCTGTACATTTTGTTCAGATCAAATAGAAAAATTGTTAATTTATTTTTTACTGTTGTTATAAAAAAAAGTTTGGCAAGATCTAGATATTGATATCTAGAGAATTTAGGTATAACATGTAAATATATCTTCATATATAATAATAACAAAAAAAAAATCAGTTAATTTTATGGTGATTATTGGGATTTTATATGGTAAATTTCATATACATAAAAGTAAAAGGTGTAACTCCAAACCATGTTTTAATGCTTTTATGGCTGACTTTCTTATGTTAAATGATTCTGTTAAATGCCCTGATGACAAAGAATCTAAGTATAAAATTATGCTCGCTGAAAAGTTAAAGTTACTTGCAAATAACTTTTCATTGCTGTCTTTCTTCCCTATTAATTTTTTTTGTTTGTTTGTTTTTTGTTTGGTTTGTTTGTTTGTGATTTGTCTTAATGTAAGTTTCATAACCCCTGTTCCTCATGTGTTATGTTATCTATTTGGATGTCTTGATTCATATTTGTTTAAGCATTTATTACAAATATATAATAACAACTAAAAAATTACATGTTTGGATTACAATTTTTCATGATTGCTTAGGCACAATTTTAAAATGAAGCCTCATTTTGTCAAAACACTTCACACAATTCACACATCCACACACAGAAGTATCAGAACATCTCAGATTTTTTGCAAAACGAAACACTTCATTCAAATCTTGACAATAATTTTACAAAACCCATATGACAAACACATGGTTCATATAGTTTGATTATGTTTGAACTAATTAAACATACTTAGTACAATCTTAAACACTTGTAATATTTCTATTTATGATATTGTGACTTTTGTTCCTCATTTTTTTGTGAGATATTGTTAAGTACATGAGCATATTGACAAAACACAACACATGACACAAGTACCGCATATTCATTAAATATTTTGTTATCAGCACATTGTAAAATCCTTCAAGTACATCATAGCAATTAGGCTGCATTTTGCCCAAAAAAATCAGAACATATTCCAAATACAAAATAGTACATAAATGTTTGTGGAGAAAGGAAAAAAATACCTTAGCATCATCTCTTCGTACAGCTGGATATGGCCACTTCATCCATATCACAGGCAATGTCCTCCCTCGCAAGACAGCAAGCGAAGAATCTTCTAGAATGGTGAATCCATCCTTACACAGACTCTGCAACTATTACGTGGAATCTATGAGGGGACTAACATAGGGTCGAAGATCATAAACCTTCCACTGCCATGCAGAAGGGAAAAAGGGAAAAAAGAGTGTTGTTGCAGGTACTGGAATATTGAAACCAGTTTCTGGTTGCATTAGTCCAATACCTAGTCTGTCCAATACTTTGTCTACAAACGTGAGTATGTGGTTGGTGTTGTACGGTCCAACTTTGGCATGCCAGTGGAGGACCCCATTCAGCGTGATTGCAGAATATTGTGATGTTACCACCACATTGACCAAGCACATTCAAAATATCTCTGAGGCCAAAGATGTTTCTCCTTATTCCTCTTGCTGCACCACCGCCTTTCACTTTTGTTGAAGACAAAAATTTATCTGTAGCCTTTTTAGTGTTTACACCTTGATTGTTGAGTTTACAGTTAAGCACCTAAGTGTGTGCACACCTGATGGCTGTGTTTGATCAGTTGGTTCATGTGTGTATTAATTTGTAAAGCGGTGACATTATGTAAGATTTTTGTGTCTAATGTCGAGAAGTCTTTACTGTGTTGCAAAACAATATGTGTAGTGTTTTGCAAAAAGTGTGAGGCTGAGAATGTGCTTATAGTTGTGCAGATTTGGGCTGAGGTTTTGGTGTTTGAGTGTTCGGTTTCACTAATTGTGTGTTATTTTTAATTTTAGTGTGTAAGCAATCATAAATAAAACTGTAAGACAGCCTGCTAACGATTCACTGTCCATGGTACTAAAGTGATCACCTCATTTATTTTTGTTCTTCTTCTTTCTTTCTTCTTCTTCGGTGGTTTTTATTACCAGTTTGCAAATGAAGTGCATTACCAAAACAAAAAGTATTTTTTCTTAACACAGCAACACACCTACATCCCACAATTACTTAATTTTCTGGCCAAAACCATATTTAGGTAAAGAAATACAAACTGTATATTTCAAAATGCTGAATATGTCCACGGCACATAATTACTGGGTATTTGTTGCAACTGCTTAAAAGCAAAATCACTTGTCACAGAATTTCAGAAAAATGACACTCAAACGTAAAATCTGCAAAACCATACAGTAATTTCTCGGACTTTGACTCAGTTTTCAATGTAATACAAAACTTTTTGCTAAACACAACACACACTTCTCTATGTAACATGCAAAATCTAACAGGAACTATCTTCATTTCAATTAAGTGTCTTGATTATGTTTTTTTGTTGGCCGTGAATTTCTCAACATCTCTCTGCCAATTTCTTTCCATGTTGTACATAAATGTACAAGCTCATGAAAGAAGAGCTTTATGTTTTGAAAAAGTTTGTGTGTGTGTGTGTGATATTTTCAAAAATGTAATATTATGGCAAAGGTGCTTACAGAGTGAGAAATGTTTGTTTTTGAGAAGTGTTTGTGATCTTTAGAATGCAGTGCTTCATTTTGATAAAGATGTGATGCATTTTGCTTAATGTGTGTACAATTTTTGGATTTGTGTGTAAAGTTTAAGTAAGTAAAAAAACAAAAACAAAGTTTAGAAAATGTGTGTAAGCAGTTGTGTAGCTAAATCCATCCCTGGCCACATCCTGTCAGAAAATATCTGTTTTGACTGGTAACAGCACAACTATTCAGCAAAGTAGTGTAATACCCAAACCCTGTTAACAATCAGCCAACAAGTTGACTGAGGAAAAAGCCAGTCAACAGCAGAAGCAGGAGACTAAGTGATGATAAAAAAGTAGCGGAGTTTATTCAATAATCTTAGTTGCATATGTATCAATGCTCAGACTTCATCTGATAAGCACAAATTCAACAAGTAGTGTTACACCAAATTAATCCCATAAACATTCCCTCGTATGTCTTATTCATGAAGACACACAGCCCTTCAAATAACACAGTTATAAGACTAGACAACAATGGAGAAAAAACTCAAGAATAAATGAGTAATCAATCAAATCAATTAAATTAGTATATAAATGATTATTGTAAATGGTTATATGATTAAAAGGAGTAATACAACAATGACATGATAATGATTATACATTAATGAATGAAGAATAAATGGTAATAAAAAGAAAGTACTACAACACAAATGTATGGTTGTTGTCTTGAAGCAAAACACACACAGTTTGCAAGTGAGGATCCTCACATCCTTCAAGAAAGCAATTTGCACTTTTTTTGTGAGACATACACATCTCTTACATTTAAGCAAGCTAAACAGAAACTGTTCTTTTTAAGCTCTGATCCCCCTCTGTAAAAAATGGAGGGGCGGGGGCGCTGATGGAGCCAGGGGCATGGTCGGGGGTGGGGCAGGGGCGTGGTCGGGAGCAGGGGCGTGGTCGGGGGAAGTGGGCGACGGGTCTGGGCCCCTGCAGTAGAAGATTTAAATGTAGATGACACAGCATTTCTAATCAATGCCCTTATACATGGCCATAAACACAAGATTAACAAGCCCGAACAAACTGTGCAAATTACCATCAGCATCACATTTGTCACATTAGTAAATATACCTTTAAACCATTCCAACCCAAAAAACCCTGAAGAAGTTTCCCTATCTGTCAGAGTCTTTGACATGAAGGCCAATTTCTTGATCCCTGCTTCTATGACATGTCCTTCATTATCATTTTCCGGAATATACGTGCAACAAGTTTCTCCTACTATCACACAAACGCCCCCTCTCTCGGCTGTTAGCTGATCCAAGACTAAACGATTTCGCAAAGCAGTGAGTCTCAGTCCTCTCAGCTCCTCCTTGATGCCTTCCATCATTATCTTTGTCGTGTTAATGAAAGAAATCAGTTCATACCTGGTAACCTGTACCTCTTCCGTTAATGATGCAACACCTATTCCAGGTACAAAAAAAGCCAGCAATTTCTCAGCGATGGTCCAGATGTGATGGTTTTTTGGCACCGGGCTGTCTTGCGCAATGTTAAGCAGTCCCCTTTTCTTTCTTCGCATAAATTCACGTGGTTGGTGGGGTAGAATAATTGTTCCACCATGCAGTTGAATTAGAGCACATGTTCCTGTCCAGTTTCTAGGCAGAGAGACATATATTTCATACCCACACTGCCAGTAGCCATTTTCTACCACTCCTGTGCCCAGTTTATCAGGTATATGCACAACTGCACAAACAGCTTCACATTTAGTACGTGTGCACTGCCTGTGAGATATGTATCGTCTGGCTATTGGAGAATGACGTGGAACCCCATAAACGTTGACGCGCCCTTCTAAGCATTTGACACAACGTGTGGCAAGAGTAGTGTCATTGTCTTCGTAGTAGATCACATTGCATTTACTCTTTGGTATTTTCCCTAAAGGATGATTTCCTGTAACTCTACTGTAACATGTAAGATTACTTGGTATGTTCTTAACTGTTGCTACCTTGCCAAACAGTCTTTTTGTCAGTCGGATAGTTGTCCATCCCTCGTCTTGCATATAGGACACATCGTAGCTCTGATTGTCATTGAAATCAGCTGCTGCCACAGCCACCATAGCCATGAAGGTTGATGTGTTGTGATCTTGATGAGGCCACCAGTCCACTCCAGTGGTGCTGTGTGGGAACTGTGTGCACACGTAGCAGTTCTTTGACCCATATTCATTTGCAGTATGGTTCGCTAGTCTCCACCACATGTTCATAGCGTATGGATGAGGAGGGCTGGGATGGTCCATCCAGGAGTCAGATAAGCTAGCCATATAACCGTTTGCTGTTTCTCGTAGTCGTCTTGGTCCCAAAGTATGGCTGACTGATGCAATACCATTCATCACAGGCTCAGGATCAGTCCCTTTTCTTGGAATCAGTGTTAAAACAACACATAGTGCCAGAACAATCAGTGCACATATCACAGCTCTCAGACCACAGAGTCCAGGATGTCTCATAAGATGCCATGATCGTCTCTGTGGCTCCATTTCGCTGATCTGCTCATTGAAGTCCAGCTGTGTCGCTGTGTATTCAGCTCTCATACACTGACTGTGCCCGTCTTTCCCAGGGCACATTTATTTGTCCCTCCTCTCTTCAAAAAAAGTATGCAAAACAATGGAAAGTTACCACAGGTCTCAGATAACAGCCATGTGATGTGAACCTTCATATTCACATTGAAAAATGGGTCTCTTCAAAGAAACCTATGAGAAATTGTGCTCTGTTTGCTGTGGAGTAAACAATTATTTAGGAGCAAAAATATTTTGCTATAAGAATGTCAATATTTGTTATTGGGCAGTTTCAACACATAATGTTTTACCAGTATATGGAATATTTATAAGAACAGCAAACTCTATACATTTGGAAAGTTTGTTCAAAATGCTTACACAGTTTTTGAAACTAAGCCTCTTTTTCTCAACACTACACAGAAAACCACAAATAAACACACACACACACACACACACACACACACACACACAACTTGAAAAAGCAAACACTTTTAAAACGTTTTTCAAAACTATTATATTTCCCATAACATTCTATTTTGGCATATTAACTGTACACACAAACATAAAATGATCAAGCACATACACACCAAACTACACACATGTGAACAAATTAAAACAATACTTTCATGTGTCTTTAGCTTGTTCAGAGTGCACTGAAGAACAGGAGTTAGTCATAGCACTCACACACACTGTACATGCATATGCATATACACTGTATGTACAGTATGTATGACTGAGTAATTTTACACAGTTATGCAACTGAACTGAATCAATACTCAACTGACTTGACCTGTAGAATTACACTATTGACTTGTTAGAGCTGCCTTACAGCAGAATGTGTATTTGATAGTATTGTGAAGCTGTTGTGAAACAATCTATATTGTATAAAGCACTTTAGGAAAAAAGTGGACTTTGTGACTTTCTATTGTAATCGAGAATAAAAGTAGGGAGTAAGGAGAATACCCATCTCTGTGTGTTTTGTTGCTCCCTGGCCGGAACACTCAGCACTGGAAAAAAATGCATCATTGAATGTACTAAATTTTTTAGGGTAAGTGGTTGCTGTCAATTTAGTTAACTACATTTAAATAAACAAATTTAGTTGACTAACTTTCAATATATTTTTGTTTAATTAAATGTAGCTATAATAAATAGTTTGCAACCACTTACCTTAAGAAAATTATTTCAGTGTGACAGACTGGGGATATTTGTGGTGACAACGACGACATAACGGAAACATGTTAACATCAGTGGCGACTCCTGGATTTTTTTTTGTTAGGGGTGCTAAGAGGGGGCTTAACAGTTCAGAGGGGGTGGTAAAAAAAACTAATTAAATTGAGAGAAAGTATAATGAACGCCCAACTTTAGTTATCAGCAGCTTTCTTTATATTCAGCAGCTTCGAAAAAGGCATATTTAACTATTTAAGTGGTATTAAACTTCTCATATGCCACTGTTATTACTCATATAACTTCTAATGCCAACTGCCAATTATGACACGTACAAAGTAACATAAATAATGAATGAATATAGAAAAGAGACAAAGTTGCCATTTTGTTATTTTTCCATTGTGTAATTTTCTTTATTTATGTAACTTATATTTGATTATTTATTTATTTATCTGTTTAATTGTTTTTTTGTTTTTTTTTACATATCTAGTAATTTTTGTCTGACCATCAAGTGTCAGTCACTGTCAATGCCAACTGTTAGGAAAGCATGGTAAATTCTAATCTTTTTCAATAGATAGTGATGACAATTCATACAACTATTTCCACACGGGCACACATTGCGGGTGATAACCTCCCCGTGCTGATTAGCATCTCATGTTTAGATGATAGCCACAGATATTGTCAAAAGCATAAAAAATTGGCAATATTAAAAGGATTTAACATTTCAAATTAATGTAGGCCTGATAAATTATTATTATTATTAGGCCTATTATTATTATTAGAGTCATTGATTTATTAAATTAGCTTACATTAAATTATTGTCCCGCAATAATCACCGCATGATGGGCTGTGAGGATAATAAAAGAGGCTAGCTTAGGCTATACTTCTCATTGAAAATGTATTTTAAAAAGTTTAACAAAAACAACTACAAAAAATAACAGGTCGATTAATTTATTAAATGAATTATAGGCCTGTAATAATTATTATTGACACTGCAATCATCAATGAAAATTCAGAGCCTATTTTATGCACCGACTTTCAAAAACAAGCTGTTTAACGCAAAATAAGTTTCTTCTCATGTTTTTCACTATACGAGCCACAAGACACATAAAGGAAATAATTTTAGACAGGTATATACCGTTTTCAGCATATGTTAAAGTATGTCATTTGTCTGTCATTGTCTCAGAGAGAATATGCGCCATTAATGCAGCGTAATAAGCCTTCAGTTTTTTTTTACTGTAGATCCGCTGACTGCTGCAGGGCAGTGATGTGATTGCCTTTATCTTCTATCAAGGTCACACTGGGGGGCCCTTTTTCTGGTTTGAGCCACTTTTTCTGGTTTGAGCCACTGTCTCGCAAAATGTCTGTGCACGGCCCTGCACACACACACACACACACACCTGCAGAAAACACTCAACTAGGAGCGCACACACACACACACACACACACATTCCCTCAAGTTTGAACTTACTTGTAAACATCATGATAACACATATTTTCTCACAGTGACAAGCACTTTTACACAGGACAATGTTGTGAAACATTAAGGTTCTGGTCAGAGGAACAACAGCCACTCACAATGCCAAATTCTCTGATGATGGACAGTCTAGGTAGACCGTATCGACATAGTCAGACTTAAATCTGTCACACTTTAAAATGGGGAGATATAAAAAATGAGTAAAACTTGTAAGATCAGATCTATGGGAAAAGGTCGGAGGGACTGATTTTATAGTAAAGATGCTTCTGAATGCTGATATTTTGAATAGAAACACTGCTAAATCATCAGATTTATGGTCCCAGCTTGCCATAGATTTATTTAATGATGACACACCAAGAAACCGTGCATGGATATGGGAGAATTGGAGAATAAACCGACAAGGCATAAGGGAAAGAGTATGTCTGGCTGCAGAAGGTGTTGGATGGGGACACCATCACACTGGGAGAGAAATGGAGCCAGAAGTTCAAGGTAAAAGAATGAAATCACAATACAAAAATAATTTAAAAGTTATTTGAAATGGCCTTACTAATTCTTTCTTTACAGTGTTTCTCAGTTGCTAACACAGTGTAACAGATTAATTTGGCCCAATTTTCCAAAACATTTGTACAGGTCTCGAAACAAAAGACACGTTTCTCAAAACTTTTAGTACATGCGTCTATCATCAGCTGCTAAATTCAAATCTGCGTTCACTGGCTGGCGCTGATCCAGACACAGACGCATTTTTACAGCACTGCGCATTATAACAAATCACACACGATTCTGTTGAGCTTATGAATACAATGACCAATCAGAGGTGTTCAGATGAGTCATCGCTAAAATGCCTGTGTTTTCTTCACTCGCTCGCTGACTGAATAGCCTACCTCTTTCTGGCGAATTATGTCGTTAGAAACAACAAAGTGCAGATGTGTGTATGAATCTGTAATGAAGATATTAATTTCATAGTGTAAACAGCTTCAGTGATTTTTATGAGATTTTTGAGAGTGCTTGAACTCTAGAATTTCAGTGAAAATGTTCTTTGCTCTTTTTCTGTACAATGAAAGTGTTATGATAAATAGCGTAACCAACCTACAATGTTTTTATTCACATTAACTTTCAATGTTCACATTAAATATAAAGTCAGTCGTATTAAAAATATGTTATGGCATGATACCCATATTTGTTACTTAAGTAAACAGACAGGCTTTTATGCATAATAGACTACATAAGTAGGCTACTTTGACCATCGGCCACTATAGATCAACTAACATAATCTATAAAGGTGAGAATCGAGGTATTTCGTGATAGTTAATGCGTTTGGGAATGTTTAGAATAAAAAGCAAAAGATAAATAAAACATAAGTGCTATTGTGGCTGCTGTTTTAGAAAAAAATCATAATTGTGCTTACCCCATTGGCAAATTATTTTGCTTGTTTCAAGGAAAAATGCACTTAATTTTGACTTGTTTTTTCCTGAAAACAAGACACAATAATTTTTTACAAAATCCTTCTTGATTTAATATTTTTTAGAGAGATTCTGGCTGGAAACAAGACAAAAAATTCTAAGTAAGAAAAGCACTTCTTGCAGTGTGGTGAATTGATTTTTAGCCAAGTAGTCCTTATATGTGCTGTAACCTATTTGTGCACGACTAAGAGTCAACTATGTAGGCTAGGGGAGGCAGAGAAAGTGTTTTGTCAGAACACTAAGAAACTACTATAGTACAACAAATAAGGACATTACCAATACTGTAATGCAATTTGGCAGATGATGCTGAATACATTTTGTCTTTCTTTCTTTCTTTATATGAGTATTGCTAAAATTGGCTGTACAGTAACTGACAGTATATTCCAATGTGTGTTTACTTTATATTCTGTTTCTTTGTTTTGTAACCTTTCCCTTCTAGTGCTTCTCATCTACTGTAAGATCGCTTTACAGCAGTGTAATGAAAGTAATATTTTCTTACATCCTCCTCTCTGCTCATTTCATTCTACCTGTTCCACTCTTTTTCTCTGTCTTTACCCACTCCACAACCTTGAAAATGTATTAATTGATTACATTTATGTACCACAGCTACAGAACAGACACATGTGGACACCCAGTGTGACACTGACATTTCTGAAAGACAGAGAGACCCTATCTACGAAGAGGTAGACACCCAGTGTGACACTGCCATTTCTGAAAGACAGACAGACCCTATCTACGAAGAGGTAGACACCCAGTGTGACACTGCCATTTCAGAAAGACCCTATCTACGAAGAGGTAAACACCCAGTGTGACACTGACATTTCTGAAAGACAGACAGACCCTATCTACGAAGAGGTAAACACCCAGTGTGACACTGACATTTCTGAAAGACAGACAGACCCTATCTACGAAGAGGTAGACACCCAGTGTGACACTGACATTTCTGAAAGACAGACAGACCCTATCTACGAAGAGGTAAACACCCAGTGTGACACTGACATTTCTGAAAGACAGACAGACCCTATCTACGAAGAGGTAGACACCCAGTGTGACACTGACATTTCTGAAAGACAGACTCTATCTACGAAGAGGTAGACACCCAGTGTGACACTGACATTTCTGAAAGACAGACTCTATCTACGAAGAGGTAAACACCCAGTGTGACACTGCCATTTCTGAAAGACAGACAGACCCTATCTACGAAGAGGTAAACACCCAGTGTGACACTGACATTTCTGAAAGACAGACAGACCCTATCTACGAAGAAGTAAACACCCAGTGTGACACTGACATTTCTGAAAGACAGACAGACTTCCACTCTCAGCCTATCTACCAAGATCCACACAGACTCAGAGGGTTTAAAGAGTATCAAGGCTCCCTGGAGCAGGAAAAAAAACGCTCCATATTTATCAATGAAAGCAGGCTGCACATTCCCCTCTTGCCCAGCCAAATACTCTTTCACAGTGCAAAATAATCCTGTTGCATCGGATCAAGATGTGCAAATTCTAGTCCAACAAACTGGAGACATACAACACAAACTTTCAGAGACAAAGGCTAGGCCAGCAACCAACCAAAAAAGAGGAAAAATAGCAAAGGCCCTAACGCATGGACCCAGTCAGCTTTATTACAGCACACTTCAGTCCACACCAAAAGAGCAACTGCTTGCTGGGAACATGACTGAATGTCTCAATAAAAAAGTGTTGAAAGTAATAGGTTCAGAAATGAGGAAAAAGCAATCCATTCACTCTGATATCTTCATGGAAATCTACCTACTGCAGGGACTACTCAAGGAATGTGGGCCAAAATACTTCAGAATACCAGGCTACATACAGCTTTTCAGTATGAATCCGTTCATTGTTCATTTGTACACAGAGTGTGGCCTCAGCATTCTTGTGCATCATTTGCGAAGTAGGTCTCCTGTGGCTCTCTATCTTGATGCCACTGGAGGAGTTGTCTCAAAAATACCAGACCAGCCGAAGCGTGTGTTGTACTATGCAATCGTTCTTCCAGGAAAGGATGGAGATGCACCACCTCTTCCTGTTTGTGAAATGCTCTCCAATGATCACACAGTACCACCAATCACATTTTGGCTCATGCAATTTACATTGCATTTGTCAAAATACACACAAATAAAAATTCACCAGGTCGAAACTGATTACAGCTGGGCGTTAATACAAAGTGTGATGCTGGCTTTCAACAAAGAGCACATCAGCTCTTACCTCAACAGAGCATATAAGTTCTGCATAGGGCAAAAATCATGGGCGGAAATGAAGTCACACACTGTCCTGCACATTTGCTCTGCGCACATTTTGAAACCTGTCAGACAGGCAATCTGTCAGCAAACAGATGACAAAGGACTGAGAGACTTTGCCACGTTTGCTTTCGCCAGACTCCAAAATGCCAGCAACATGACTGAATCAACAATCGTGTTCCGTGTATTATGTGCCCTGCTCACAACCCCACAAAATACAAAGCTTGTCAAAGAAAGTCTTTGTGTTTGGAGAGTGTAATCTCAAGATCTGAAGAGGATACACTGGAAGAAACTACCCAATCTAAAGACTGGGAAAAGTGTGAAAGTGAAGACATTAGACATGCAGCGACTATCACTGGCAGATCACCATTCACTGCTTATTTTCAGCAGGCCATGCAAGAGGTGAAGGAACAAGAGGCAGGCGAAGACACATGTTTGGTAAAAGAGGACAACCCATACTTTTGTCCAGGCATCATCACTTTCCACTTTGGAGCGGCTTGCTGTTGGGAGACCTGAGTAGGTATGAATCTCATGAAGAGGACTTGGTGACAACAAAGAAACAACCAAAAACAAGCGATACCAATTGTCACGTAGAAGAATGGTTTGGAATTGGGAAACATTCCATAATGGAGAAAGGGAAACAAAACAAACCAGGAACCTTCATTAGAAAAATGCATCAGTCTCTGAAAGGAAGATATACGGAGAGTATCATTCAGCATAACCTTCCACTAAAGCTGTTGCTCCAACCTGAGCCACCTGAGACACCTGTGAACCTTGATCAGTCTCAAGAAAATTGGATGAAGAAGAACCTCTCAAAAGCCTTTGCTCCAACCTGAGACACCTGTGAACCTCGATCAGTCTCAAGAAACTTGGATGAAGAAGAACCAAGAACGTTTCCCATCCACCAAATCTAAATTCTATTCTGTTCCACAAAAAATACCTGTTCCCAAAAAAAGAAGGCTGGACGTGACACAGAGCAAGAAACGTTCAAGTTGTCACACAAGTCAGTTTCCTGCAAAGGTACTCCCTGTAGATGAAGAGGTAATGAAGTCATTAGTACAAAACCGAAAAATATGTATTGCGTATATGAAGGCACGCTATTATTTACTATATGAACTTCATGTCATTATAGGTCGACATGCTATGGAAGAAGGCACCTACCGAGCTGATTGTAGCAATTTTGAGGTGTCCCAGGCAGAAGAATGACTCCCTGTTACATCACAGGGAATTCCAATCACTGAGGCCATATGAGTGGTTAAATGGAGAGGTACACATATGAAAACTAAAATGCAATAGCATTATTTTACATTTATATTTCTATTTTACAGTATGATAAGTAATTTGATTCCAACTGAAATGCTGTATCATTTATTTTTAAGATTATTGCCTGGTATTTCAGAGCTCTACTTCAAAAGAAGGGTGCAAATCTCTACCTGCTAGACTATTTCACTGCAGGTGTCATTTTAAATGAAACAACGGAGTGGATGTTAAAGAACAAATTGCAAAAAGTGAGAGACAATATTTACATTTCTTAAGTTATGTACAGTACTCAGACATGATCATTTACATTTGTGATAAACAGGTCATCTTTGAGAAATATGATGGGCTCATCACTTTCGTAAATATCAACACCACTGGAGGTTTGTGGTAAGTAAAAAGTCTGCAAATAGAAATGTTAAGCTAGTACATATAATGTAAACATGGATAAGCCCATGTAGAAATGTTTGATATTGTAACGAATGACTGGTCAGAGGCGAGAGTAGATCCACTTGCAGCTTTAATGAAACAAAGAGGTGGTCAGACAGGCAAATATCAAACAGGGGTATCGAGGGCAACGTAGATAAGACAGATTCGAAAACAGAGGCAGAGCAATGGGTCAGGGCAGGCAGCAAACGATCAGGAGAGGGAGTCAACAGTCCAGGTAAAACACGGGAAGACAAACTAGGGAAAACGCTCGGAAATGTTAGCCAGGGGAAAACAAGACTTCGCAGTGAGTGCAAGTGAGAGTGCTGCTTAAATGTGAGTGTGAGAATGAGGTGCAGGGAGGCAATCAAGACTAATGAGTGAATGGTGACAGCTGTGTGATTGGTGTAATGGTGGACGGGAATGTGTGTGTGCAGTGCATGATGGGAGATGTAGTCCATGGGTGATGTGCAGTTGTGGTGAGTGGTAACCAGATTCATGACAGAGCCCCCCCCCAAAGAGCGGCTTCCAGACGCTTCACACACGGCACAATCCAAGAGGGCGGTGGAGCGGAGGTGGAACCGGGGGAGGGAATGGAGGGCCAGGTCCATGTGGGGCCAATGAGACAGCAGGGACGTGAAGAGATACTGGGTAGACCGCTGTGACGTGGGGCGACTCTGGCAGGTCGGCGGAGGCGTGGGGCGACTCTGGCAGATCAGGCGCCCACCAGGGCGGAGCAGACGAGACAGACGCCCACCAGGGCGGAGCAGACGTGACAGGCGCCCTCCAGGGCGGAACAGACGAGACAGGCACCCACCAGGGCGGAGCAGACGAGACAGACGCCCACCAGGGCGGAGCAGACGAGACAGACGCCCACCAGGGCGGAGCAGACGAGACAGGGGACAGGGGAACCGGATAGAACCAGGAGAGGACCCGGAGTGCCGGACTCTGTGAGCTCCTGGATCGGAGCGGCCTCTGGAGCGAACTCTGTGAGCTCCTGGATCGGAGCGGCCTCTGGAGCGAACTCTGTGAGCTCCTGGATCGGAGCGGCCTCTGGAGCGAACTCTGCGAGCTCCCGGGACGGAGCGGGCTCTGGAGCGGACTCTGCGAGCTCCCGGGACGGAGCGGGCTCTGGAGCGGACTCTGCGAGCTCCCGGGACGGAGCGGGCTCTGGAGCGGACTCTGCGAGCTTCCGGGACGGAGCGGGCTCTGGAGCGGACTCTGCGAGCTCCCGGGACGGAGCGGGCTCTGGAGCGGACTCTGCGAGCTCCTGGGACGGAGCGGATAATGCTGCGGACCTGGGGATACCAGCTGCTCGCACCGACACCAGTGGTGGGTCCAACACACTTGCAATCGGTCCTGGCCAAAGAGGCGTATCCGCAGGCGTGGTGGCCATCTTGGCCGGGGACTCAGGCGGGGCCGACATGACGCGAGCAGGCCCTGGCTTGGCAGGCCTGACGTGAGCAGATTCTGGTTCGGCAGGCCTGTTGAGAGACTCTGGGAGCTGGCGGTGCGTCGTTGCCTCCGCCATCTTGTGAGCGTGCTCTGGTGCGAACTCTGTGAGCTCCTGGATCGGAGCGGCCTCTGGAGCGAACTCTGTGAGCTCCTGGATCGGAGCGGCCTCTGGAGCGAACTCTGCGAGCTCCTGGATCGGAGCGGCCTCTGATCGGAGCGGCCTCTGGAGCGAACTCTGCGAGCTCCTGGATCGGAGCGGCCTCTGGAGCGAACTCTGCGAGCTCCCGGGACGGAGCGGCCTCTGGAGCGGACTCTGCGAGCTCCCGGGACGGAGCGGGCTCTGGAGCGGACTCTGCGAGCTCCCGGGACGGAGCGGGCTCTGGAGCGGACTCTGCGAGCTCCCGGGACGGAGCGGGCTCTGGAGCGGACTCTGCGAGCTCCCGGGACGGAGCGGGCTCTGGAGCGGACTCTGCGAGCTCCCGGGACGGAGCGGGCTCTGGAGCGGACTCTGCGAGCTCCCGGGACGGAGCGGGCTCTGGAGCGGACTCTGCGAGCTCCCGGGACGGAGCGGGCTCTGGAGCGGACTCTGCGAGCTCCCGGGACGGAGCGGGCTCTGGAGCGGACTCTGCGAGCTCCCGGGACGGAGCGGGCTCTGGAGCGGACTCTGCGAGCTCCCGGGACGGAGCGGGCTCTGGAGCGGACTCTGCGAGCTCCCGGGACGGAGCGGGCTCTGGAGCGGACTCTGCGAGCTCCCGGGACGGAGCGGGCTCTGGAGCGGACTCTGCGAGCTCCCGGACGGAGCGGGCTCTGGAGCGGACTCTGCGAGCTCCCGGGACAGAGCGGGCTCTGGAGCGGACTCTGCGAGCTCCCGGGACGGAGCGGGCTCTGGAGCGGACTCTGCGAGCTCCCGGGACGGAGCGGGCTCTGGAGCGGACTCTGCGAGCTCCCGGGACGGAGCGGGCTCTGGAGCGGACTCTGCGAGCTCCCGGGACGGAGCGGGCTCTGGAGCGGACTCTGCGAGCTCCCGGGACGGAGCGGGCTCTGGAGCGGACTCTGCGAGCTCCCGGGACGGAGCGGGCTCTGGAGCGGACTCTGCGAGCTCCCGGGACGGAGCGGCCTCTGGAGCGAACTCTGTGAGCTCCTGGATCGGAGCGGCCTCTGGGTGCTCTGGTGCGGGCGTCCTCCCCCGAGGGAGTACAGCGTCGCGATCCTCCTCCGTGGCACCCACAGTAAAAAGAGAGTCACTCAACTGTAGTGCATAATCCATAAAAATGCTCAAACTGCCCTTAAACTCTCCTCCAGGAAAAAAGGATTTGTGAAGGGATTTGATAGGCTCATTTAGTCCGAAGTGAAACAAGTCCTTGAACAAAATTTCATCATACAGCGGTACCTGAATAGACAGCTCACCAAACTGATGAACGTACTCCTTAACCGACAGGCCTCCCTGGCGAAGATGTAGGAGTTGTTCTACGGAGTCCATGGTTAGGCTGGGTAGCCGAAATAAAGCCGCTGGATCTGAGTTGGCGAAGTCTTCTGTAACGAATGACTGGTCAGAGGCGAGAGTAGATCCACTTGCAGCTTTAATGAAACAAAGAGGTGGTCAGACAGGCAAATATCAAACAGTGGTATCGAGGGCAACGTAGATAAGACAGATTCGAAAACAGAGGCAGAGCAATGGGTCAGGGCAGGCAGCAAACGATCAGGAGAGGGAGTCAACAGTCCAGGTAAAACACGGGAAGACAAACTAGAGAAACCGCTCGGAAATGTTAGCCAGGGGAAAACAAGACTTCGCAGTGAGTGCAAGTGAGAGTGCTGCTTAAATGTGAGTGTGAGAATGAGGTGCAGGTGTGGGGAGGCAATCAAGACTAATGAGTGAATGGTGACAGCTGTGTGATTGGTGTAATGGTGGACGGGAATGTGTGTGTGCAGTGCATGATGGGAGATGTAGTCCATGGGTGATGTGCAGTTGTGGTGAGTGGTAACCAGATTCATGACAGATATTTTCACTGATATTTCTGAGAATTGACTTAGTAGTTCAAATGTCCTTGTTTATTTGTCTCCAATGTAGTATCTTCATGCTAAATGTGACACCATTTTCATACTTGACTCTCAAATGGGTACAAATGAAAAGGAAAAAGCCGAAGAGACATGCAACAAGTTTTGGTATGACAGTGTTTGTTTACAACTGTATGTAGCATGTTTACCTCAAACACAATAATAATGGTAAATTAGCATATTTGGTGTTACTTATAAGACCACCATAAACACACACACTGCATTTCTCCAAATACAGAGATTTTTTCAAAATGACACCTCATACGGATGAAAAGACAGACTGGGCGAATAAGAACTGGCAACCTGGCACAATCACACATCAATTTCAGGAGGATAGTTTCAACTGTGGTGTCTTTGTGATGCCGGTAAATGGAGGGGGAAAGTGGTTGACATAAGCACTGTCCTGACCTTTTGCCATATGAGACTGTGTCTGATACTTCTCACTACTATCCTTCTAGATGGCCAAACACGTGGTGGAAGAGTTCCCCGAAATTCCTGCCATAATTAATATAACACCCAGCACGGAGATGATGAGCCAATACAGGAAAAGTTTAGCCAAAGAGATTTTGCTGGCATCGGGTATAAAGCACTTTGAACAAACAGTTTATTTCCATGTTAGACACAGAGAGATTAATGATAATCCTATCTACATTATAATAATAGCAGTGTCACGACAGGAGTACTGCTGCATGTGTGGAAAATCAGAAAAAGACCAAACAGAGGAGCAATGCACCTGGGTATTCACTATGCCATTTCTGGCTGTTTACTACTTCTGTAAAGTGAAAACAAATGTTTTGACAAGTAATTTTACCAATTTCTACTATTTGTATATATGTATCTAACAACATGTCCTATTTCCCTTCCAGGTTCAATGTGAATCATGTCTGAGGTGGTTTGATGTTCGGTGCCTCAACATTAATGTGCCACCAGAAGACCAAGCATGGATTTGTGATTTGTGAAGATTACACATGATTTTCCAGTTGTATGTATTGTTACAAAATTACAGTTCATGTATATGTTCATTATTTGTCATTTCCTAAACAATTCTTCAAACAGTACAATTATATAGCAGTTTTTTATTGTTGCTAAAGGAGCATTAGAAGGCATAATGTGAGTGAGTGATATTTGTGATAAATGTAGTTGCCTGTTTGCAAACAATGAAAAAAATAGAACTTTTTAGACGGTCCTTATCTTGCTTACCACACTACATTGGACATTCAGCGGACATTCGCAAGTAAATATGCCATTAAAACAATACTTGGCCATTTTGATCGATGGTGAAAAAACGTAGAAGGTTTACAATGATGTTGCTGATTAGAATTTGCAAAAAAACTAATTTATTACACATATAATTAGAAAGTTATTGAACGTGGAAATGTGTGAATGTTGTGAATGTGCGAATATAAAACCAACTTTACCTAAGTCATTAAAACGTCTCGGGTTACTCGCGTAACCCTTGTTCTCTGAATAGGGAACGAGACGCTGCGTTGACCGCATTGGGAACGCCCACCACGTGACCGATGTCTGAACCCATATAGAATCACGCCAATTCATTGGGTGGTGGCGTGACGCCATCTCTGACGCAATGATGTCGTCAGCTCATACTGGCGAACGCGCCATCCACTCCTCAGATTTCTCAGCCGAAAAGAACCCTGTCGGCAGCATGAGGAGCTTAGCAGCATATGCAGCGTCTCGTTCCCTATTCAGAGAACAAGGGTTACGCGAGTAACCCGAGACGTTCTCTTTCATAGGTGAACTCACCGCTGCGTTGACCGCATCGGGAACGATATACCAAACACACCAAGCTATAAAAAACGCTGCCTATCTGGTCCAATAATGAACCAACAACGTACGGTCGGTTCAAACAGACAGGACCTGAGAACCTGGATCCGTATCAACGTCAAGGTTGTAAAACCTGACAAAGGTGTGCGGAGAGGACCATCCTGCCGCAACACAAATATCCTCCAGAGGTACCCCTCTAAAAAGAGCTTGAGAGGAGGCTACGCCCCTAGTAGAACGCGCCCGAAGACTAAGAGGTGAAGGGAGTTTCCGCACCTCGTAAGCCAGCGAAATGGCGTCTCTCACCCAGTGAGAAATCCTCTGCTTTGACGTGGCAAGCCCGCGGCAACCAGCACCAAAACAGATCAATAACTGGGGGGATTTTCTCCAAACCTTGGAGCGATCCACAAACAGCTTCAATGCCCTGACCGGGCAGAGCATGTGGAGTCTCTCATCCTCACTTGAAGCAAAGGGAGGGGGATGGAAAGAGTAAAGCGTGACCACCTGAGATCAAAACGATGTGGACAAGACCTTGTGAATGTAACCCGTCCTAGGCCGCAGGGTAACTTTGACTAGACCCGGGGCAAAGTCCATACACGTCTCACTAACAGAGAAAGCATGCAGATCTCCAACTCTTTTCAGTGACGTAAGCGCCAGCAAAAGAACAACCTTAAGAGTCAGTATCCGCTCCGAAGCTGACTCTAAGGGCTCGAAAGGGGCCGTCACTAGTCCTTCGAGGACGACTGACAAGTTCCAAGAAGGAACTGCCGTGGGGGCGAACCGGCCTAAGGCGTCTGACCCCACGCATAAAGGTGGAGACCATCCGATGTCTCCCCAAGGGGATCTCATCCAGCTCTCTCCGAGCTGCAATGGCCGCTACATAAACCCTAAGGGTGGTAGCAGCCGCCCCCGCTGTCAGCCTTTCTTGCAAAAACTCCAGCACTGGACCAACAGGGCAGTTAACTGGGTCAATTGCACGAGTCAAACACCAGGATTCAAAGACGCCCCACTTGGAAGAGTACAGCTTCCTAGTAGCGGGGGCTCTGGCACAGGCTATGGTTTCCTGAACTTCGGCAGGCAAACCATCAATCACAGCCCTTGGCCCTGTATGGGCCATACCCACAACTTCCAGAGCTCTGGTTGAGGATGCCAGATCTTGCCCTGAAGCTGGGACAGTAAGTCCCGCCTGATCGGAATCTCCCAAGGAGGCCGATACAAGAGGGGAGTTAGCACCGAGAACCAGGTCTGGGAGGGCCAGAATGGGGCTATGAGAAGGAGACGGGCATCGCTCACCTTCACTCTGCACAGTACTGCCGGAATCAGCTTTATTGGCGGAAACGCGTACAGACTGACATTCGGCCATGGGTGGGCAAACGCATCTATGCCCAGAGTCGTCGGGAAACTCAGGGAGAACCAGAGCGGGCACTGAGATGACTCTTGAGAAGCAAAGAGGTCCACCTCCGCTTTTCCAAACAGATCCCAGATCTGGGATACCGTCTGACGGTTCAACATCCATTCCCCCGGCCTGAGCTTCTGTCTTGAGAGAAAATCGGCCGCCAGGTTCAGTACTCCCGGAACGTGAACCGCCCTCAAAGAGAGGAACTTGTCTTTGGACCAAAGGAGAAGACGGCGTGCAAGCCTGTCCAGGGTGCGCGACTGTGAACCTCCTTGGCGGTTTATGTGGGACACAACCGCCATATTGTCCGCCCTGACTATGATATGATACCCCCCGAGAACGGGGAGAAAATACTTCAAAGCCAGGAAGACAGCCCTGAGTTCCAGGCAGTTTATATGCCAAGAGAGGAACTCTTCCTTCCACTCCCCGCTCGCTGGTCTGCCTTCGAAGACCGCGCCCCAGCCTGTCATTGATGCGTCCGTCGTGATCATATGGTGACGGTGGATCGCACCCATTCTCACCCCGCTCCGGAGAAAAACGGGGTCTCGCCACATTAAAAGGTGTCGACGGCAACTGCGCGACACCCTGATAAGGCGAGTAGCTGGTACAGTGGGGTGTAACCTCAGCTCCTTCATCCACCAAAGGAACGGCCTCATGTGAAGCAACCCTAGGGGCAACACAGGGGAGGCCGCTGCCATGAGGCCCAACAGCCTGCGGCAGGTACCTGCAGAGACATGATGGCCTAGCTTGAAGCGGGCCAGACATGCTGTAAGATCGGGTATCCGGGCAGGAACCAAACGGGCCTGCATCTGAACAGAATCCAAACGAACCCCTAGAAACACGGTTCGCTGAGATGGGAGGAGCACACTCTTCTTGGCGTTCATCCTGAGGCCATCCTCAACGATATCCCTGTGACGACTCACTAGCTCCCTGGAGTGAGCCAGAATGAGCCAGTCGTCCAGATAGTTCAGTACCCGAATGCCCTGGAGCCTCAAAGGGGCCAGTGCAGCATCCATGCATTTCGTAAAACATTCTCGGCGCCAAAGCCAGGCCGAAGGGCAGGACCTTGTATTGGTAAGCCTTCCCTCCAAAGGCAAACCGAAGGAACCTCCTGTGTCTTCGAACGACCTGGATGTGAAAATACGCATTCTTCAGGTCGATGGTGACAAACCAGTCCCCCTCCTGGACCTGAGACATGATGGTTTTTATCGTCAGCATCTTGAATTTCCCTTTGTAGAGGGAAAAATTCAAACGCCGTAGATCCAGAATAGGCCTCAAGCCGCCGTCCCTCTTTGGAACGAGGAAGTAGCGGCTGAAGAACCCTCGTTCGACTTCCGACTGCGGTACTTCCTCTATTGCTCCTTTCTGTAGGAGGGAGGAAAGTTCCTGTTGTAGAACAGAGGCCTTGGAGGCACTGTTTACTACTGTCAGGTGAACCCCATCGAAGCGGGGGGGATTTTTCCCAAACTGAAGAGTGTAACCGGTTCGAATTGTGCGGAGAACCCACAGCGATACCCCCGGTAGACGCTCCCATTCATGAAGGAAGTGCGACAGAGGAATCAGAGTGTCGTGTAAGGGAAGACATACCTGAGATGGGGTGTCGAGAAGGCCTGGAAGCAGCGGCACCCTCCACCGTGAAGGAGAGCCCTCGGCGTCCTTGTTCAGGATGATGGAGAGAGAAGTGCTGGGCTGACGGGTGGCCGGCACGGGTTCCGAAACAGCTGTGTCTCCTAACATGCGGCTCGCCGGCGGCGAATGGACGAGCTGCAAAGGGGGAAAAACGAACGCGTCCCCCAACTGCCAGCTCGAGTAAAAATGAGGGTGAACTAGATCTGCACACCAAGCCTCGAAGGGTGGCTTTGACAGATTTAAGTGAGGAGAGCGCGTTCGGGGCGGGCAGAAACGCTTCCGCGGTCTGGCCTCGCCCCGTAACGGTGAAACGGCTCTCCTAATTCCGACCCGGAGGTCAGGAACGACCCGGATTAGCCGAAGCGGCAGGCTTGTTGGGCCGCTTCAGGTTAACCCGCTTGAGTGGTTGTTGGCGGGAAAAAGACCGGCCACGGGCTCCCCAAACCGTAGTGGCCTGGGCTCCACCGCTAGGGGGCTCCTTTCTGGGGAGCGACTGCTCCCTAGACACAGAGGAGGGAGTAGAATAGTCCCTTGATCTCCTCGGCATGAATTGCTTGAGAGCAGCCGACTTGCGTTTTGGCTGAGCGGAATTTATCCACTACAGCGCTAACCGCCTCCCCAAATAACCCAGATTGTGAGATGGGTGCGACCATCAAAAACACCTTTTCCTTCTCACGAATCTCAGTTAAATTGAGCCACAGATGGCGTTCTGCGGCCACCGAAGCAGCCATAAAGCGCCCCACAGCACGTGCGGTGTGCTTGGTTGCTCTCAGAGCCAAGTCAGTGGCTCTTCGTAGCTCCTTCACGGCTTCAGGAGTCAATACAGTCCCTTCGTCCATCTCCTTCAGGACGTCCGCCTGGTAGGCCTGAAGGATGGCCATTGTGTGAAGGGCCATACCTGCCTGACCGACCGCGATGTAGGACTTTCCGATAAGGGCGGAAGTGGTCCTACACGGCTTGGAAGGAAGGAGGGGGCAGGACTTCCAAGAAGGAGCCAAAGAGGGTGAAAGATGTGAGGCTAAAGTATCCTCAATCACCGGCATGGCGGTGTAACCCTGCTCCACAGAACCCACAAGGTTGGTGAAGTCAGCGGCCGCCGCGTTAGTAAGGAGGGAGGAAAATGGCTGCTTCCAGGAACTGGAGATCTCTCGATGCAGATCGCTGAAAAATGGCAGCTTCCTCCTTTCAGGCTTGGAATGTGCACCGATGAGGAACCGCTCGTCGAGTTTCGAAGCTCGAGACTCACGGGGCTCATCGGGCCAATCCAGTGCGAGCTTTTCGGTGGCGCGCGAAAGCACGTCCACAAGCTCAGAGTAGGCCGCTGAAGGCCGCGCCTCCTGGCCGCTAGGCGGGACCGCATCTGCTAAAGCAGGCCCGAAATCCTCGGAGTCGGAGGCTGCTGTGTGCAGAATATCATCTAGCCCGAAGGAAACGGTATCACGTGCCCTTGGGCTAGGAAACAGAAAATCATGCAAGAATTCGACCAGCGAATTCACACGCACGCGCTCGGGAGAGGGAGGGAGAGAAAAGGTGAGGCCTGTCTGCTCACTCTCCATCTCCTCGAGCTCGACATCCGAACCTCAGGTCGCGGCTTCACGAGAGGCCGCGATCTCACGAGGAGCCGTGGAGGTGCTAGATGCGCGCCGGGGAAAAATGGAGGATTCCCTTTCACAATCCTCAAGCCGAGATCGGAGGGTTATGAGACGGAAATCGTTGCAAATCTTGCATTTTGAGGTCCCATAAACCGCGTCACGTGCATGCGAAAACCCCAAGCACTTAATGCACTTACTGTGTGGGTATTCGCGAGCGATGAAACGCGCGCACGGCGGTTGACAGTAGCGAAACTCCTTGGCACTTCACCGCGAGGAGAACAAAGTTCCACTGAGGCAGTCGCCGAAGTGCAGATGGATGATCGCAAAAAGATAAGTTGGGCCAGAAAATCGCAACAACGAAGGGTAATGTGACCGCTTCGTGAAGGCAGAGAAATCTGAGGAGTGGATGGCGCGTTCGCCAGTATGAGCTGACGACGTCATTGCGTCAGAGATGGCGTCGCGCCACCAGCCAATGAATTGGCGTGATTCTAAATGGGTTCAGACATCGGTCACGCGGTGGGCGTTCCCGATGCGGTCAACACAGCGTTGATTTCACCTATGAATGAGAACACTCAGCACATCAGCGCTACTGCAAACAGGAACAAGTATACTAATGTAACATAGACCTTTCTTGTCGGCGCGTTATTTGACCAGACTCTGCTTTTCCGGTGAGCATGGGCGGTAACTGAATGATAGAGCAGAGCGTCACGTGGCGCAGTGATGATGATTGGGAGATGGGAAACATGGACACTGCTGGGCGGCGTGGCATATATTTTCGGCTGCCGAAAATTCAGTGCATCTCTAGTAAATGGACAAAATGATTCTTCGAGGCACATAATTTGCCTCGATTATTTTTTGTATTCGAGTTTCAGCCCTAATAAAAACATAACACACGCAAAGAGGATGGTGAAACCGAGATGAATATCAAACGTCAAACTAAATTTACCGCTGTAGGAAAAAATGCGCGGGCTTTTAATCCCTCCGTCAGCTAACGTTAACCTTAGACGATTTGGTGACTATCAATAATGTGCTCTAACGAAAAACATTTTTGATATATGGAAAGAGTTAACTAAATGGTACGTAAAAAAATCCCGTCTTAGTTAAAATTTCTATCAAGGTAATTTCAACTGTATTCCTTTTATTACACATACTAAATCCTGCTAACAGCTCTGTAAATGGCGGTATATATACATTTCCGTAAAAAAATATTCAAAGAATAGTTTTAAGTCTTTAAAGCAGGGCTTCTCAAAGTCTGGACTCCGGTCGGGATCCGGACCGGGAGGGAATTAAATCCGGACCCGCCTCCACTTGATATTTCAAGCGCACTCATATCACTCAGACCTCCGTGCGGTGTGCGTGGCACACACACACACACATGGGCGCATAAACCAGTTTTGCAGTGATTACAGACTCTTTTGTAAGACAAAGTGTAACGGATGTGTATGCCCGTGGTGTCAATGTAAACCTCACTCCCCTGACCTCAAAAAGTGGCGCTCTAGCAACTGACGCTAGAGGCTGTAGCCTTTGGCGTTCCTTGTTAGAGCGCCCGCCGCCAGTGTCCCGGGTTCGCGACCTGCTCGGTGAGTTGGTGCGGACCCGTGTTGAGGGTGTTACATTGGTGCCGTGACCAGGACGGGAGTGAGGTTCAGGGGGGTGAATGTAACGGATGTGTATGCCCGTGGTGTCAATGTAAACCTCACTCCCCTGACCTCAAAAAGTGGCGCTCTAGCAACTGATGCTGGAGGCTGTAGCCTTTGGCGTTCCTTGTTAGAGCGCCCGCCTCCCGCGCCGGAGTCCTGGGTTCGCGACCCGCTCGGTGAGTTGGTGCGGACCCGTGTCGAGGGGGATACAAAAGCACATAGCAACTAGCAACATTTTGGATAAACATTCGATTTCACTCAGTAGAATAATGTCACCATTTTCGCCCCGCGAGCACGAGGTTTCGCCTGCCCGACGCAGTCTTTCTCCACCTGCAGAGTTAGCAGCGTATTCAAAGAACCGAACCGCAGCAGACTTCTGAATGAACGAGAACCAAACAGCATTTCCAAAAACCTATCACTGTTGACTGTCTGGCATATGAACATGTAGTTCTACTGTAAAGGGTTGAAATATGCACATAGTTCGGACATTTGTGCTTCATGAAATATATATTTAAAAAAATATATAATTAAAGATTTTGGCAATTCAGTTGAAGGGACTGCAGGTTACATTGAAGTACTATTTCAGAAACATAAAATATGTAGACCTAAATGAGAACTGCTTTATTGGGCATTAGTTGTATAAAAATGCAGTAGCCTACTGTCCAGTAACCCTTAAGAAAAATAACCATGGTTTTATTATAATACAAGTGTAGCAGGGGCGTAGCCACGGGTGTGCCAGGGTGTGCCACACCTAAAAACAGATGCAGAATTATTATTTTTTTAATCGTAATAAACATGGGCAGCGCAAAGGAGGGGCTAGCAGATGCTTCAGCACCCCCCAAGAAAGACCAAAGCACTGCCATTGCACCCATAAGAAATGAAATAAATTAAAAACAATTTACTTATTATTACGCTTTCATAACTCTGCATTGTAATATAACGTGACGTGATTAGCAGGCGCACTTTTCGAATTGACAGCCTTTTATTTAAAAAATTGATCGGTTCCTTGTGCCAAGAAGGCCTGTCCCCGACTAAAGATTTCACTAGTCACACATAGATTGATTAATATAATAACTTAGGCTACTAACCATCCTTTAATATATAGGCGTATAGCCTATTCCGCGCCCAAGCGCACGTCTAAAGCTTGCAACGGCAAAAGTAGGCTAATGATTATGAATGTTGGGGGAAAGGCAAAATAAAACATTTTAATTATTCGTTAATAAACTAGTGATTTCTTCTCAGTCAGTGTCGGCTGAAAAATAAAGTTGCAGAATGCGACGCTGACTTTAATAAAGAAAACGTGGAAAACGTTAGGCGCGCTGCTTTCTCCTTTTTTCCAAAGCGCTCGGGCGGTTGCGCTCCGGAGGCGTTTGTCGTTGCCTGCGGTGCGCTAGCGGCATTCTGAAAAGGTGAGATGTTTTTATCTCGATGCGGCGCGGACGCGCCTGGAAAAAACGAGCGCGTCGCACCGCGACCGCATCGCTTCCATTATGAGCGCGCATACCGCGCGTCTACATTTGAAATAACGAACTTGAGCGCGCAAAAGACGCGATATGTGAGCGACAGACGGCAGAAAGCGCATCTTGTTTCTCTATGTATTGTTTCTGTGTAGCCTACATAAATAAAAGCATATATATATATATATATATATATATATATATATGAACTTGCTGTTGAATTTTGTATTTTTGAAAGTTCAATAATAATATTAAAAAAAGTTGCCGGACGGAATCATTACCCCGCTTTGTTCCGGGACCTCATAATTTACAGATTAAGCAGTGCTTACAATATTTGTTAATTTAAAATTTAATTACAATTTTACATTATTTTCAAATAATAATAATAATAATAATAATAAATATATCTGCCGCCATTCAGACTGCCAACCAATCCGCAACAGCCACTGACTGTGACGTCACTGACGTGTGACCTCAACATCTTGGGAAATGTTTGCTGCACATTCAAAAAAAAAATAGAGAATCTAAACCTTGCTAGCTAGCAATATATTGCAGAGTTCCCTGCTTAATTTATTTAGTAAAAAACCTCGGCTTGATGGACAGCCGGACACAAGGCCTAACCTTACACCTGATGAGGATGTTTCTCCCTCCCCGGGCCCAGCATCAACAGGTGCGACTTAGTAGGTTATACTGTATGTGATTGTCGGTGACCCTCTTGAGCGAGAAAGCTTCTGAAAATGAAAAAAAAAACAACAACAAAAATATAGCTGCAAGCAGCGATAACCAGGGTTCAAGAATTTTAAGGCCTAAGGTTGTATGCTTTTAGGGTCTAGGCCAACATAGCTGGATGCATAGCTGACAGTGAAACTCATCGAACATGGACAATAGGCTCACAGAAACATACACACACACACACACACAAATAGAAATGAAATGGTTAAACTATCATATTAATAATCATTAAGCTTGCTTACACAGATACACACACATACACACTCATATACGGACATACATGCAACATATTTTGTTGCAGATATAGATATTTGAAATAAATGACAGGTGATAATACTCTTTGCAAGTCTTCTCTTTTTCAGGGATCTCCAACCCTGGTCCTGGAGAGCTACCATCCTGCAGATTTCAGTTCCAACCCTGCTCCAACACACCTGTCTGAAATTAACAAGTAGCCTTGAAGACTGTGATTAGCTGGTTCAGGTGTGTTTGATAGGGGTTGGAGCTGAAATCTGTAGGACGGTAGCTCCCCAGGAGCAGGGTTGGAGACCCCTGGTAGGCCAATGTGAAATGCAGGGCTGACAATAGAACACAGTCACAATGGAGAATTCATTAAAACTGTCTCTCTCTCTGTCACATACACACACACACACACACACACAGAAATGAAAGGTTTAAAAATGCTTAATAAACAGTAAGCATACAAACACACACACACACAGACATACGCAGAAATGAAAGGTTTAATAATACTAAATATACAGCACGCATGCTAACACACACACACACACACACACACACACACACACACACACACACACACACACACACACACACACACACACACACACACACACTCACTTTGTTGCAGATATAAAATAGTGATTTTCAAAGACATCCAAAACGGAGAATAGGTTAACAGACACATGTAGCCTACACAAAAATGAAATGGTTAAACTAACATATTAATACCCAATAAGCATGCTTATTTTTTTATTTATTTTTTGCGCATTAATCTGACAATAAATGTGGCACACCCAGTTTTTCTGATGCACATCCAGAGTCTCCTTTCTGGCTACGCTCCTGAAGTGTAGTAAACATTTTCTTTCGTTTACGATGATGTCACGGCAGTAGAGGCGGCGCAATAATAACGACGCGTGAATAACCCTGCCCACTCTATAGCGGTACTAAACTGCAGTGGAAACGCAAACCGACCCAAACTGAGCCGTACCGTACCGAGCCGCGCCGTGCCGAATCGTACCGTACCATGCAGTGGAAAAACGCCATAGGTTGCTGCTGGAAGAGATGTTAGTGAGACCAGCAGGGGGTGCTCACCCTGCAGTGTGTGTGGGTCCTAATGCCCCAGTATATTCCAACCCTAGCATTGCTAGGGTTGGGAGAGATAAGGTGCTAAGCCCCCCCCATCATAATTTATTAAGAGACTGAGCCTCACAAACCACATCTTTGGTGCTTTATCTGACATTAAAGGCATTTATTTGTTTACATTACGAGTGGATAAATGACCAACTAGAGCTGCACGATTAGATAAATGGAGAAGGGAGAATCTTGATTTCTTTTAAATAGATTTCACGATTCTCCCAACATGATTCTGGAAAAATAGACAACTAAGCAAAATAAAATGCAATTTAGCAGAGGTTCTGATAAAATGCTAAAATCTACAATGGGACTTCACTTGATTCATTCTTGAATGAATCAAAGTGTTTTCAACAATTTTTTTTTTTTAAGTTTTGTAAATCATCCTGGAGGATGCTGCACACTGCATACTCATCCACATGAGGAGATACCCCCTGACAATGTAGAGCGCTTTGAGTGCTCAGAAAAGCAGAAAAGCGCTATATAAATGTAATTTATTATTATTATTATTATTAAGTCACTAGTCGCCATCTGCAGGCGTCACGATGTAATTGATATAATCTTAGTTTGAAGCGTGAAGTCACTTTCAAAAAGGTTTTCTCTATTTTGATCGCTATTGTAGACCGCAGTGTTTATGTCTGAGTTGTACACCTTTATCCCAGCAATTCTGTGATTATTTGAATGTTTGTAACGCAGAAATAATGATACAAAAGGCTTGTAAAGATGTTTCATATACATTAACTCTGGGTCTGCGGCAGCGCGAACGCAAATTTGATTGCTACAGTCTCATTAAAGGATTTAGTAGACATCATTGTCATTTAGGATCGTGGGGGATTGAATCTGTTTTCCAAATATCCAAAACATAAAACGAAGGCTTTAAAGCCTTGTTTAGTGGAATGAAAACGTAATAATCTACCACAGCCAGCAGTGCAGACTGCTTTTCATCATGTACAGATGGATTTCTAGTACTTGGAGAACAAATTACAATTAATAAATCATATTAGTGAAATGAATGGTCCATATTCAAAAAGATCAGGGGCTTTTGGTAAAACATCAGAGGCTTACGCCCCCAAAGACCCCCACCCTCGCAACAGCGACTGTGCAGAACTCGAACTTGAAAGTTTCTTATTTGTTTCATTTACTGTATGTATGATTGAAAACATGCATCACATTATTATGATTATTATTATTTTGTTTGTTAGTCTGTGCAACCCACAAATACATAAATAGCAAATGTAGGCCTAAATATTTCCTTTTCATTTAGTGTATGCATGGCTGAAAATATGCATCACATTATCATGATTATTTTGTTGGTTAGTCTGCGTAACCCAGAAATACATAAATAGCAAATGTAGGCCTAAATATTGGTTTCATTTACTGTATGCAAGACTGAAAATATGCATCACATTATTATGATTATTATTTTGTATCTTAGTTTGTGTACCCCACAAATATATAAATAGCAAACATAGGCCTAAATATTTTTGGATTGCAAATATATACATATATGTGACCCTCTCTGTGAAAACCCAGCTACATTTTTTTTTGTGATTTGCTGTTTTCTAAAAAAAATACATCCTTCATATGATAAAGAACATTTTGTGAAAATTGTACCTTTATATCTTTAATATTTACTGCATAAGGTCATGTCAAAAATTGAAATTATAGTGAAGTTAATGGTAGAAATCTAACTTTGATGCTTGTTCTCTCATAATTAGATTTTGGATTTCACAGAGAGGGTCACACACACACACACACACACACACACACACACACATATATATATATCATTTTTATATTTGTCCATGGAAATGTATGGGTCAAAACAAGAACAGGCAAACATTCATGAATCCATTTCATGTAAAATATGAAGCAATGCATGATACATCATATCATACATACAACTCACATGTGCATGTTAGTTGGTGTTTTAATGTGTTTCATTTATTTTATTCATTAAACACGATTGTAGTAGATTCATAACCTCAGAATCAGAGTGCACATCTTTCCACAAGGTGGCGCTGTAACTCCATCAGTCTGTCATGCAGAGCGTCGCATGAGCAAGCCATTGATGAGACAAATCTATTTAATTACTTATTTATTAGCTCAGCATCTTCAGCAATTAATTATTAAAGCAGCTTTAGGGTCTCTGTGGACTACATTCACCAAAGGCAATGCTAATGTTATGTTTACGGCATGTCATAGAATTATATTTATCTGTGCCTTTGTTTGCTTTTTTAATGAAATTCAATTTGACAGCAGATTTGACGAAGCTGTGATCTTACAGTGAACATCCACATCATATTACCTGTTTATAGCTACTGACTATATTATAATAAAGAGAGACCGTATAGCCAAGTTCAGGGCATCCTTATTTCCATACTCTGGGCTTCGATCAATAGCCTGTGATTAAGCAACACAAACAGGGATCTTGTTTTAAAAGCTCCGAGCTCAGAGGGCAGCGGGGTCCTCACCTCTCTCCTGACAGACTCTATACCTGCTGTATTGACTCTTAATTCACAGCTTATCATCAATTCTTCCGCAGCTAACGCTATGCATGTGCACAGTAAGCAGCATTGATTTCATGTCACGGTGCTCGCTTAGTTCTGATGAAGCCAAAATAGTGATGTCTTCTGAGGGAAAGACTTTAGACAGGATCTACAGAGAGAAGCCTTTGTAACCTCTGCTTGATGGATGTTCCATTGTCCACTGGATTAATGTCTGAGTATTGTTTTAAAGCCCAAAAATAAGATGAAAAATACGTTTTGAATATAATAATAACATAAAGGACTACAGGATTAAAGTTGAAGGCTACATGAAACCAAAATTTGAGTTTTTTTAGCTTTGAGAACAGAGCTACTTAACAATTTTAGACTTTTTTTTAGCCATCATTAGGCTATGGATCAAGAACCCCTTCACTGACACCAAACCAGAAATATGTTTCTTTTTGAAGTTTTATACTAGATATATCACAGATATTGTTTAGCATAATTATTATGATTAAAATTACCATTATTACAATGAATTAATCTTAAAAGTCATTGGTACAGTGGATAAAAACAGATGTAGCCTACAGGTGTCGTCCACACAAAAACCTTTGTTAAGATTTCTTATTTGTAACTTATAATTAACTTTTACATTTGTAACTTATAAGTAAACCATATACCCTTTTTATTATTTAACTGCAATTGCTGCTTTAAAGCAAATTCTAAATCATTATAATTCAGCATACTAAAATAGTGTTTTTACTAATTCTAAAGGCCTGTTCAAGCCAAGGTGATAACTGTAATGATAATATATATATATATATATAATAGTTTACATTTAAAACATAGCAGAGGCCTCAGCCAACAGGCCAACAGCACAGAGAAACAATACATTTGGACTCACTTTCAAAATTATTTTTTTCCAGCCTGTTCTAAAATGATTTTTAGCCTTCATTTAGCCTTCTGTTTATACTAAACAGAATGTTATTTTGCATTTAGGTGCATGCTAGTTATCATGCTAACTGTATAAAAATAGGTGTTTGGCTAAGAATAATAATAATAATAAAAAATTGCTCACAGGGTGACTAGGAGCATGAAATTGTCCAGCCATGACTTCCTGTTCCACAGGATTATACATATAAGGAACACAAAGGCCAAACTCCCTTAATCATCCATCACAAGGAGTAAAAGCTATAGTTCTGATGTGCAAAACAAGATTGTTGAGTCACAAAATAGAAAGTGGCTGAAAGAAAATCAGCATTGAAAATCCCCATTTCCACCATCAGGACAATAATTAAGAGGTTCCAATCAACTAAAGACGTTACATCTGCCTGGAAGAGGACGTGTCTATATCGTCCTAATGCACATTGAGGAGGAGAGTTTGAGTGGCTAAAGACTCTCCAAGGATCACAGCTGGATAATTGTTTTGGGGTCAGAAACCTATATATATATATAGCAAACATCCCCTACATCACCACATGTTGTTCGAGAAGGTTTCAAGGAAAATTCTCCTCACTCATCCAAAAACAAACTCTAACATATTCAGTCGTCAGACACGACTGGAACTTCAAATGGGACTGGCTTCTATGGTCAGATGAAACTGAAAAAAGAGCTTTTTGGCAGCAAACCCACCAGATGAGTTTAGTACAAACGGGGATAAAAAAGTACCCCATGTCCACGGTTAAATATACTGCTGGATCTTTAATGTTGTGGGCCTGTTTTTCCACAGGAGGTTCTGGACGTTTTGTTCAGATGAATGACATCATGGATTCTATCAAATACTAACAGATACAAAATCAAAACCTGAATGCCTCAGTTAGAAATCTTATAATGGAGCATGTTTGGATCTTCCACCAGGACAACAATCCAAAACAAACATAAAAATAAACACAAAAATGGGTCACTGAGCAAAAAATGAATCTTTTACCATGGCTGTCCCTGTCCTCTGACCTGAACCCTACAGAAAATGAGTGAGGTGAACTAAAGAGAAGTACTATCATAGAGCTGTGAATCTGAAGGATCTGGAGTGATTCTGGATGAAGGAATGGTCTCTGATCTCTTGTCATGTGTTCTCTAACCTCTTCAGTCATTATAGGAGAAAACTCAGAGCTGTTACCCTGGGAAAGCATTTATTTTTGCAATGAGATTTCCCCCCACTTTCAATTGTTTTACCTCAATTATAGGTGGGAATTTTATGAATTTTTTGAATGAAAGATAAAAATGATAAACAATGAAGATTTATTTTCACAGCCGCTTTTGCTCATATTTACCAAGGGTGCCAATATTAGTAGAGGGCACTGTATGTATATATATATATATATATATATATATATATATATACAAAATGATGCTAAGATTATATTATTACAGCATGACAGCACAGTTTTGTTTACTGTAGAATATTTTTTTAACAGTATGTGGATTGTGGAACAAAATACATTATGCATCAAATACTGTTTCAAATAGCAGTATGTTTTGTTGCAGTGGGTGCCGCCCAGTTATCATTCTAAACATAAATTCAGTAATTCTGTATTTTTTATTCAAATTGCTGTGTAAAAAAAAAAACACCTCTTGGAATTCCAATCTAATCAAGACTGAATGAAGAAAGAGCTGTTAAACATGATATCATTGCTGATTTTTCCTGCACTTCATATGTGTCCGACTCTCTAACCATTAGGCCACAACTGCACCGAAACACATTGCATTATGAGATACATTATTCATAAAGGGCACATTTAGTAAATGTAGTAGGCCATCCACATTGTATATGCATATTGTGCTATAAACTGCAGATATAGTCAGAGTAGTTTGGTGGTAGGATAGCATGACATGGTCCAGCACAATGATAAACTTACTGTCATGATGAAACAAATATAAGACTCTTAATAGACCACTGAAGTTGAACTAAAATCATGTGCATACTCAAAAATTGCATTTACACTCCATATATTAAATGGATAAATAATAAGTTAAATATATAAATTATATCTAAAAAAATCCTCATTATGATGGTAGCCAATTTAATGCAAATCAACTGAGAACTGGCCTTGGTTCTGAAGGAAGTTTTTGTAAAATGGTAAGGGGACGTAGCCATTCAATTTGACCTCAGAGGCGAAGGAAAGAAAACAAAGGCAGCAGAAAACAGCATGTGTGCTAGTCCTATTGATCTTATGGAATTGTCACTGCTTAATGTTTCATGTGCTTAGCTAGACAAATCCTTCTGGAGCGGCCCAATATCTTTACAGCAGCACCTTAACTCCCACATATCAATTTGTCCTTTTGTTTGCGAGAGGCTGATAAGGGAAAGTGGGACTTCAATTTGCCGATTACACTGAATTCTCTCTGCTTTGCCTTGCTCTTTTTCCTGTCAGTTTTTCATCATCAAAAACAGCTGGAACGAGCACACTTTGACCTTTTTGAACAACTTGTGAAACGTCTTTTTACATGAAAGAGATGTGAAATTCAAATACTGGGCTTGTTATTTAAAATATCATGGGGCAAACGTTTAATCAGGCAGAGGTTGTGGTACGCATACTATTGAATTATGCCTGAAAAACTCTCATCTGGCCACAAAACGTCCTCCCACAAAACTTCGTCATTATTATGCAACCTCTACCCATGGATCTTTTTGAGAGCTGGCTTCTTTTGTGCCGCCCTCCCAAGCCTGTCAGAGCTCTTGATATGTTTGACTGGTGCACCTTTACTTCATTCTCTGGAGATCTTTCAGAGTGACCCTTGGCCTCTTAAAAATCTCCTTCTTTCAAAAGCATTTCAGTTCTTATTTCCACAGCTGTCCTGCAGGTTACAGCCCGTATAATGACCTCCAAACCTTGTTTTATATCATACTCAGTGCTTGAAGTGGGCCGGTACACACCGGTATGCAGTGCCGGCACTTCTATATTTTAGCCTTTAGAGTACCTACACTTTTTGGTGCGTACCGTCACTTCTCTGACATGCTGCCGGTACTCAGAGTAAAATCGTCAGGGTCTGGGTGATTAGGCTATAGGATCCCATATATGATTTGAAATTATTACCCAGGCGGGATCACCTCTCTTCTCGACCCATCACGTGAATGAACGCAAGCAGAGTCGGCCTATTCATTGTGTGGTGTGCGAGAAGGGGAAGCGGTGTCAGGGGAGACGTGCGGAGTTGTAGAATAATAATTAATTACTGATTACTAATTTGAATAAGTACTTTATAACGAAAATCATATCTTAAAATTAAAAGCAATCACATAATTTTAAGCCGTAAACTCCTGGAAAGTCCAATGATCCAGTGGATTAATTCAAACAGTAATCTCAAAACAGCGCTAATGCAGAGAAAACATGGCTGATTTAATCAGCAATTACAGAGAGAACAGTGACTTACGTCCAGATGTCAGTAAAATTATTATTTTCAGCATGTATTTGGCTTGTATTTGGTGTTTATAATGAACATTGATTATGCGGTGGTCAGAGATTTAGTGATTCTGAATGGAACCGTATATTAAAGGCAGGCGATGTTTGGTATTGCAGCTTGACTTGTACTAATTTGTATTGAAAACTTTTATTTAATTATTGATTGATTGATTTTGGCACTATACATACATTGTAAATTATTAAAAAGAACTTATTTATTTAATATAAATGTGTCGGGTGAGTACCGGCACTTCTTTTTTTTCCACTTCAAGCACTGATCATACTGTGTGCTTTTTGAAAATAACTCACAAATAGAGGTCAAATGAAAGGCGACTGTACCCTCATCAAGGCAATTTTTTATTTGTGCAAAAGCAGTGCTTCTGTAAGACGAGGACAATATACTTTCACAAACTGCATACTGTATGGGGGTGCATAAGTCTACAATGAAATTCATGGTGTTTAATCTCTTCTTTTTAATCATGAAAAATTACCTAAAAACGAACAAATACATATTATAAATGTTAAATGAATATGCACTATTTCGAGAAATGTAACTGAATAAGTGATACTGACGTTTTTACCAAATGTCAGATGTTGTTGGTTCCACTGCAGCAGACGATGTTCATTGGAACATCCTTATGTCATGCTGGAGAACTTGATTATTAGTAGATATGCTAATAATAATGGGAGAAAAAATTAATCAATTAATGAATTCAATAAATGCAGAATTTCCTGAAGTGGACTGAAATGCAAAATTATTTTAATGTGACACTGGTTTATATTTTATGAAACAGTGGAGTTAAAACTGTATAATTTTAAGTTAGAATATTTTCTAGTGTCATTTTTCTAGCATAAATCGATGACACATAATGTTCTGTTTCATTAGATTCAAATATTTAATATAAAAATACATTTTAGTCTAGGATTTGCAATTCAATATATGGCTCTGAATACATTAGCAAGTCACTGTATTAAAAAAAAATACTACTTTTATCACTAGCAAACTGAAGTTTTAAAGATTCAGTGAAGTGGCTTGATGAGCGCATTTTCCCACTGAAACAGCTCTTGTTAAAAAGAAGTGGGCCTAATTGTATTAAATGTGATTCAAACTTGAAAAGTATTTGTACAGTATACACACACACATGCACATGTACACACACATACACACACACACACACACACACACACGCACACACACACACGCGCGCACACACACACACGCACACGCACGCACGCTTAACATGCTTAAATACACTTTTAAGTGGTGTACTTATGCCAATTTAAACGTTTTACTTTAAAGTATATTTTAAATTATTATGTTTGAATAATTTGTTAGAAGTAAACTAATTTTGTATTGTTGAAAATCAATTGTTGATTTTAGGAATTTAAGGTAAAAAAAACAACAACTTGATATTACTTTTGTGAACCATGCTATTGGCAGTCAGAGACACTTGGCATTAGGGGAAGGGATATTCTTAATCTAGAAAGACTATGATTGGACAATTTGTTTTTAAATTCAATATACATCAATCCTCAACATACATTTTGAATATAAAAGACGTATTATGCAGTAACATGTAAAAAAGAAATGGACTTAGGATTTGATACACCTCTGACCAGAATACGAGGTCGTCAAAATGTTTCATATATTTTCCCAGAAGTGCCATATATTTAAAGTGCCATTGTTACAGTGTAATTATACATTTAAGTACTGAGTAATATAAATGAACTACATGTTCTTAATATAAGGTTAGGTTCAGGATTAGGGTTTGTCTTAGGGTTACTTGCATGCAATTATGCATAGTTAATTGTTATTATAAGAACATGTAGCATGTAACAAGAAGACCTTTAAATAAAGTGTTACCAAATATTTAAATGCTGTTTTTTTAATAGCCCCTGGTCAGTGTATGAAAAAGACCTGTGTGAATATTTGTGTGAATATAAGTCGTGCAGGCCGGAGCAATATTTGGGTAAGTCAACAGTCAAATGAAACAAGAGCAGATGATCCACAATCATTGAGATTGTATTCATACAATACAACAGAGAGACTGTTTTTATTTGTATTATTAGTAAAACTATCCTGAAAAAGCTAAGTTGTTCTTTACACATCAGAAGAGTTCAAGATAACATATGCGCCTGCTGCTGCCAGCCTTTCACAGAGAGTCAAGAACAGATTGGTGCTGCTGCCGGTGGAAGGGTGAGTTAGCTTAAAGCATAACGGCACTGTGGCATTGCTCTTATTTACAGCACTATCATGCTCATAAAACAGGCCATATGCCTCCATGTTAGACGGAAATATATGCCGTACATAACACTCTGTGAGATGCTTTGGCAGAGGGAAGCGTGACCAAGGTCTTAAGGTGAAGGAAAAAAGACATAGTCTTTAACAAGGTCACAACAATAGCGTCAAGGCAATTAGAATATTATGAATGAACAAAAGGAATGCCACTATTCATTTCTCTAGAGCTAAAGCTTTTTTTAATGAGGGAAAAATATCCACAGATTTTAGGATGGCTGAGATGAGAACTACACGCCACTTGGTTTAATATTTTGTTATTTAATGCAATGACATTCATACAAAAGTGTCCAAATAAGTTTTGAGGCCACTCTACAAACCACACACATACATAAGCAGAAAGCAACATCATGTATACCAAGTGCTCAGCCTCAGTGGACAGCCTCACACATATTCATGAGTAATTGCCTCTATTTATAAGACAAGACCCACACCTCACTAATTAGCCCAAATATAAATTACAGAGCTTTGGCCTTCACTAGAGCTTAATTTGAAGAGTACCCTCAATTCACATGTGAGATATATTAAGTAAAGGTAGAGATGTGGTAAAACTGCATCATGGCCTAATTTACAAATTGAAGCATGCAATGTATTTGTATCAAATTGTATTCAGTAGTAGATTCAAATATCATTCGATCCTAGTTTAAGTGAGATTTGTTTAGTGAACCAATCAATCTCCTTTCCAAAATATAAAGAGCTGCCTTGCTGCCTATACAGTGTTCCTGTCAGACTTTGTCTTCCTCTGCCTTTGTTTCCTCACCCTTATATGGTCCTTCCTGTTCCCCATCATTAGTTGATTTGTCTCCGTCTGTGTCCTGATTACGTCCCAGGTGTTTCCAGTTATATCGCCCTATATATAGTCTGTTCTGCCTCATGTTTCCTGTCGGTTATTGTTAATGTCAACTGTGTTAATGTCAACTGTGTTTATGTATATGTTCTTATACGTGAATGTCTTCGGTGTACCTGTACCTCAACCCTCATCTGTGTCTGTCTACCTCCGTGTTCGAGTAAAGTCTACTGTTTATGTCAATCCTCGTCTCCTCGTTCCTGGCTCCCCGTGCACCGTGACAGAATAACCGACCTACAAGATGGAGTTCACCGACGTCTGCAGCTCACCGAGCCCGGCGTTCGCGGGAAGTCTGCCGCTGTTCGCGGCTAGCACGAGCCCATCACCGTTCGCGGCAAACGCAAGCCCACTGGTGTCTCTGCTGGCTCCACCCAGCTCGCTGGTCCTGCCCAGCCCGTCTTCGTCTCCACTGGTTCCGTCCAGGTCCGCGCTAGCCGAGCGCCCCCTGGTACCCCTGGGCTTGTTAGTGGTTTATGAGGGGATGGTTTGGAGCCCAGACCCAGAGCCTGCTCCTCGCCAGCGCCCTCCGGTGCCTGCTCCTCGCCAGAGCCCTCCGGTGCCTGCTCCTCGCCAGAGCCCTCCGGTGCCTGCTCCTCGCCAGCGCCCTCCGGTGCCTGCTCCTCGCCAGAGCCCTCCGGTGCCTGATCCTCGCCAGCGCCCTCCGGTGCCTGCTCCTCGCCAGCGCCCTCCGGTGCCTGCTCCGTCCGGCTCTCCAGAGCACCCTCGAGAGTCAGCGCCACCCGAGCGCCCACGAGAGTTAGCGCCACCCGAGCTCCCACGAGAGTCAGCGCCACCCGAGCTCCCACGAGAATCAGCGCTACCCGAGCGCCCACGAGAGTCAGCACTTCCAGAGCACCCCCAAAAGTTGGTCCCGTGCAGCTCCCCTTTGCCTCCGCTGGTTCCATCCAGCTCCCCGTGGCCCACGGCTGGTCCCGTCCAGCTCACCTGGGCCTCCGCTGGTCCCGTCCAGCTCACCTTTGCCTCCGCTGGTCCCGTCCAGCTCACCTTTGCCTCCGCTGGTCCCGTCCAGCTCACCTTTGCCTCCGCTGGTCCCGTCCAGCTCACCTTTGCCTCCGCTGGTCCCGTCCAGCTCACCTTTGCCTCCGCTGGTCCCGTCCAGCTCACCTGTGCCTCTGCTGGTCCCGTCCAGCTCACCTTGGCCTCCGCTGGTCCCGTCCAGCGCCCCTTCTGCGCTTCCCGTGCGCCCCCGAGACTCCGCGCGACCCGAGTGCCCACGAGAGTCAGCGCTACCTGAGCGCCCCCGAGAGTTTGCGCTTCCCGAGCGCCCTCCAGTGCCGGCTCCTCGCCAGCATCCTCCAGTGCCTGCTCCGTCCGGCTCTCCAGAGCCCCTGCTGGTCCCGTCCGGCTCTCCAGAGCCCCTGCTGGTTCCGTCCGGCTCCCCAGAACCCCGAGCGACCACGCCTCCAGAGCGACCCCCGGCGTCCGCGCCTCCTGAGCGCCCCCCCTGAGATGAGGAGTTACCCCAAGAAATTTTTTTTTGGGGGGGGGGGGGGGCTACCTGCCATGGAGGCATCCCAAGCACCCTGCTCCGCCATGGAGGCATCCCAAGCTCCCTGCTCCGCCATGGCCGCCCGAGCTCCCTGCTCCGCCATGGCCACCTGAGCTCCCTGATTCGCCATGGCCGCCGGAGTCCCCGGATCCGCCATGGGTCCCGGAACGGGCACCGCCCTGGAGGCCACCTGTCCGGTCTCCAAGTCCCTTGAGGCCTCCAGAGCGCCCACCCCCCCCTCCCCTTTCGATGTTATATGGCGCGGGACACACATATTGGAAGGGGGGGAGGTAATGTCAGACTTTGTCTTCCTCTGCCTTTGTTTCCTCACCCTTATATGGTCCTTCCTGTTCCCCATCATTAGTTGATTTGTCTCCGTCTGTGTCCTGATTACGTCCCAGGTGTTTCCAGTTATGTTTCCCTATATATAGTCTGTTCTGCCTCATGTTTCCTGTCGGTTATTGTTAATGTCAACTGTGTTAATGTCAACTGTGTTTATGTATATGTTCTTATACGTGAATGTCTTCGGTGTACCTGTACCTCAACCCTCATCTGTGTCTGTCTACCTCCGTGTTCGAGTAAAGTCTACTGTTTATGTCAATCCTCGTCTCCTCGTTCCTGGCTCCCCCGTTCCACTGTAGCATCCAAACTGAACTGGACCACTAGTGACTGATTTGGAACGTTCATACAAGTAGCATGCACTAGACTCCACTTACTGATTTCAGTAGAGTGCAATGGAGATAATTTGTATTTGGAAGCCTGTTTCCGCCACTGAATAAAAAGTAAAAAGGGTAATTGCAACTTTTAATCTCACAATTCTGACTTTTTTCTCATAATTGCGTGATATAAACTCACAATTGCGAGTTATAAAGTCAGAATTGTGAGATATAATCTTGCAATTCTGAGAGCATATCAGTTCCCCCCCTTAAAATTGTACTTTAACTCACAATTGTGAGTTTATATTACGCAATTATGAGAAAAAAGTCAGAATTGTGAGTTTATATCTCACAGTTCTGTGAGAAAAAGTGAAAAGCTAATAATGAATTAAATCATAAAAATGTTAAATGAAATGTTTTATTTGTTTATTTGTCATGTGGACATAGCAAATGTCAGAGAACCATGAACTATGAAATATTTATTTTAAAATATCAGGGGTACTTCAAGTATTTATACTAAACGAAATAAGATGACAAAAAAGTTTGTGCATTTGTGCACTTTAATGTGTTTGAAAGACAAAAGCCTACCAAAGACATACATACAATATATTGTTAAATAATGTTCATCAGTAGTTGATGCAATGTTGAAATGCTTCTTAAACCTGAAATGATGTTTGTAAATCCAGTTGTCCATCTCACTGTTGACTGGTCTCTGTGTGAATGTCCACAAAACTGAAGACCTTCTAAAGCGGTTATTTTAGAGAGATGAAAAAGAAGAATTAGGTAGAATCAATAAACTATGAATAAATTATTGCTTTTGTGTAAATAATATGTAATCATGTAATCCATAAAAATCCAGATTACATGTTATCAGTGACTACCGAGCTCTGCTAATAAGCATGCAAATGGACAGCATACAGAAATGTTGGGTATATCAGTTCATTTTGTATCTATGTTGAACTGTAATTATATTTGCATCGTCCACCATCTTAGATGTTTTCTGAAGTTATCATGGGAGAGCCTTCTCTATGCCTTTTGGACCTTGTGTAGCTTTTGAAACACCTGTAATGGTGAGAGCACACAAAGAAATCCCTGAAGGGTAATCCTGAAAATATTCTGTGGCTCGCTATTGACATAAATGTGCTTAGAGATTTTTTATAGGAAAATGAGAGCAGAACAAGCTCAGAGATGTCTGAGTATGACTAAGGCTTTGTTCTAAAACCTAGTGAACTAGAGATTTGCATTTAATACATTTTGAGTTCAGCACCATGCTAACCATGAGTGTCTTGTGCGGTTCGTTTGAAGAGCAGTTTTTGTGTGATGTGTGGGAGACAAGAGCGAGTTGCTCAGTTAGAATGCAGATGCCTGTGTAGGCAGCAGACAGCCGGGGAGCTCACTAGGTTTTGGAACGGAGCCTACATGTAGTTAAAGTACAGAAGAATTGGGTTTAATACTTGGATGGAACCATTTAAATGACAGAATGTAACTCCAGAGACTCCCGGGATTTGTAAGGCTTTATTATTTATTCTTTATTTTTATTAGCTAGACTATATTATATTATTTTCATTAGAACTGAGGTAATATATGCTATGATAAAAAAATCTGATTGGATTTCAAGGTCTTTGCTGCAGTTATTCATTTAAATAACCTCCTTATTGTTACAGGACATACTATGCTAAAAAAGTGTCTAAATCTTTTTCATGCTCATAGAATGGAGACTGATAGGACCATTTCTGAACTGAATATGAAAATTCTGTATTAATAGTATCATTTTAATCTCATGAACGCACTGAACTTTAGAAATAGCAGTTTTTGGGCCCCAGCTCTGCAGTAGCAAGTCTCCTTTTAAATAAAAAATGTAGTGCTGTCAAACGATTAGTCGCATCCAAAATAAACGTTTTTGTTTACATATTACATATTATAAATATATATAAATAAACACACATGCGGTATATATTTTGAAAATATGTACATGTATATACATTTACATATTTATATTATATATAAATATATTTATTATATAAACAGAACATTTTCTTAAATATATACATGCATGTGTTTGTATTTATAGATAAATAATAAATATATATTATACATACACAGTATACATACATATATTATGTAAACAAAAACTTTTATTTTGGATGCGATTAATCATTTGACAGCACTAAAAATAAGTGATATAAAAGTCACATATACACTCCTAAAAATAAAGGTTAAGGTTCTCCAAAAAACATTTTCAGTCAATAGTTAAAATGACAATTTTCCCAGAACATTTTAATAATATAAAGAACATTTTGTGCAGTGGAAAGGTTCTATTGATGTTAAAGGAATAGTTCATCCAAAACCAAACATTTACTGAAATGTACACACCCTTGTGTCCTTGCCATGTTGTCCTTTCACATCAAAATCCACTGATGTATTTGTTTGGAACTGTTTTAGACCAAAAACTTTGTAAACTGTTTTTACTGTAAACTGTGCTTGATCCATGCATATTTCTCTCCTGGTTCAGACGAGGCAACCTTTTCAATATGGACAGAGGACTTGTTTATTACAAAGACTCAGCTTTTAACTTGGTGAGATGCTAATTGGACTGAAATTGTGTGGATTACTTGTGAATTAATGTGATTATTTTTCTCAGCTCTCATTCTGATGGCACTCATTCACTACAGAGGATCTATTGGTGTGCAATTGATGCAATTTTAATGTTTCCAAATCTGTCTTGATGACGAAACAAACTCATCTTAGATGGGCGGAAGGTGAGTACATTTTCAATTTTGGGAGAACTATTCCTAGTTTAAAGGACCTACGTGGAACCAAAGATGCCAATAAAGAATGCTGTATGCTGTTCAGAAACCTCTGGAAATCATTGCATGTCAAACCTAACAAGTGAACATGTCTAACAGGACAATTTCGACTTCTATTGGTTGTGCAGGGTCTCCTGGATCCAAGATGAATGAGAAGCTTACACACATCGAAACATGTAATTTTTATAATCTTACTAGATTCAGAATGATCATTACTGGATGTACAATTTACTTTATGTCCATCATGCGAGTCACATGCTAGTCACATAAAGCTATTGAAAATAGAAAAGTGTTGCGTCAAGAAATCTTTTACGCCAGTGAAAAGATTGGACTCATTTTCCAGAAGCCATTTGGACGGGGAAGTACAAGAGTGGATTTTGTTTTGTGAAGCACTAAATTACTGGATTTTCATTTTATATGAAAGTTCAGCAAAATAAAATCTTCACATATTTTATATTTTGATTAAAAAAGAAAAAAAGAAAATTAATTGGCACTTGTGGAATGGCCACTCTTACAACTATAGCTACTTTTAACAACTTTTGCAGCTGGGGGGGGGGTGAAAATGACATTCTTCTGCAGAACACAAAACACAGAAGAAGACAAAATACCTTAGTGTATGCGTAAAAACTGAAGTATACATTGGACTTTAGGTGAAATAAAAGACCAATAATTTGTAATCTGGAGCTTTGCAGCAGACAGTATACTTTTAAATATTGGACTTATTATAAATTGTTATGATTCCCTTTCTTTGCTCATTGACACAGATGTATATGTACATATATACAAACTTTTACAGTGGATTGAATAGAAAAGTCTTAAAGGGACAGTTCACCCAAACATTTTAATTCTGTTATCATTTATTCACTCTCATTTAGTTGTTCTAAACCTGTATGAGTTTATTTCCTCTTGGTTTCTTCAATATAATTTGAAGAATGTGGAAGGAAGTTTGGTTACAACATTTTTCAAAATATCTTCTTTGGTTTTCAGCAGAAAAAAGATCATTTATACAAGTTTGGAATAAACTAAGGGCGAGTAAATTATAGATTTTTGTGTCACTTTAAGTCTTTGATCACTTGGAATCTGATATTGAGCTTATTAATTATTCCTTATGCATTTTTTAGATTCTCTATTCTTAAGCCTATATGTGCTTGGGCTCTTGGAGACAATGTATACAACTACACAAACAAATAAAACAATTATCAATACAATAAGCTATGTATTAACAAACAATCAGCTTGAGGCAGCAACAAGAATTATCCAATTAAATCTTGGGACACAATTTCAACATTAGAAGACATCGTCTACTACTTTTAGTGATAATTGTTGCATAAACGGTCAAAAATCAACAAAATTAAATGATAAAATGATCTTTCTTCAAAGCACAGTTTCTAAACATTTGCTGACGCGCTCTCTCTTACTAAACTAGTTTTCTCTTTTCCTAGAGTCTAGTCTTGTTGCCCAAAACAGAAATGACCTTAAGGGTAATTAGCTTAAGAAAAAGCATTAGCTGTGCTGTCAATATGATTTGCATAATGTGTGAAGTCAGTCTTACTGGCGAACACACATGATGTCAGTCGGGTTTACAGACTGGAGCAGAGGCATTTCTCGGGGCCCTGGCGTTGTTCGCACCTGTCATGAGGAATGTGGGGGGGACGGGGACAACAAAACACAGCTGAGGCCCCTTCACTGTCCGTCTGCCTAGATGTCCATCAACTTCAACAACCGTTTTAGCTTTATTTGTTCCTTCATCAACATTCTGCTGAACTACTTCTTTTGTGTTCCACAGGAGAAAGTCAAAAGGGGTTTGGAATGACACGAGGAGCAGAATTATCAGCGAACTATCGCCTTAAGGGTGTATTCACAACTGTCTTGTTTGGTTCGATTAAAACAAACTCTGGCTCGTTTCCCCCTTTGGTGCGGATCTTTTGGACAGGTGTGAATACAGCAATCTTCACTCGGGTGCACACCAAATAACCGAACCGAGACACAGCTGAAGAGGTGGTATTGGTACAGTTCCAAATGAACTCTGGTATGGTCCGTTTAAGGTGTGAATATGAACCGGCCTCGATCCGACCCAATTGCAGAAAGCACTCTCAGAAACACACAGCTCGCGCATAGTGCTATTGTTTGCATTTAAATCGCTTCAAACACTTGTTTTTAAACCGCAATGCTTAAAAACGCATGCAAATTATGAGTTTTCGTGACTATAGCGCCCACAGCAACGTGACATGGGCGCGCTTAATAGGCTATAGCTTGCAGCAAAGCCCCAGCAAAAGATACAGTGAATGTGTTTGGGGAAAATAGTAAGGAGATATTTTAATTATTTATTAATAAACTAGTGTTTTCTAAGTCAGTGTCACAAAGATGAAGTTAAAAATCCTGACTCGCCATCTCCTCATTTGATGCTTTTTTAGAAAGAAATGCAAGAAATGCATATTTACGGAATTATAATTAAATAGTTTTTTGTTTCAGATATGAATTATTTCATTTTGTAGTAATTCAAAGCTTTCTATAGATCTATTCATCATGTCTGTAAGCTAAATATTCACTGAGTTTTGGTTCATTTTTGTGAAGCGCTCCTGTTCAAGACTGGGATGGCAAGCATATCATATTAGTTTTCTTTATTTTAGAAAAGCACTACTGGGTGGGCAGTCCTGGCCTAATGGATAGAGCGTCGGACTTGTAACCTGAGGTTGTTGGTTTCGAATCTTGGGTCTGGCAGGAATTGTTGGTGGGGAGAGTGAACAATGAGCGTTCGCTCTACCTCGACTGAGATGAGACCATTGAGCAAGGCACCGAACCCCCAACTGCTCCCCGGATGCCACAGCAATGGCTTCCCACTGCTCCGGGTGTGTGTCCACTTGGATGGGTTAAATGCAGAGCACAAATTCAGAGTATGGGTCACCATACTCGGCCACACATCCCTAAATTATTATATATTTTTTTATATTGTGAGTGTAAACAAATAAAAATAGACTCTTTACAGTTCCGAACAATGTATTATTCTTACCTTTATGAGCAACAACTACAGAGTATTTCATTTGTTTCCACTGATGTCCTGAAGCGTGCTTCAGCTTCCACTCTCCGCACAAACAATTCGATATGCGCCTAGCGCACATTTATCTAGGTTAAATTATTAAACTAACATTTTGATATGCTTTATGTATTTTATAGCTATAGATTTTATTTTCGGCAAGTCGTAATTACATCATTGTCTCATTTGATGCTCATGAGTTTATTTATATTGTGTTAGTATCTCATAACAGCAAATCAGTAAAATAAAAAAAATTGCATTACGAATGTATGATTAGCCTGTTTTTGCACTTCCTGTTTTCCCTGCTTGAGAATTTCTGTCCAATGAATGGATGACCTTAGCACACGTGTGGTTTTGTTTACAATTTCTGGTTCACTTGCAAAAAGGGCAGTGTGAAAGCGAACCGCACCAAACAAATAACATAACAAATATATATATTTGTCCGGACCAAAGCAAATGAAATATCAGACTTTCCTGATGTGAATACACCCAAGAATGAATTAATTGATACAACGATGAATAGGCAACTAATTAGTGTCCTGCAGTGCTCATAGTTTGACATTCATGCAGACAATCCTGAGGCAACATCTTTGTCAGGAAAAACATGTTCTTTCTTGCAGGAACATCATGCGACCTCATGCTGACCTGTGAAAATAGACAGCAGGAACAAGAGAAATAAAGAGACGAGAGAAAATGAGTGTTGACATCTCCCTCCCACCTCCTATTTCTTAACAGTCGTCTGGACACAAAGCAAAAGCAAAAGTTCTCTTTTTTTCTTCATCAGCTTTGTGTTTTTCCGTGACAGATAGCTGATTGGCTCTTTCAGAGATCTCAGGTTGCATTTTGTCTTCAAACCAACATGTTTCTGCTTAGGTTTCATTATATTTCATCAAGTGCATTGTGGGATGCAGTGATTGGGAAACATCAAACGCCTATAATAAAGGGTATTTGATGAATAACAGCAAATGTGCTCAAAGTAGTTTAATTTTGGACAACATTTCGAAAAGTTGCAATAATAGGTCATGACATGACATTCTATCTATGAAATTATTAAAAATACATTGATCAATAAGTCTCATAAAAACTTCAGACAATTTTACCTTATTAAAACAAGATTAAAGTTAGCTTCGATTGCAAAATGTAGTGGTTTGATTCCCCCCAAAACTGTACGAATTATTAAATCATAAAATACATAAACATTTTGATTGAAATATAAGTTTTATTGAAATGTGTATTTGAAAACTTTAAAATAATGATTAAACTGTGTATACACTTACACTTTTGTTGAAAATAGTAAAATAAATTAAATAATTTCCCCAACAGTAATATAACGTACATTTCTAATAACTTGGCAAGTGTTGTAAACTATTTTTTGATTTATGTTTACTTTATAGTGGAAACTTGTCATTAACTTTTATACAGAAAATAGTCTTTGACATATTTTATGCACATAAAGATTTTAAATGAATCAAACATACTCTGTTTAGTTTCTTAATACATTTCTGGAGCTTTAAAATGGATTAGCCAGTGCATGCAACCGTAATCGTTCATCATAAATCTAAATTGCTTCCTTGAAACAACCTTTCCCCCCAATTATTCCACAGTCAAGAACTCCTAAATTTCAACAATTCAATCAGTTCTTTATGAATAAAATCAAGTTCCACAACTTTTTTTTTTCTTGCTGAATATTTCATTACACTCAAAATTAAATTAGAGAACTAACATGCATTGCGAACATTGTTTCATGATGACTTTAAATAAATTCCAGAACTTTCTTTTGAAAGTGAACAAATCAGGTTGCTCTGTTTTTATTTATATAATTTCTGTATTTATGTAGCATAAATAAATTCATAAAACCGACTGCCTCTCAAAGCATGAATATGGAATCAGTTCTTCACTGATTTGAATAGTACCCACTTGTCTAATGTTTTCTCAACACTCTCTCAAGGTTCATTTTACAGTCAAGTAGGAACAGATGGAGAGCAAGAGGAAGTCCTGGAGGAGTGTACTGTATTTCAGCCCCGAGCTCCAACTTCAAAAGCATTTCATTTGAAAACAGGCTTCTGACTACAAGCTTCAGAAATAATAATCAATCACTAGAATACGGCATTTATCGGTTCACACGCACGCAAGCACACATGCACGCACGCACGCACGCACGCACGCACAGACAAATTACAAATATGCATTATAAATATGCAAAGTCATACGTTATCCATTTCTTAAGGCAACCTTACATTTCATTAGTATTTGTGTATGTAAGCTAAAATAATTTGCTTATTTTACAATATATCAGTATTAACAGTTTTATTCCAATAATTAATATTTTTTTATTTTTCAGATTTTATTTTTATCCCAAAGCTATAAAAAAACAAAAAATGAAACTAATGGGACAATGTATACAACTGGACATGTTTGAAGATATTAATCTATTATTTACTATTCTCCCCGCTGTTGAGCGTAATGCTCTTTCATGCACTGGTTTATTTATTGACATGTCTAAAGACTCTCCTCTCTCCAGGACTGATGCTCGCACACGGATATCTAGATTCTAAGAGTCTCTGTCAAGTATCAAGACATATTAATCCAGACTTTCTGAAGAGTAATTATGTAATCAAAATGCGTCTGTTGCAGTGCAAAAAAAAACGGTGCTAAAATACTGTATTGGAACATATATTGCTTCATGTTATGGTCCATAAATTTGTTAATAAAAATGACAAATATTTGGTGCTGCTCTATTTTGTCTTGTGAAACTCTCCCCTCCTCTAGAAACTCATTTCTGTGTATGAATATTTCAATCACTTGTGCAAAACTTCCGAAAATTGTAAACACCTCATTACACAATGTACAATTAGATGCCAGAAACACTTAACGTCAAACTCCACATTAAAGGCATTAATTTGCAGTTCCACTTTAGAAGCAAATTGACATGAAATAGAGTAAGACAGTGTACATTTTTTTTCCCCCTCTGCACGGCCACGTTCTTTGGAGATATTTGGATTTACAATGTTTGCATGCATCTAAAATCCTTCAACCTGGAGCTCTGGGGTAAAATAGCTTACTAATACAGGAGCATTACTATGAATGCAAAGGATGTAAACACTGTATACTGCAATATATAGTATACAAATGTGTGCAATTATGGGATATCTGGAGGACCTTCTGAATTCGTCAAAATGTCCAGTTTAAATGTTGTGCAGCATGGAATAGTGAACCGTTATATAAAGTACTAATATTATAGTGTGACTAATAACCCACACACAGCTGTGATGATATTAGCTCATCTTTCTCTTGACTCACTATTTGATTGAACTGCAAAGAGGATAAAAGTAATACAAATGGAATGATAATTGTGAGATAAATGTTAATGTAAGAAATAACAAGAAATATAGTTGCAAGTGTGATATGTGTGTGATATAGAACTAAAGTAAAAATAATTTAAAGAGCCCCTATTATGGATTTTTGATAATGAACTTTCATGCAGTGTGTAACAGCTCTAAGTGAATGAAAACATTCTGCAAAGTTTTAAGTCTGAAAGTGCACCTTGTATAAAGTTATTGTCTCTCAAAAGAAAGAGTCGACCTCTGAATCATTGAAACAAGTTTTTTTTTTTTCATGAATCCCAAGACGTTTCATTCGAGTAGCCCCAGAGTGCACCCTGGGCGACACATTAAGGTGGGGCGACACATGTTGCTCCACCCCCCCCAATTTCATTGGTTTATAATATAACAGAGCTTATTAGTGTAGATGTTTGTGCTTATTGGTGTCGATGTTTGTATTCTTTTATATACGTTTTTATGAATGATCTACACTGTTTGGCTGTACTACAGAAATATGAAGTGCTAACAACAGCGATTTTAGTTAGAATCAATTAGCAAATGTGTGTGTTTTTTTTTTTTACTTATGACAAATTAGTTCAAGTTCCTATTAAACACTTGGTGGCTGCATCTCTGAATACTTCGGGCAGAACAGAGCTATATTAATATTATAGCTCACAAATTAATTCTGGGCAACAAATTCTTAATTCGTGGCCATGATATAGTCCTACCTATGCTATAGCACGTTAAATTAAATCAGATATTATTGCACTTTTCACAGTACACGAAGCAGACATACTTTAACATTGAGCAGTTTTAGCAGGGCGATGTTGATAAAAATTATCCACTTTTTGAGATTTAGCTGTTTTGTATAATTTATATATATGTAGCCCATATTCATTATTTTAGGATCGGTGGATAAGCACAAACTTAGATATGAAGATTGTTCACTGTAGTTCAGTAAGACATAGGACAAACCCACAAATGGTTTTATTTTAAAGAACAACTGCGGTGACAAATGAGACAATAATACCAAATAGCCCATTAGCTTGAACTGGGGTTTTATGTGTGGATAATGGGAACAAAAAAACATAATATTTAAACCTTACATTTTTTTTGCATATAGGCCTATTTAAATAGTTTTTGTTTACTACAGCTGTTATTAAATCTTACCAATCAAGTCGAATCAAATATTATTATTAATGTGTTTTAGTGCATATTTAAGCAATAAATGTTCATATATTTCTCTGTAACATTTTTATTGATACTTTTATATATAGATTATATGCACAACTGAAATTACTGGTTTTGTGGCTCCTTAAAAAAGAACCAGGAATCTCTGTACTATATTAATTTTAGATTTTTTTGTAGTTATTACAGTTAATGTCTTTAATAAATAAAAATATATTAGTTACAGAGAAGGTCTCTTTTACTCATTAAAAGTGGTCACGTGGGCTACATATTGTACAGATTTACAGCCCTGAGTGATTTAATATTCGATAGTTATGCAGATCTATATGGCTACAATGATCGAGTGTTAATAACTGAATCTAAATTCATCCCGTACACACACACACACACACACACACACACACACACACACACACACACGGTGTGGATATAAAATTTGATTTTTAATATCTGTCACGGACACTTATTTATTATACGAACCTTTAAAAATAGTAAGAGAATCAATATAGGCTCAGATGTTTTAAGATAAACAAGGAAACATTGAGCTTTCCATGAAAAATTGTATTAGAACTTTATTAACCTACAAGTTTGACGCATTGAGCAACGTAGGCTATAACTCATCTCTTTAAACAACAACAAAAAAACGGTTGTGCTTTAAAGCCGTTGTTCACTGACAAGCTGCGCAAAACCATGTTTATTATCAACCTGGATTTGCACATCTTGTCAGTGAACAACGGCTATGTGTGGTAAATGCTGCTCCATGTGCAATCATGCACATCATGGAAATTACTGCTGATTACAGGACTGGCTTTACTGACAAGACACGCATTAAATATCGGATGCGATATATCGTGCAGCCCTAGTTACTAAACAGATAATAATTAAGATAGGCCTATGATTCTAGAGTTAGCACATAATATTTCTGTAATATGGCCAGTATACTCCATGCTCGGGTCTACACCAATACGATTTGCCATGTTATAAACCAATGGAATTAGGGGTGGGCAGAATGACACGTGTCGCCCCGCCCCAATGAGTGAAAATGCAAATTCATTATTTGCCACTAGGTGCCATTTTTTTGAGCGGACAAAAATAGCAGTTTCCCAGGTAACAGCTGCACACAAAGCAGCACAGCATAATTTAGCGTCACGCAAAGCAGGGGTTTGGAAAAATGAATCGTTTGGGAGTCATTGAGCAAATAAGGTAAAATGGATGCATATCATAAAACCTGCATGCATGTCAACATGTTGGGTACTCCAAAATATGAACATTTCATTACCCATAATATGGGCACTTCGAGATCTTTGTTTTTGTTACTCCAAAATGGGCTTCAATTGTTTTCACATAAAATTAAGTTAAACAATGCAAACCAGTGGCCACAGGCAGTGTTCTGGAAACCTGTTTGAAAACAGTTATTATTTAAAAAAAAATAAGTATGATACAAATAACAATGACATGAAATAAACGTAAACACAAAATATTCTTTATTTTTTCGTCTTTAGCTAAAGACTACACAGATTCACTGCTGTAGCTCTAAAAGGTATCTACATTTGCATTTCATTTACAGCCCATTTCTTGTCATCTCATTTACATTTTCAAATAGAAGCATTTAGAAACACAGTGTTGAGAACAAACGGAAAATCCAAATGAGTCCAAAAGTTTAGAAAAAATAAAAGCCTTAAGATGCATGTCAGTGCAATTAAACACATTGCATTTTTTCCTTCATTCATCATTGTTATTTTTAAATATAGCGATATTGTCAGACTCATGATGTCACTGCATTCAATGACAGTAAAATAAACCAAAATAAGCTCGACAATATTATACAGCTTAAAACACTTGATCTACTTATCTTGGTGAACATTCCCAAGTGATTTCCCCAAGAGTGACAGCAGGGGCAGATTCATAAACCGAACACTAACTTGAAGCGCCACTGCACCATCATGTCCAATATATTAACACCATCCAACCAGAAATAGACACTCTTTGAAGTTCACATATCCAGATGATGGGTTGGCGTGCATTTCGACCTCTAAACAATGCACCTCCAGGCTTTAATGCATTTCAGGCAGCTTGCAGACTTTCAAATTCAGAGCACTTACGACGTTGCCCCATGCTTGGGAGACCCTCGGGGCAAAGGCTGTTCACAGGGGTTGTTACCTTTCCTTACCACAATGTGCAGTGCTTGCAGCACTCTGTACATTTCTTTACAAAAAAAAGGAGTCTGAGTGCACGTTTAAGTAATGTGCTTCTTTTTTAAGCATTCATGCCGCTTTACGCTTGAAGCATTTATTTCACTGACAAACATGAGGATGTATACTCCTCTAAAAAAAACACAGCACTAAAATAAATACTGTTATTCTTAGAAATGGTCCATATGCAACTCTTTGTTTTAACCATGAAAACAAATTAATTGTATTGACTGATTTTCTGGACTTTATTCCATGTGTTGAAACACTAGGCATTGTTCAAGTACAACAATTAGCAATAAAAAGGGACAAGTGTTCACATTTCTGTATGCTTTCACAATTTTTATACTGTTTTGTGAATGTAACCATGAAATAACATTTTGCTTTCAAACTATTGTATTAAAAAAAAACCTTAGTCTCAGTAGCTCCATTCCAAAACCTAGCGAGATGCCTTGCTAGGCAGCACCCTAACAAGAATGAACCATCTCTGCACAGCACACAAATACAAACACTGATTGTAATAGTTTGATGTTAGCATGTTGCTATGCTAAATGTATGATCCTCTAATATGCATAATAATACACAGCACAGAGAAGAAATATTGGATAAGAGTCCATATAATAGTAGTTAAGATAACTACTATTAATACTTTAAGTAGTGAATTAAATATAAAATATTTATAATCAACATTCTCTCAAATTGTTGGGCATATTGATTTTTTTTTGTTTTACTAGCCTTCAAAACAAAAGGACACATGCAACACTGCCTTGAATAAGACTAAATCTAACTGCCTATTGTAACAGCTGTCAAGTCAGAATAATCCTTGAAATGCTGTCTAGGTAGGCAGCTCACTAGGTTTTGGAGATAATTTATTTTAAACAGTGTTGATTCATTTTAATCTCAAGTACATTTAAAGACCATGGGGCTACCTATTTCCTATTTGTTTCCTACATTTCTGTCAATTTTCCAAATGTTCATCTTCTTTAATCTTCTTATCCCCTTCTATTCATGTTTTAAGCCATGTAGTTAAATTTAAAAGTAAAAAAAATAATAATACAAAATGAATGTTACTAGCAAGCTACCCAGTCCCAAAATATTACAAGACACCACAACAAGTTTTGAACATGAGATGGGTTCAGCTAGGAATCTGAACTGGTAGCGATGCACTGCAAACACCAATGTCCTTGTTTAAGAATGACACAGCCGGTGGGCTTTCAAGTATAAAAAAGAAGCGATTAAAAGAGGTCTCTCCTTGGCTGAGGCGCAGGAAAAGGCAGAGTGGAGAGAAGCTCGTGAATAACAATCTGCTCGTCTGGCAGCAGGCTGAGCCAGTGAACATAATGCATTACCAGCCTTCTTCCTATATTCTTATGAGCAAACACACAAACTCAAAGGCAGAATCGAATAAACCGCCGACACTGTCATATTCCGTCTTCTAGCAGCCACCCTTAAGGGGCAAAGGGGGTTTACGAATTACCAAAAAGAGAAGGGCACTCTGCTGTTGTCGAAACAGTGCAACTGTTTTCAACCATGTGCGTCGTGTATTAAAAAAATAAGTCTGGCACAGCCAACATAAAAATAAAGTAAAATAATATGGTCACAAACGCAACTTGTCTTTGGCAAGAAGTCCTGGACGCTGAGTCCGAGCACGGGTTCCCCTCGCATTCATGTCACCTGCGACCCATCTCAGTCTGTCGCAAGAATTGGATGTTATTTACATTGTCGGCCAACTCGGGGAACTGGTCGACCGATACTATGTAGAAGCCCTCGTAGCCCTGCACGCGTCCAGAACTCAGGAGCTGCTGCCTCTCCCCATCCGTCCAAGCTCGAGAACCTTCTTCTCCTTGCCGTAGTCTGTGACGTTCACGAGCCCAGGTGGCCACGACGACCCTCTGACGTGCGAGCTCCAGCACACGGACCTTCTCTTCATCGTGGCTGCTGCCGTAGCGGACGTTGAGGCATAGTGTACCGTACTGCAGCTGGACATCGGTTATGCGGCGCGAACGGCCACCGAGGACCGTGTTGACCTGCGAGACGGTTATGTTTACACCCATCTCCAGAGTGCGCTGGCCCACCGTCATGCCCAGCAGAGAGAGGTCGCCCTCTACTGGTCCCGATTTGACAAAGTAGTGCGTGTCCACACCTACAATGGTGAAGTGTAAATCCTGGAGGTAGGTGGCCTTGTCTAGCACCGCCGCGATTCGCCGCCCATCCTCGTTGGCCAGGCTGATGATGTCGGCAGCAACACGGCCCTCCCGGATGGCTACTTTCACACCTTTCCCAAAGAGCGAGGCCCGTGTGGCAAAGAGCGTGTGGAAAGGGGTTTGTGGGCAACCAGAATCACTCGACCCGTAAATCTGGTCAAACCGCTCCAACCGGACGAAAGACTTCAGCTGCCTCTGGACTTCACATTGTACGCCCAGAACGGACTGCAAGAAGACAAAAAAAACCTGTGAGTGTCCTGCCATCAGTTTCACATTGATCATGGGTGACTACTTTCATTGAGTGAATAAATTAAACGTATGATATTGCATCTCCAAAACAACTTTCGCAATTACCGTTGGCCACAGTGAGGTCTGTGGCGGTATTGATTGAATGTGACATATTATGACATGTTGAATCTCAGCAAAACACTGTACATTGTAAATACTTGCATATGATTTTCACATTCATTATGTTATCTCCTCCAGTGGCAGGCGTCATTGCGCTCACCGCCTTCGCTGCTGCTATTTCCTGGGTGTAAGTAACATTTCCTGATGGTTTGTGCAGAATGGGTGATCTCAGCGGGAAACTCATCCTACCCCCGCCCGCGTTCAGCTGCTCAACTTTCCCCTCAAGTAAGAATCGTGCTGCTTCATTAACACTTCAAACATTTCACATTTCCTGATATAACTACCTAGCATAACTTATTCTATTTTATGTTCAGGTGTAAAGTGTGGATCAGGTGATTTTTTTCTCTTCCAAATGTGCTGATCTGACTATTCAACTCTAGAATAACTTTTGTTTGTAGAGAGTAAATAGATTCCCATGAGGATAACTTAATACCAGACTCTCTCTTTAGGCCAACAATAATGTAGTGATAAGTCATCCTCTCCTTTAATGTGACTTGACGGGAAACCCTCGCCCCAAGAGAAGATTTAGATAACCATGAGGGACTTAAGCGTGCAGATGGATTGTACTAGTCCTATAAATAGTGTGTTCTGGGTGTCAGACTCCAGGGCTCCTGTCCGGAAGGAGAAACAGAGTCCAGCTGAAGCTCTGGCACTGGCACAAAGTTCTTTTGTTATCTGATATGATTCCCTCAAAATATATGTCCCCATCTTTCCCTTTGCCTAATTTTTGCTCTCTTTTTGTGTCGCCCTTCACTACAGATTAAGTTACTGAACTTGGAAAAGAAGGACTCGGAAAGAAGTTATTTTTCCTAGACATTGATGAGATTAAATGGAAAGCAAATGGACTCTCATGTACCTCACACGTTTCTCCTGATTAAAATACCCTGGTAATCTCACATGTACATTCTCTAGGGTTTCAGAAGAGATCTCTGCATTGTCTCAAACTGTTGAACTCTTCAAGATTAAATTACTAGAGCTGCTATTCAAATTAAATGTACAGTACTTTAAGCAAATATTTTAAGCATATAAGGGAACCCCTGCCTTTGAGTTATACTTCACACCGCACCACAATATGTTTGTTTACTCCACCAGCCTTCTAATTCTGGTCACAGTTCAGCGGGCACAGATAGATAAACTGATGGTGGGGGTTTCATATGCTGCAACCTACCTATTTGACTTTACTCTGACCAAAAGAAGGAAAATAAATACATCACTAAAATAGCACTGGGTGGTCAGACGTATATGGAGGCCTATCAGCGCAGGGTTCTGATCAAAGTAAAAATCAATCTGCGGGCATCCAGTGGATATCAGCCAGCACATTTACATCATTTCTCATCCACATAGATATTTCAGACCCTAGGAGTCTAAACGGCAAGGCGAAAGAGAGTGATAAAAAGTCAGTGCTCACTATCCAGCTGTTGCTGGAAATCTTCACTAAATCCATCATGCTCAGAGTTAGAAGCAGCAGAACTCCTATTCAAAAAAACCTTCAATTGAATTAGAAAGTGCTGGCTGAGAGTAAGAACACAGGATTGAGCAGCTGACTGTCAAAGCCAAAGTCAATATTTCACACCAAAATTCAAAATATATATTCAATTATATTTTGTAAAAATGAGAATTAAGTATTTTGTAAAATGACAACAAAGCATAACTTTGTGACCATTGATTCCATTGGGAGCTTTTGTCTATGACAATTAAGCACTTAAAAAAGGAATAGTTCATACAAATAAATGTAAATTACATTACTTTTTTATATTAGCCCTTTAATAATGTAAATAGTAATTAATACACCATGGTTGTACTGTCTATAATTATTTAATTGGAATGTTACTTTGGTAATTAAATCATGTTAGATCTTGGAGATAATTAATTGCCATGGAAATAAATGTCACACTAATTTCAATATAACCCATGTTATTCAGTTGTTCTTGTGTGGGTACTAGGTAGTAGGTTTGTTAATAGTTGCAAAATATGAAATTTCAGCCAGAAAGAAATTGGAGGAAAAATAGCTATTGTTAATGAAGGGTCATTTCCTCTATGCATTCAAATACTCTGCACTGCAGGTCTTGTAAATGTAACATGGGCATTATGGCATAAACAACCCACTTTAGACTCTCAAAAGAGCAGCGTACAGCTGCAAGGCCATTAGTAGTTTTTTTTTATGCAGCTGCTTTAAAAGCCCATAAATGATCCCACAATTACATTGCCAACAAGCAAATTGGTTGGCAATTAGAACTGTTTACTGCCCCCTAATAAAAGGGAAAAATCTGCGTGTGGGGTTGAGCTAGAGAGAGCTGATTTATGGGTAACTCAGTAGGCTTGACTATGCAAAGGGCTGCGGGACACAGATTGTTATTTTTTTCAGTCTCACTTCGACAGAAAAGTTTCAGTCTCAGAGCAAACATTCAAAAGTTTTACCGTCTCATAAAGAATATAAAAAAAAAAACATTTGAAATGGAAAATTCAAGCAAGGGTTTGGAATTGAATTAGGCTCGTTTCAGAGCATTCTTGAAAGTGCTATTGGATGCACTTCTGAGGTTCCCATAGGAGAGGAACCCTACAAGGTACATGATAGAGTGGGAGTCTCCCTTGAGGGTTGAGATTGCTGCCCAACGGAGTCCATCGTTGCATCTTTGCATTGTGTCCAAGTTGATTTGAAGTCAGCTCACACCACTCCCAAATAAACAAACCTTCGAGTGTAATTCTTTTAACTTTTCACAGGTTTTGAGAAGTGGTCACACTAGAAAAGTTTATTTCCTGCTCTGTTGATGGTTCGATCCATTGGCCACAAGTAACTGTTTTTATGTTTTGCATCGGTGGAGACTTTTTAAATACACACCATGACAATTTAAACAGCTTTGTATGGAAGAGCACACTACAAGTGTGCTCACTACACTGAGACGGTGTGCTTGTGATTAATTTATAATGACTGGTTCCCAAAAGAGAATTCATTAGGACAAGTCTGGTTTAATACCTTCTACAACATAGATCCTTTTTTTGTTAGGTGAGTCTGTATGGCCGTTAAAACCAAACAGAACCCTCTGAAAGGGACTGCTTTCCCTCACAACTCAACTAAATAAATAAAAAATCTGGGGTGCCTAAAACTTGAAAGTCCTTTCTTGGATATTTCAGTTCTCCTTGAATGTTTGAAAGCCATATGAAACCTGCCAGGCTGACGGCTTCAAATAGCTCCATCACATTAGATTTAAAATCTCATATCTCAGCTGTCTGAGGCTCACCCATGTCGCTCAGCCTCAAATGCTTGCTTATTATAGAGCCTGATAGTTTGAGGTTGTGCTGCTTATACTGTTTGACACGTGGAATGTAAGTTATTACCATCTGGACTGGGATTGGTCTTACATACAAGCTTATCAGTTTTAAAATTCAAGTAGTTTAAGTTGCTTTTATACATCTATAGGGGTGGACAGTACAACAAAACATTTACATCACAACATGTTGGATTTTTATAAGCCTCTATCAGCACAATATATATTTTCATTATTTTAAATCAACATTTCTGGACATAAAAAAAACGGGTAATGTACTAAATGGCTTTTCTAATTAATTGATAAAAAATACAATAAAACAATGCTACAATTTAAAATAACTGTTTTGTTGTTCTATTTAAATATAGAACAATGGCAAAAGTTGAACTATTATCAATATTGAAAACTGTGATACTGTTGCAAAAAGCTATTTAATATAAATTTAGATTAGAGTACAGCATTTCACATGGAAGGATATGCTAACTTCCCAAAAGTATTTGACAAGTCAGCAACCAATAATACTGTGAAGCCCTATATACCCTTTATCTTATCGAAAGAACCATTAGTTTGAGCCAAGATAGCTTAAGAGGTAAGGTGTCCTTAACAACAGCCAAAAGAGCTGCCACCGTGTCCAACTGGCTTCTCAATTATTCAGATGGCTTAAAGGAGGCTCGATAATCAGTGCATGTCTGAGGCTGAGAAAAACAGGGAGCATTGAGACAAAAAAGCATAAAGATAGGGAAAGAGAGGGAGACAACATCTTTTAGAGAGCTAAAGAGTGTGAAAGACTGAGCTGAAATCAATGGCTGCAGCTGCAGGAAATTTGGAGTGAATTTCCCTAATGGCAGTCCTATTACAAGGGCTCTTTAGCTTGACCCCTTTCCCTTGGCTTGAGGAGTCAGAGCAGAGGCCACGCTTATTTGCACGAGCATCTGGGTTGATTGCTGTGAACTCCTTTGGGATGCGGCAAACTAAAAGGTCAAGGTACCGCAAATAAAGTCTGAAGTTGGAGTCAAAGGTCGTGTGTGTATTTAAAGAGGTGGGAAAACAAAAAGACACATTTGTTGGATGAATTACCTTGGTGCTATCCCACTCCTGGGTCTTCATCTGAGTGTGAATGAGCTCGTAAGAAGGCTCCATGGTGTCCATGGCAGGTTTGTGGTAGCCAGGGATGACGTTATATAGCTGGAAACCAAATGTCACTAGCCAGCTATTAACATCTGTTGAAAGAGAAATGCTGCGATGAAATACATTTACAGCAGAGCAAAAGGTAACTGTAGCACTCAGTGATAATGCCTGTCTAATAATTTACTCTATTTTAGGGTGAACTACACCACAAAAGTGTGATTCATTGCAAATCAGGACACGTGCCAAGTGAGCTCCTTCTTGAAATAAGCTCCCGCAGTCATTACTGGCAACACTAGTTTCAAAGACTGAACTAAATATGATTAATCCTCCACAGGAAGTGGCAAAAATATAATTTGTAGCATTTTGTCCACACACAAAAACGATACAATTACATCCGGCATGAGAGAAACTTGATGTTTAAGATCTGCTGGTGTGCTTAGTTAATAATACATATTTAATGCTGTGACAATATGCGCCACCATTTCTATAATCAGAATATGTATTTTTGTTTTTATGCATATGCATGTTCATACTACATGAATAGCGAATCATACTATAAAATACAGAGAGTATGAACCTTACCAAAAATCAAATGGCCTTTTGATTTTTTCCTGCTGCATCAGATATATTAGTCATGGATAAAAGAGACATTGCTATAACAATGAAGTGTACACTGATACCGGCTCCTTTATTTAAGGCTGTGTCACTTGACAGAGTTGTTTTAAATATGAATTTGATTAAGGACAATGAAATGACTCTTCTGTATTTCAGAAGAATGAAAATGTCAATGCCATCATTCATAAAAGGATGACATCCCACTCAAGTACATTTAATATCCAGCAGAATCTTTAGATTTCCTTTTTCAAAGCTAACTTTAATGATGTAGGCTACAGCCTAGCGGCTAGGTGTTTAGTTGAGCTTGAAATATGGCTAGTCCACAGTAATATTAGAATAAATATGCTATATCCCTCTGAAAAAAAAACTGGAAAAAAATACCAGTTTAGAAAATGCTGGTTAGTTCTGGTATAGTTGGTGCACCAGTATGTGCTTCTTTGTTGGTGAGCATAATTAACCAGATTTTTACAAGAAAAATCACAAGAAATACACCAACGCTAAGCAAGTAACATGAAATAAGCAAGTAGCCAGGTATAGTATTTTGTAGTGGTGCAACATGAAATGTAAAAACTCTCACGAAGTTCACTTTGGCTGCATCCAAGGTAAGGTTAGGAGCAGGGTTTCTGCAGCACTCTAAATAAGCTCAGTGTATGAATGTTGCATATGAATTTTCAGAGAACAAGGGCTCATCTCACAACAAATCTTTTCGACATGATACTCAAAGGAAATAAACAATGAAACACTAGAATAAGGCGTCTCTAACATAAACAACCGATATTGTGATTCTATAGTGTTCATTTCCTTTGATAGCAAGGGCACAGACCAAGGCTTTGATTTCAGTCAAAAACCACCACGCTTTCACTGTTATAGACTACAAATGTGACTATAATATTTAGCTTTTTTGAGTAAGGCTGCAATTTCACTTTCAAGTGGAGAGAAAAGTGAATCAGCACCTAGCTTCTATTTCCATGGACTCCTTTGTGTTATTTGTCTAACACTGGGGAGCATTCACTACTATTTACCTCCCGCACAGGCTGGGGAAGCAAAGACTGATGGGATATTTCAGAGGAACAAACTGAATGAAGAACAAAGGGGACTTTGTTGTGCGGTCATTGCTCACAAGCAGTGTATGATGAGGCAAGATCACCCCAAGCTGGGGTTGGGAAGAGAGCCTGAAAAATAATCACTCTAGTGCAAAGATTATTGGCACCAGGTGCTCATGGTGTTTTTTAGATTGTTGAAGGTAAAATGTAACAGTTAAGTTATTTACAGGCTTTTTAATAACCCTCCCAGCCTTTGGACCTTTGGACTGAGGCGCAGGCATAGGCTTCCTCAGCCCTATTACCCTACATAGGACAATCAATTTGGATAATAGATATATGGATGGATATATTAAATAATGTTAACCTCAATGTATTCCAACACAAGATTTAAGAAATTGTGTGTTTACCTGTCATGTAGCACTTGGTTTCTTGGTTGTTGTTCAGTGGGTTGTTGTTCTTAAACATGTAGAGGTTGAAGGGCACTATTTTGTTGCTGTTGAGTCGCTTCCAAACATCATGGTCAGGAGTGGTCCATCGGCCTGCAAGAACATCGTAATCTCTGCGTCCCATGTGGAGAAGCTTTGTAAGGGGCTCATAAAGGCCACCCTGGTAGCCTATAACTAGCTGGAGACTTGGGTTGGAGTCCAAATACACTTCCCCAAAAGCTGTGTGCAGGATCTGTTTGATCATGAGACCGGCACCACTGAATACAGCCAACGGTGTACCGATGTTATCACAGGCCACGTAGAACTCATCTCCACTGCTTAACTCCATGGCAAAGAGGTGGCCCTGAAGGTCATAGTAGAGCGAGGTGATCTCTGAGCTTGAGTGATTGTACATGTGTGTGACTCTGGTGGGACTGGACAAGTCTGCGTAGAAGAATTGCAGATAGTGGCCTTGGCTGCTTCGACTGGACACTCTCCTGCCCAAGCCATCATAGCGGTACTTGATGTTCCATCCATTAACTTTGTTGTAGGCTTTAACAAGCACCCCAGCAGAGTTATACTCAAAGAAGTCATTGCCTCTCTGCCTGAGGAATCCATCCTCGTCCAACCGGTACTGCACGTCACCCAATCGAGTAATGCGGTCCCGAATGTCATAGCGTAGCGGTGTAAGCCTGGCACTATTACCAGGACTAAGGAGGTGTAAATTTCCATTCAGATCATAGCTGTAGCGCCAAAGAGGCTTCTCATTGATGGACACCACCTGGAGTTGGCCATCGGTATCATACTCATAGGTGTAACGGGTGGTATTTGCATAGGGCCCCACTTTAAGCTCCTTGGCCACCACTCGCCCCATATTGTCGTACTGTACCATCATCCAGAACATCAGCGAACGGAAAATCTCATACTGCACTTCTTTAACTCGTCCATATGCATCAAAGTGTTTGGTGTGAGTCATAACAGCTGTGGTAATGATCTGGTTAATGTCATAGTAGATGACTCCAAACTTGCCAAACTGCTCTGTTTTGCCTGACACATCATCGTAGCGATAGAGGTCAATAGGCAAGGGGGTTTCATTGATGACCGCTTGCATGCTGGTGACCCGGAAGCTGTTGTCATAGTTGTAGTCAAAACGAGCGTTCACCATGCCCTCCTCACTGAAACGAAAGATCTGTCTGTCGATGAGTGGTCCGATCTGCCTGTAGCGTATGGTACACGCAAAGCCTTCACTTTGAAGCCCCACCGTTTTCAGCATGCCTGCAGATTCATCGTAAGAAAAGGCAATCCGTGTTGTATCATAAAGGATTTCCAGCAGACGGGAGAGTTTCCCATACTTGTAGATGATTCGGCGCCCCGTTCCTTGGTGGATGGTTTGCAGAAGCAGTCCATCTTCGCTGTAATCTTGCAAAACTGTGGCGTTGCCCTCAGGTGGCTTGTATGTGTTTCTGTAATAGCCGATGGAACGGGTGGTCTCCAAGGTCTGCCTGGCCACATTGGGCATTGTTACTGAAGAGAGGCGATCGTTCTTGTCAAACTCGAAGATGTATTGTCGCTGGCTGTATAGCAGCAGCACCATGGACTGCCAAAGGAAAATGACAAAATTATGCTCAGTAAGCTGATTTAATGAAGCATTGTAATTCCCAGCACATTCTGAGAGCACTTCAAACAGTTAAATGTGAAATTCTGAACCCAGTGAAAGTGAAGGTCACTAAGTACCCAGGAGTCACATTGCACCACATGACTAACTGCACAACAAACTGTAGGGTGTCACAGAATCACTTCAGGGTGCATAAAATTACAAATATGCTGCACTACAACACTGACTGAAAAATTAAGAAGGGCGAAAATCTCATTTAATGAGGATTAAGTCATCACACCCCCCTCCCCTGATACCAGTTTTAATAATGTCACCTTATATGGAGGTCAGTGGGAGGATATTGCGGAGTTTATATTTTAACAGGAATCAGCTCTTCTTCTTTTTCTTCTATTTTACTTTGAAGTTATTGAACTTACCAGCAGCACATGGCCATTTTAGAATGCAAGATACATTAAATAGAGTGAATTTAGAGCTTACAATCAATACTTTTAAACCCATGTATCGGGATGTCAGCACTTCAATGTACTAAACAGCTGCCATTTTCGAATTACATGGTAAGGTCTTGCATTTCTCAGAAATTGGTTCTAATTAACAAGACAGTGACATTTAGCTTTTTTTTCTCAGTGATATTTTAGGAACAAGTTCGTTGTCAGGCTGCATGAAGTAACAATGCATAACACAAGCTACACATTAGACAGGGATCATTGCTAAAGCACATAAGGTTAATGTTTATTAATGTAACAAATTAACAGGGTTCAACAAAAAGATCTCTTCATAAAAAAGAGAACTAGCAATTATTTTTCAACCTGATAATTTTCCAGATAAAGATACTTACTTTTTCAAGGTAGGTGTAGCTCCACGACTTTCCATCTGCAAATATCTTTGAGGTGATTCTCCCATTTTGGTCATATTCCATTCGGACTGACATAGTACCCCTCTGGATGCCTGCGATGTGGCCACCTGCTGAGTAGGTGACATTGACACCATTTAGCCGACTACTTGGAGCCCACAAAGTAGGTCTTCCCACAGGGTCATAGTGGATCCTCAAAGTGAACTTCCTATGGTCATCATATACTTTTTCAGTCCTGGTTACTCGGTCAAAATCCATGGATAACAAGTTCCTGTTATGAACCTAAAACATAAAAAAGGAAGATAGGAAGATTAGGCCTCTCAATTCAACACATGGACTTGATAGCATGAACGGTCTCCGCTGAAACTCAAATTTTGTTTTACTCTAATGATTTTTTACTTTCCACAGCATCCCTCTAGAGGCCACAGGCTTTTTAATTGACTGATTTCTTTGTTTGCTACAGGTTAAACAAAAAAGAATCAGAGAATCACTCAGTTCAGTAAAATCATTCGTCATGCCTTTAAGGAAGGAATTATTGAAGGGTAGATTTCCACTTCCATTGTATTTGAAGCAGGAAGAAAACAATGGCACTTGAGGTGCATGTGAAGTTCAAAGCCCACTACATTGTTTGAATGACATGTCATACTGAGTTTTTGGCTCAGTCCGAATGTGCAGAGCCCTCTGACCCCGGAACATGCTGAGATCAGAGCTGAGAACTAGTCCTACATGACTAGTAATCCCAAAGGCACTCACAGGTCAAAGCGGGGGGCGATCAAGGATTTAGAGGGCTTAATACATTCAACCCTTGGCACGATGTACTTGAATCTTTATTGCTGTGATGTGAATTTAGGTATTGGTGGAGAATAAATGGGGCATCCAGCTAGACCTAACTAGATATCAAAATTGTATTAGCAGGTCCACAAAGAACCTACACTTGTTGTGGATAATTACAATACAAAAATAAAAAGCGCTTTACTCCGCTTGGTAAAAAAGTACTAGGAAAAAAAAAAAAGTACCCGAAAGTACTATGAACTTGGCTAATATATTAAAAAAAAATGCTTATTAGCATGTTTCTAACTGTTGTATTATGTCTACAGGGTTGAATGATTATTGACTAAACAACCATCTGGAACTTTGGGCCAAACAGTCTTTGAAATGCATTATAATTAAAGACTAATTTCCCCATATCTCTTATCAATGTAATGTGTCCTTAATTGATCTCGGTTTTTCTCATCAGGTACTCTGGTACCAGGCTTGGCTCACTGCTGGCAAGGCTTAACAGAGCCTTAAAGTGATTTTGTGAGTTGTTGTTGGCTTTGGTCCAGTGGTATGGCGGACGGGGGGAAGAGCAGCAAGCAAGCTTTCGCTCTCTCTTCTCCTCGTGGGCATGCTGGGAGCTCTCATCTGTGAAGGGACAATTACACTGGGGCCAATTAATGTCACTAATACCTAATTGAGAGGATTATTTTACATTAAAAGCAAGCAGCTCATGAATAGGAGAATTCCCAGTGGGGGTGACAGAACAAAGAGGTTGACAGAATAAAGGGCAGATATTTTCCCTCCCCACTCCTTTAAGCCTCACTCACCTACTGATGAACATGGCCCCTATTTCTCTCACTCTCGCTTTTTCAAATACAGCTTGATTCTTTTATCTGAAGATATCAAGATTGAGAACTTATTCAAAGAATCAATCAATCCATCCATATTGTTTGAAAACAGTTATTATTTCTGCTGTTCTTTTTGGTTTCACAATTAACTTAAATGTTATTTACTAGACATTTCAAGGCCTCAAAAAGAGAACTTTGTCAAGGGCCGATTTGTCCAGAGTAGGATGACAGGGGACTGAAGCGACGGGTTTAAAGTAAAAAAAAAAATGAGGACAGAATGAAAGGGAAGGCCTGATGCTCATGCCAGGCTCTGGTTGAGCAGAGACCCAACGGACTGGAAAAAAAAGCTCTTTTGGCAGTGAGATCCTGGTTCACAGGAGAATGGAAACCCACTCAAGGGGAATGTCTTAAATTGGACATTACTTTAAATGGACTAAGCTTTAGGAAAGCAGATATGACGGGAGGAAGGAGATAGGACTGGGGCAGGGTGGGAAAAACAGGGGGTTTGAGGGAGTGTCTAAGAACCCCCCAAAAGGACATCAAGATAAAAAGTAGGGTGTTCTTGCATTAAACCATATTATTCCAAATGTTACATAAGGCACACTTCAACAGTATCTACAAATATTTTCACGTGGCACTAATTTCGACACTCAAACGAAAATCCCAAACAGCAAGTTGCTTAAGCACTCTTTCAATATAAGACAGCATATCGACAAAATACGTAGCACTTTTTTTTTTTGATTTACATTTATTTTACTAGTGTTCAAAAGTTAGGGGTTAGTAAGATAAATAAAATAATAGGATTGCACTGAATTGATCAAAAGTGACAAATAAAACACATTTACGACATTTAACAGATTTCTGTTTCAAATATTTGCTGCAATTTTGAACATTCCATTCATCAATTCCTGACTTTTTTTATTCTTGTTTCCACAGATATATTAGGCATTAATAATATTCAACACTAATGATAATAATAAGAAACCGGTCATAGGTGCTATCCCCTTTCATTGTACGGCATAAAAACAGCATGGACATTCTGTAAAACAACTCCTTTAGTCTTTTATTGAAGAAATTAAGTTATACGTGTTTGAAAAACATGAGAGTAAATAATTAACCTTTATAGTAGAGGTTTTGCTGACTGAAATTCCATAAAATTATCGTTTAATTCACACACTGTATTGGGGAATGTTAGACAGACACTTGCCATGTTTCTCCCTCCCTTCTTTGACAGCCGGATGAAATTTGCATGCTTTGCTGATCAAAATACAACTACTTTGAGATTACCCGACTCCTGTTTGTCAAACAAACAATGATTAAAACTAGGAACAAAAGACAACACTTTTTTCACAACTCGGCTAATTATAAGAATATCTAAGGACTGGCAATGAATAAACCACTTGTAAGTAACGTTTGTTTTCATAAATCCTCATCAATAATTGAAATTTCCTATTCCATATTCGAAAAGTCAACAAATCTGTCAAACAGCATTTGATTTTCTTCTCCACTGTCATAAAACATTTATTCAAGTTTTTGTTCTTCAAATCCAATATTTGCTTGTCGCTTTGCCATTCATTTATAATTTTCCCTGTCTGCCGCTGTGGTAAGAACTGTAATCTTGTTTGCTCAGTGCGATTTGTCACTTCCTTCAATAAACACACGTGTTGGTTTGGTTTGTTTGGAGGCAGTATAGGACACAGTTCTAATAATGTAAAGCAAACATTTAGAGAACTGTCAGTCGAGGCCTTGCGTTTAAGCCTTCGGCAGTTTTTGGGATTTGAGCTCGCTGTGAGTGGACAATATACTATTTTTCTAGAGCTCTGTTGTTGTCAGGAGATGTGGTTGCTATGGAGACAAGAATCATTTTGTTGGCCTGGTAGCTGTTATTGATGGTGTGTAGTAGCCAGTGTGATGGACATGTGACCACAGTGATACTTCAGGCTGCTAGTGACCCACATGTCTACAAGGGCTGGGTATTGCCAACTACATCTTCATTCGAAACACACTGCGATATAAATCTAATGAATCAATGGATCATTATGCATCACAATATAGTTATTGGAAGCCTTTTAGCTTTCAGTTAGTATGACACCTCAGAGAAGCTTTATTAACTGAACTGTGAGAAAGCATTTGGATACACATTAAAAGTAGTTGATATACTGAATGGTTGAAATCATTGTTAGATAATTTTCTTAAAGAGTCATTGTAATGCCTTTGTAACCCTATATGCTTTTGTAAATGCGTCCATTTAAATCTCATTCTGCTCTTAATTGTCTTGGCTTCATATCAACTTGACAAACATCTTCACAGCCAGCAGCTTCACCCCTCATACAACACATACATACAATTTGACACATTCACCCACTCATCCACCCACATAATATCACTTGACACGTCACTCAAGGTTCCTCAATGATTTCAGTACAGATTGTCCTTTGGTTCATACTTATAAGCCGAGTCTTTCTACAGTCTGCACTCAAAGTGTTTTTCATATATCGAAGTACACAAATCTTACAGGGTGTAATGATATGCGTATTCGTATTCCGTTCTGTACGAGACTTTCAGGTTCAGTGCACATTACAAACCGAACGATTCGTTGGACTACTCCTATTAAGTTTTAAAAATGAAAGCTTAAAGTGTGTGGAATATCAGTGCCACTGCGCTCAACAAGGCAGCCCAAACAATGTAACTGCTGTCTGATGATCTTGTATCGATGATAGCCAGAGATATTGTCAAAAACATCAATTATTGGCAATATTAAGAGGATTTGGCATTTACATTTAATGTAGGCCTCTTACATTCTTATTTTTATTAGACCTATTATTATTATTAATTATTATTAAATTAAAAGTATGATTAATTTGCCCCGCAATAATTACCGCATAACTGATGCGCTGCAAGGATAAAATTAGGCTATTTACTCTTCTTCTTTAAAAAAGTATTTTAAAAAATGTCTATTAGGCTATAGGCTGCTACAGCTACCTTCAATTAATTATAGTCCTATAATTAAAATATTAACGCAGTGTTCATCGATAGTCAGTCATCAATCAAAATCAATTAAATAAAAAGCTTTTATTTCAAGCACCGACATTCAAAAATAACCTGTTTAACACAAAGTACGTTTCTTCAAATTTTTTTCCAGTATGTATGGGCCACAAGAGAAATATAAAGGGAATAAATTAAAACAGCTATTGGCTATACCGTTATCAGGACATGTTGAAGTAGATTTGTCTCTCTTTGTCTCTGAGAGAATAAGTGGAGTCAGATGCCAAAAGCTTCGTCATTACGTCGTCGTTCCGTTTTTACTTTAACTTTCTGCTTATAGTGAATTGACTGAGAATAAGACATTCATCGTCATCATAAATCTTGCGCAAAGTTGCATGCGTGCAAACCCTGGTGCAAACGTGTCCTTGTGTCATAGCCATTGGCTCGTCTTCATGGTATCAGCATCATTACGCAAGTCTTCAGTGTCACATGATCCTTCAGAAATTATTCAAGCATGCTGATTTATAATCAATGTTGGAAACCATTGTGCTGCTTCATTTTTTTGGGGGACCTGTGATTTTTTTAGGATTCTCTGATTAATAAAAAGTAAAAAGTAAAAAAAAAAACAGCATTTATAAAAAAATATGCTATTCAAATGTTTGGAGTCAGTACATTTTTTCTTTCTTTTTTTATACTTTTATTCAGGAGGGATGTTAAATGAAAAAAAGTCATAGTAAAGATATCGTTAGAAAATATTTCTATTTTCAACAAATGCTGCTCTTTTAAACTTTGTATTAATCAAAGAAAAAAAAGTATCACAAGTATCATCACAAATATGAAGCAGCACAATAGTTTCAACATTGATAATAAATCAGCATATTGATTTCTGAATGATCATGTGACACTGAAGACTGGAGTAATGATGCTGAAAATTCAGTGCTTCGTCACATAAATCAATTATATTTTAAAGTATATTAAAATAGGAAACCAATATTAGAAATTGCAATAAGATGTCACAATATTATTGTTTTTTTTCTGTATTTTTGATCAAATAAATACAGCCTTGATGAGCAGAATAAACTACCTTAAAAACATTTCAAATCTTACTGATCTTAATTATTGACTGATCTTAGTGATATATATACAGTACAGTATAATACAGTATACACACACATACACACACACACACACACACACACACAAAACATAAATGCATTATTACAATTAAACATAACATTAAAAAAATATATTCATGTCATGATGAATTTTCAGCATCATTACTCCAGTTTTCAGTGTCGCATGATCTTTCAGAAATCTAAATCCGCTGATTTGATGCTCAATATATATTTTTTATTATTATCACTGTTGAAAACAGTTGTGTTGCTTAATATTTTACATAAATTATGATTTTTTTCCAGGATTATTTGATGAACAGAAAGTAAAAAAAAATAACAACATTTATTTGAAATTGAAATCAATTGTAGCATCATAAATGTTTTACTATATATCTTTGATAAATGAATGCATTCTTGCGGAATAAAAATATTTAATTTTAATGGTAGTCTGTATATGCACTAGAGGCTGACATTTTTTCGGGAATCCCACGGGTCACGGGAATCCCGCGGGATGGGAAACAAAATCGCTACGAATCACGTGATTGGGACGGGAGAGGAAAAAATTTAATCGGGAGTGGGCGGGACCGGTAATAGTAATGATACCCAACTTTACACACAAATATACCTTTTATATAAATAAACTATAAACTGTATATTTTAATTCTGAACTCAATTCTAGTTGCCCTGTCTCTTTATGCTCTCCTCCTGTTTGCTTTGGTGTGGCTGGTTAAGTGAATGACGCAGTCCGTGATGAACAGATTGTTAACGACTGGTCTATGTGGTAATACACTCGGGCAGGACATCCAAACGCTCACCTATTATTCATCAACCTCAAATATGGCTTTTCATCTGAAAGATGTATGTAGTAGCAACTTTACATAGCCTAATACATCTTTCGAATCTGTAAAGACTCTACGTTTATTTGTGTGCACTCAGAATAACAACGAAACGTTGCGCTTTTAAGCAAACAGGATGCGCTTTAGGTCTCATGTGAACTTGAGCGAGAAACTTCGAAACTCTTTGAAAAATATATCTATTTGTAACACCCCCTCCCAGGTCCACACCACCATAACTCGTTCTTTCTCCGAGCGGGTCTCGAACCCGGGATTCCGGCGCTCTAACAAGGAACGCCAAAGGTTACAGCCGCTAGAGCTCCTCTTTTTGAGGTCAGGGGAGTGAGGTTTACACACAGCCCTTACTGGCATACATCCGTTACATATAGAGAGTGAAATGTATTAAAAGAAAAAAAAAGAAAAAAACCGGAAGACGTGTTTGTTAGCATGGATGATTTACATGAAATTTAATCTGTGCAACACTGTGCATAAGATGGCTTTCAGTTCAATATAATAACAAAAAAATACATTTTGGGTTTTTATTCAACTAATAAGGTGGGCACGCTGTGATCTGTACTATATTTTTACTGTAACTGACAGTAATTGTAATTGGCAAAAAAAAAAAACAACAACACGGGAGTGGGAGGGAATGGGAGTCATTCTTCCGGGAGTGGAACGGGACGGGATTTTCCCCCAGTTTTTTCGTGGGATTGGGACAGGAAGAGATTAATTTTTGTGGGAGTGGGACGGGAGAGGTTTGAGAATTCACTCCCGTGTCACCCTCTAATATGCACATATATCATCTTGCAAAAGCTGTGAGGTGGTCCCATTACTGGCAGCACAAGAATTATGAAGACATCAGATGCTGTCTGAGGAAACCCTCAGGGTTTTGATCACGAGAGAGTCAACCCTGCCTTAGGTGGTGACCTCAGCCCTCAGGGTCATAGAGACACGGCTGCTGAATGATGGATCGACCACTGAGACACACATGCACTCACATGAACAAACTGACCATGGAAGGCAGCTACTTGACCGGTAAGGCCTGGCTAGACTCTACAGGGCAGCCGTATTAAGAGTGATCAGTCTAAAGGACAGGCGCAGCGTGTGACTCTGAGACTGATGAGAAGAAGCAGTAGAGATTATAATCAAGAAGCAATTACTGCAAGTACAGGGGCCTTGATGCTCAGATGAGCTGCTATGTGGAGATGTGACTGCGAGGTATGGAACTGTGTCTGCGTAAAATTAACTCAGGATGAGCAGATGACAACGTTGAGGTAACGTGGGGGTCTGAACACAATTACCTGACTATGTTGGCGGCGGGCTTCATGGCTCGCATAATTTTTTCTTAAATGTGTCTAAAATACTTCCACATGCTCTCTAATAACATTTGTGCAAAAATGGCTATGTGATCTGTAAAAAAAAAAATCTAAATAACTTTGCTTTTACCAACTTTTCCAGTAACAGCACAGAACTGACAGCTTTTTAGAAATGATTAGACTCTGAAATTCATGTACAAATAAGAGAACAAACTCGGATGCAGCAGTATTAAATGTGGAAAGAAAATTCTGTGACGTTCTTACCCTGAGTCTGCGTCCGTAGACTGTGACCTGTCCTCGTGCCTGTTCTTTCCGTTGTCTCCATTCCACCAGGTTGAGTCCATTGTCGATGGGCAGAGTGACATTTCTCTTGCTTATGGTCGGGTTGACTGTTCCTGACAGCAGGTGAGGCTCCGTGTGAAGAGACACTTCCATACCGTTGGCCAATACCAGACGCAAGGAGCCATCCAGACCAATGTAGTAACTGTTTTTGACTTGACCTACGATTTACAGACAAACAAACTAGTCTTATATATATTGCAAAAATCTTGTGGAATTATTATCTAACAGAGTCTGTAAAATTCTGTCAGCTTTTACTGATAATGACTAATCTCCACCCTTCATTGGTTACACACTGTATTTCTCTCAAAATGGCAGCCGAATTTATGACACCACTGTTTGCAGAACAAGACCAGACAGACAGTGAAACAAAGGGATTCAAATGATTCAAAGCCTAGTTAGTCTTTGAGTTGCCCTCAGAAAACCGAAAGAGAGAGAGAGAGAGAGAGAGAGAGAGAGAGAGAGAGAGAGAGAGAGAGGGAGCGAGAGAGAGAGGCAGAAAGCTATCATAGTTGAAGCCGTCTGCCTGTGGCAACTGAGATGCAGCTAAATCTGAAACTGTCTGTCTCATCCCCAGGTGGTCTCGCCAAGCGCTTTGGAGGGACATGGAAGATGGAAGACAGTGAAAGAGAAAAAGGGGCTGAACCTGAGAGAAATAAAGAGCGAAGTCATCGAAGGGGAGAGAGACTGTAAACCAGAATTATAAAAAAAATGAGAAGATGTCAGTGAATGCTTAGATGAAACTCATTACTAGTCAAAGGGAATTAACTGCTTAGCAAAAACAGTGCAGACAGCAGCCATACAAACAAGCTAGCATGTGAAGCTAACAAGTAGCAAGCGGACACTCATTCCCTGTTAAAAATAAACTGAATAATATTTAAAAGTAATTCTATTACAATTAAATACAGTGAAAGTGTGTGACAGAAAACCTTTTACAGCTAAACAAATCACTCAACAGCCATCATGCTAATGCTAATTTCTACCTGCACCTACATCTACTTTATTAGGAATAACACAAATGCAAACGTGTTCGTTAAAATGAACTAAAAAGTTACATCTTTCAAGCTTAACAAATATAAATCTAAAAGTAATTGAGACTATATTTCACAATGTTGCGACTGCATTTCTCATAAACACAAATAAATGATATCTCATAATTTTAACTTTGTTTATAGCAGCTGTAACTTCATAACTCACAATGTGACTATATTTCATTATGAATTTATCTCACAATGTGACTTTCTCTGAAATGCAACTGTCAGATTATTTCTCGAAGCAGATTATTATCTCATAATTGTGATTTAGTCTAGCATTTGCAACTTCATTTCTGGCAATGTGACTATTTCATAGCGAATTTATCTCACAATGTAACTATTTCTCATAAAATAATATTAATTTGTTATACAATTACAATTAATTTGTTACACAATTATATCTCATAATTGTGATTATCTAGCAGTATCTAGTGTGTATCTAGCAGTTGCAACTTCATATTTTGCAATGCGACAATATCTCCTATATCTCGTAGTTGTACATTTATAACTACAATGCTACTATTTCTTAGAAAGTCCCATTGCGACAAATAAAGTTGCATTTTAATTTTTTAATTATGACTTTATTTCTAGCAGCTGCAACTCTTGCATCTCGTACCTTGCAGTGTGACTTCATTTCTTGTAACTAACAATTTATATCTAACGATATTACTATTTCTATTTTAAACTTTATCTCACAAATTATAAGAAACAGTCTTCCATACATTTCAGATTTCTGATAACAATGGCATCTTAAATGTAATGTCTTTATCTCAAAAAAACATAATTGGCTTGCTTTTAATTAAAAGGCAGGACTTAAAGACACATTGAATGATTCATCTCCATGTGTTGTCCGTTTCGTCCTCTATACTGTCTTTGAAGATGAACAAAGTTGTGCATAAATTGGATCATAGCAATGTCAAATGTATAAGCAGCTCTTGCATATTTATCTTTTGATGGCTTATTCAGGTAAATAATATTGGTGCCCTGAAAAAAACCTCTGACTGAATGACCTGGATATCGAACACACACTCACTCAACATTGTAAAGTCAATAAACAGCACAAGGTCACCACCTCCGTGAAATGCATATCCAGATTGCGTGCGCGAAACTCTGTGCTGGAGCTAAAGCCAAACTGGTTTCCGTTTACAAAGCAGACAATAGTGAATTAATTAGCAGCAAAGCATTTGGCAGAAAGCCCTCTTTCTCTCTCTCTCCAGCAGATGTCCAGGACAAGGTCACAAAGCGTAGGTGACCATTAGTTTAGTCTAGGATAAGAACACCAGCAGAACTTTACGCCCTCTACCTCTTCCCCCAGAAGCAGTCGTCGGTAAACCAACTGAAGCCCAGGGGAGGAGGACAGCCCTTCAAATCAAACGCTCACAGGAGCGCAGAAAAATCTTTACAGTTTCTGAGGAAATAGAGCAGGGCACAGGGAGTTCAAAGCTGTTTATCGGGGATCGATGGAGCGCTTGGTTAGGTGAAAAATAGGATATCGAAATGCCAAAGTATGCAAGGAAAATCACAAGCTAGAATGGCAGCCCCTGACCCCAACCACACCCCTCTGTCTCGAGGGCCAAAGTGATTAAGATTTGGTTTTCTAAGATGGATAGGGAAAGCAAGAGCTTGGTGAAAATGGGAGGCTGGAACAAACAAAAGTGGTGGACAGGAAATCAATCTGGACTTCTGTCTTCATGAGTGGGCGGTCTTGAGATTTTAGAGAAAATACAAACACTCATGCCTCTATTGATTTCACGAAGTAGAGGCTTGTTTGCTTCCCACAAATATATCAATTTTGCCTCACAGTTATTTTACTTTATGTACAGCTACTAGGTTTCTAGTGTATACGAGAACAAAGGAAGTATTTACTTTTGGGTGACAGGAACAGTTTCTTTGTTTCCTTTATTTATTCACCCTCGTGTTGTTTCCAAGTGTTCTTAATATAATGTTTTGTATAATGTGATATTTGGTGGAATCTGCTTAGTGACTAAATTTGACCATAAAACTGGTACAAGTTACTTGAACACTAGGAGTCTTCTAAAGGCATAAAGACAGAACTAAACACTTTTTGATAGAAGTCTCTTAGGCTCACCAAGGCTGCATTTATTTGATCAAAAATATCGCCTAAAACAGTAATATAGTGAATTGTGAACTGTTATAAAAAATATAATATTTAAAACTGTCAAAGCTGAATTTTCAGCAGTCATTGCACATGATCCTTCAGACATTATACTAATATGCAAATTTGGTGCTCAAGAAACATTTCTTCTTATGCATATTAGTTAAAAATGGTCGCGCTGCTTAAAGAATAAAAATGTATTTTTTTAAAGCAGCATTTATAAAAAAAAATTATTACATTACAGATGTGTGTAATTTTAGTGCATTTAACTGATCCTTGCTGAATAATAATAAAAAACAATATTCTATAATAATCGTCCCCTCTAATGAGCTGTTGACTCATGACTGAATCATTCAGAATGAGTAAGCTTGAGAAACTAATTACTCCGATTCACGCACAAATCATTCAGACTGATTTGTGAATACGAACAAATTATTTATTAAAAAGAACTAGCTTAAAAATACATGTCATTATTTGAGTTCAGTTCAGTTACTTAATGATTCAGCAGTCACTGAATGGCTTCAGAAGCCTTGATTTATAAAGTACAAGTCATATTAACTACTTTCATTATGATTTATTTACTTTATATTTCCAAGGGTGGTCACATCATAGAGGTTTGGAACGACATGAAGGCGAGTAAATGATGGCAGAATTACATTTTTGTGAACTAACCCTTGAAATGTACTACATTTATAGTGTCGAGGCTAATACTAGATATTAGTAGGCAAATTATAGTCTCTAGGTCCTAGTCTAGAACCTCGATGCTAATACTTCACCCAATTCTCAAGAACTGTCCCCTAGTATGTGTTCAGTAAGTGGTTTGCAGATATTCTTACCTTGCATGAGTGTGTAGAAGGTTCCTGAGGCCGAGAGGTTGGTGGTGACCGTGATGTCCTCTTTGTTGGAGCCCTCGGTTTGCACCCGCACAGTACTGTCTGAATCAGTGCGGTAACTGCTCACCCTGCCCGTGGGGTAAGTCACGTTTGTCAGCCGCCCATAGTTGTCATACCTGAGGAAATGGAGAGAACAGAATGTGAAAGAAATGGCTCAACTTGTCTTTAATGAGACCAACTGTGGATTTCAATCAAATGCAGGTCTGGCTTTTTAACAAGGGACTGTCAAAGTGAGCTGTACAAGCAAGAGAACAGCCTAAGAAAAATATAACTGTGTCGCAAAACTAAATATTTTGGAACATAATAGAAAAGGGCTGAAGGTCCTTTCTCGATTTTTGAAACTGTTTGCCACTGTGCATTATTGTTCTAGTTCAGTATGCAAGTAGCATAAAAAATACCTCTTTAAAATAACTAATAATCTCTGCAACAAAAATGACCTTAATTGTTAAGCAACAGCTTGAAGAACTTCTTATACAAGCTCAATTTTCCCAACAGGCTTGTGAAGTTCAGTGCTTAGACTTAAATGAAAATCATAATTTTTTCATGTCATTCCAAGCCTTCATGACTTTCTTCTGTAGAAAACAACATATTATATTTTGAGAAATAACTCTTTGGGTCCCAATTTTTTCTTCAAGGGTCTTCTTTTGTGTTCCACAGAAAAAAAGAAAGGGTGAGAAAATGACCGAAATTTCATTTTGTTTGCCTGAATTATCCCTTAAGAACACAACTAGTTTGAGCTTTCAACCAACTATCACTGTAGAGCAGCTGTACAGAGTCAAATTCATTGGGTAATCTGAAATTGCTTGGTTCTGAAAATAAAATGCAATATGATAACTTCACTGGGAGAAAGAACTGAGTGTAGAGCGCTACTCTTGCAGACAGATCTTTCGCCCAACTAGATGTGACAGAAGCAAGTATTCTGTGAAAGAAACCAACAAACACTAAGGTCTTCCAAGATAACAAATCTGATTTGGTGGAGATACTTATTTTATTTTCTATGACTTTCATGCAATATCTTTGGGATTTGAATCCAGAATTTCCTTATCACACAGGTGCTTGGACCATATCAACTATAGTAGCAAATTCACAGGCTCTACACGCTAAAGAAAAATCAGTGTGTATAAAGAACAAAATGTGTCTCCTCCGTTTTCATTTGTAGAGGTAATAAAGAGGAAAGCTTCTGTGATACGTTTTGTATCAGCCTCTTTATTCCCCATCCCAAACTCTTTTCATCGCATCATATTAGCTGCTCCATTTTTCCAAGAAGAAGAGAAAGGAGGTTAGGGGCTGGCAACTAAATAGAGGAGTGAATGACTGCAGTCGACCTACAACGGTTTTGTTCTGTTCTCTGGCAAGCAAACTAAATTATCCTGTTTTCTTCTCCTACTTTGTTCCTTTCCTCCCTATATTTTTTCTTTGCCAGCCTGCATGTAAGCGCTCTCTCAGCAGGCCGAGTGTAGAGTAAGTGCCAACTGATTCATCTCGGTGACCAAACATCTCCTTTTTAGAGCAGCAGTCTATTGTAGTCATGAGAACTGACCGCCTCAAAGCACCCTGGGATTGAAGTATTGGTCGAGATGTACCACTGAGTCACGGCTGCTGTTCACATTACAGGACACAAATACAGCGGGGGGAAGAAAGCATTCGTAAACAACCGTATGAATGTCTAGATCTGTCTGAGATCCTTTGTGGTCATAAGGCTTACATGAAAATGTGACTATTTATTTTCAAATCCTGGCCTGATTTTGAAAAAGCATGGACTACTGTTCAAAAGTTTGGCACTGGTGAGATTTTATTTTTTGAAACAAGATTTTATGCTCATCAAGACTGAATGTATTTGATCAACAGCACAGTAAAAACAGTAATATTGTGATTCAAATGCATTATCATAACTTAGAATTATTACTACTCAAAATAAATGTTTTCTATTTTCTAATATATATTTTAAAATGTAATTTATTCCTATGATGCAAAGCTGAATTTTCAGCATTATTACTCCAGTCTTCAGTTTCACATGATACTTCATAAATCATTCTCATATGCTGATTTACTGCTCAAGAAACATTTCTTATTATTATCAAATGCTGAAAACAGCCGTGCTGCTTCATATATTTGTGGAAACCATGACCGAATTTTTCAGGAGTGTTAAATTATAAGAGAATTCAAAACAGCATTATTTATTTTAAATAAAAAGGTTTTTGAAGGTTTTTATTATTTCTGAATAAAAAATGTAATTTCTAAACCCCAAACTAAACATGAGCATATTTACAGCAATATATAATATGGAATAATATGTAAAATTGAATAATATTAATTTTGTTTAAATTTAAATTCATTGTTCCAAAGCTAAAAAATACTTTACAATCAATAAGATTAAAAAAATAAAATAATAATAGAATATAACCTAATAATAGCATTTTTTGAAAGCTCAACAGCTATAAAACATAAATATATAAAAAATATTTTTTAAATACATTTTAGTCATTTTTGAAGCTAAAAAGCCTAAATGTCTATTCACGGAAATGAATGTTCCATATAAGATTTTGAGCATAATTAAATTTTTTGAGGTGAATTAATCCTTTAAGGATATGGTTAAGGTTAACTGCAAATTATGTTTAATTCACTAGAAGAATGTATATGTTCCAGAATAAAAAATGGAACTGAAAGTTTGAATTATTATTTCAAATAAATCTCTGGTAGCACAAACAACAACACGTTTCCTCTTTGTTATGCGTGTGGCTGTGCGCTGCTCGCTGTACAGTTTCTGCACGAGTCCTGGCCGATGAAACGTCCGCAGGCAAACATGCTTCACAGGGACTTAATTCAGGTGGCAGAGATGATAAACCGCATCTGCCACACTTTGGAGTGCGAAGATAAATTGTTTAGGCTGCTCTGTTCTAGTGCAGGAAAACACTGACTTTGACCCTTAGACATCAGCTTGACCTTCAAAATTAATTATGCAAAATAACATATAAAATTCCAAAAAAAGAGGGGGGAGGGTGGGGGGTGGGGGGGCAACAACCAAGCTTTCTTTATCACAAAAGACAACCTCATTTTGCCAGAGGGAATGGACGGATCTAATTGCGTAGGAAGGAAAAAAACAACAGAGCAACTATTCCTGATGTTAATTATTGTTTTTTCTCTTTCACTAATTGCAATTATTGAGTAAATGTACTTTGCCTTCTATTTGTTCATGTGGAAAACAGGGGATTAAATAAATGATATGACAGCATGGGTCTGAAACAAAGGACGAAAAACAAACACTTGAGGCAATGCCACTTATGGCTGGTTATCAACAACCATTTACTGTGCCTTATCAGACATGCAGCATTTGTACATTAAAATAAACAGAACAAGCAATAAATGTGTGTGAAGTAGTGTTCAATTAGTTTAGCCTACAGTCAAGGTCACATGCATGTAATGCTAATGAATATGCTACATGAGTATTAACACAAACACATTTTCTGTTATACAGACTGAGGGCCGAGTCAAAATCATTTTCTCTAGAAAAAGATTTATCGTTTAGTTAATATGGAATCAGTTACAGGGGCGTAGGATGGATTTACTGTTTGGGAGGGCCAAAAAATTAATAAAATGTGAGCCTACAGGCAAAACTAACATTTTAATTGGTAATTGGAACACAATAGAACATTTGACGAATAGCTGTAGTCTTATATTAGCTAGTGCGCCTGTGCCACCAGTGACTACACAGAATAACAATGCCTGGTTGATCAAAACAAATCACAGCTAATGCAAAATTCTGCCTTATATTCACCATAGGTAAAAACACAGATGGAACTTAACATCTGTGCCCCTATGGGATAATGGATCAGCCACTGACCAACTTATTTTCTACTATATATCATGTCAATATTTTACTTATTTATTCATATAATCAAAATAAATATTAAAGGTTAGCTTGTGTAAATGTGAAGAGAAAATGAGTGCCTGAACTGCAGAAGCAGGAAGTCTAAAAACAACGCTGAATATCGGTGAAGATACTCCTGAAACCAATTACCTTACAGGAGATGACTGAAGTCCAATAAACCACAGAGACCTTGTGAACTCGTGACTGTATCTACAGTAACACGACCCACAGCCAACCAAGACCTTTGCAATTTACTCTGAGCAAGAGTACATTTAGCTTCCACTAGTCGAGTGAAGCTCACTGTGAAGTATGCAGTGATGAATGTGAATCTCTGCATGCAGCCAAAAACTTATTTATCATTTTAAGATATAGCTTGAATAAGTATAACAAATATTGTGAAACAATTATGGGCATTGAAAAGGATGTCACAGATTTAAATGTAGAAATTACCCCTAAACCATTCATATTAATATGAATAAATAAATACTATATAAATGTTACATTTAATAATAATAATTATAATAATTATTATTATTATTATTATAACAATAACTATAATAATTCAAGATGTAAGATTATGAATATTTACATAACACACTGTAAATTATATATATTTTGTGTACTACATTTATATTTATATAATACTTTTTTTTTTACAATGTTAAATATAAATCATTTATACAATACAAAATAACAACTTTAAAAGATTATCAACATTTACATTATAAACATACTGATGTATAGTTTATAATGTAAAAGTTGATATATTGTTGTACTGATCTATCTATCTGCTAACAATATTTAATAATTGCATAAATTAATTATATTAAGAAAATAATTATTTTAAGATGTGTAAGAATATTAACATTTTACATCATATACACTTATATAGTGCAAATTTATATATTTTATTTGTGTATATAAAAATCGTATTATTAATATTAAAAATTTGCGTTATAAATGCTTCACACAAATGTTACATCTTGCCTGAGCTAAATGACGTATTCTACACTCAATGTGCCATGGAAATGTGATCAACCTTTAGTACAGAAAACAGTAAACAGAATGTAGAAAGAATACTCACTCGTAGAAAGTAGTCCATCCATCTTCATTGCTTTTTGTGGCCAGCAGACCTGAGCTTCCATGATAAGTCATCATGGCAAGCTCTTGACCCTGGGCTGCAACACTCTTCAGCGCATTATTAGTTCCAATAGTGAACCAGAACGTCTGGCCATCAGGACCCATCAGCCAGAGCGGCAATCCCGTTGTGTCTCTACGAATGGTCACTTTGTTCTTATTCTTATCAATGATGCTGCTCAGGTCACCTTCGCCAGAGTAGGTGAAGTTGTACAGGTAGTCTCCAGTGGTCAGGCTCTGAGTGAAGATGTGACTCCCGTTCACGTCAAACAGGTAGAGTTCGTCATCGATGGGCGAGGAAACCTCATACATGTTGAGAGGGTTGAGGAACGCTTTGTTCTTCCTGACATATCGGATGCGTATGTTACCCAGGTCGGCGATGAAGAGTTCTCCATCAGGCGAAACCGCCAATGAGAAGGGCGCGTTTAGCTTGGCGTCTTTGGCGTAGCCGTCGTCGCCTGAGTAGCAGTCGCAGTTAGCGTCGTTCTTGCAGTCGCAGCCACTGGGGGCGCCAGCGACCAGAGAGATCTCCCCATTGGTTGAGACCTGACGGACTCGGTTGATCTTCTTCTCGTCCGACTCGGAGATGTAAAGCAAGCCGTTGTGGGAGATGGCAAGAGCGTTGGCGGATTCCAAGGTGGCGTGGATGGCGATTTTGCTGACTAGGAAGTGATCCAGGCCAGGTACCTGGCAGTGCATTGGCCTTCCCGCTACAATCCTCACCTGATGGTTCTCTGAGATCTGCAGGACTACGTTGTTGTCCAGAACATACAGCGAATTGTCCATCGGGCTCACGGCCAGATCAGTGGGCCATTCTAGACGCACCTATGGAGACAGGGGAAAAATACACTGTTATAATGCAACATTAAGAATATATTTTGTTAGGTTTGAAAAAAAAAACAGTTGCCATGAGAAGACATAAAGCAGGTTCTCAAATAACTACAGAGAAGGTAAAAAAAAAGTCCAAACACAAACTAATTCATCTTTATTTTGTACAATAAACAATAACAAAATAAACATTAAAAAACTAAAATAAATCCAACATTTACTTTTGGCAAAATACTGAATAAAAAAAGATCAACATATTTAATTCAGCAAGATTTGCTACTGGTGTAAAAATCATCCTCTTTATGGAATGTTTTAGTAGTAATAATAATAATAATAATAATAATAATAATAAGCAGCGATTTGTACACCAATAGGATTTTTTAATTAAAAAATTCATTTTTGAAAAATGTATAAATTGTGACCTATTTTTTTTAAGCTACTCCCTCCATTACAGACACAGTCTCTGTTGCCTATTGTAAAGGTTATTTTAAAGGTCGGGTATGCATTTTTTCAAAAACGCTTTAGAAAACGAGTTGGGGCCGAGTACCAAAACAAACTTTAGCCAATCAGCAGCAAGGGGCGTGTCTACTCATGATGCGAGGAGAGAGCGCTCTTCAGTGCACATGATGGACATTATCCGAGCCGAGCGACGACAGAAAGATAGAGATGGTGGACAAAAAAGAAAAGAGGAAAACGTCTGCAGAACAAAAGAAGGCTTACACAGTGTCCCCACCGGACTCGACAAAGCGACTGTTGAAAATCATTTGATATTTGTGTCAATATGTCACAAATAGAATGCAGCAGCAGTTTACTTTTGGGGATTTATCGTGTCATGCGCACCGCGCCGCATCCAGTTTTGACAACTTCACTGATTATAATTACAGTATTTTGTCGCTCACGATCGGTGTAGACATGGTGTTATGATAAGGCAAGAAGTAGGACCCGTGTAAATATCTGATCAGCTTTCCAGCACAGGAGAGATCTCAAGGCCTATGATCGCAAGCCGAGGTTACTTAGTTTCTTCTCGATAGGTCAGTAACATTTGTTATGCTTTGTTTCACAGAGCTAATCGTTGCCTGGGTTGCGTACGTATGTGTGGGGCGGGACTATCAAAATAGGGTCGAGACCCTTTTGGGGTAGGTTTGTTTTGGTGTTTTCAAATGTCAACATTGGCTACCAGAAATCACTTACCCCACCTTTAAAAACTCTGTTTGACTAATAAACACTGATGATGGCAGAAACTTTTATTTCAAAGAAAGAGTTACATTTCTGTTTGAGTGTTGCACTTATTTCTACAGAGGAGGAAGTGAAAACTGAAATGCCAGATGCTACATTAATAATGGAAAAGCAAATACCAAAAAAAAAAAAAAGGTTTGATTAGGTGACAATTGCCACAGAAGACAAACAGTTATTGAGTTAAGGCTGCTTTATCTGATCAACATGAAAGTTAAAAAGAGAAGTTGAAATGTTGATAAGAAAGAGAAGCAGGAGATAAAAAGTGAGTCACATGATCAGATTAAACCACAGACTCCCAAAACACCATACTTGCACTGTATCTGTCACCCCTCCACACGTATTTTTCTAGCTTTGTTTTTTTTTCTAGCTTTGGCTTATTAATTTCATAATGGAAAGCGACTGCAGCAGGGGAACAGGACCTTTGAAACAAAACGTGGCACACGCATTAAACAAGACCCACTGCCTCCTGCTTGAATATCTAAATTATGACTTATTGTTCTGAAAATAATGTAGCAGGCTTTTAATATAGAAATGATTGAATCTGGTGAATTTACACCGACCCTCTCTTCACTAGGGGACTGCAATCGCCCTCTTAGGGGCCCCAAGTATGAAGTGTCTTATTTCAATAGTGTTCTTGGCATGCTAACAAGGCTGGCTGATTAAAATATGCTTTTAATGCACTCTGAGAATAGACAAAAAGCTACCAAGCTGGGCTTAATATTAAAGGTATTACATAAATGTCGCAAACGAATCTGTAGCCATTGACTGGGACATGTTGCTTTTTATGGAGAAGTGAGAAAAGCTATGTAAATAGCATGATTAATGTAGTGCATTAAAATCTGCCTTCAAAGTTTGCCGGCTTTCTCATAAAAGATTCGTAAATGTGACTGTTTATAATTGAAGAGACTGAAAAACATTATGTTGACATTTTCATCAGAGACTCAAGCAAGCATATGTGGCATTTCAAAAAATGAAAATAAAAAAAGAAATGGCTACAGACTTAATTTTACAGACTCAGTCACTTAATATTAAAGAGCATACTTTTTAATTAATACTTAATACTTCTTGATACTACTTAATAAGTCAAAATACCTGGAAAACTGCCAGCCTCCGAGGAGTTATGGGTAATATTTCTACATGAAGTAGATGGCTACAGAATACAAAGTGCTTACTAATTCTTAAAAGCTGCATATGTGAAACAGCATGCATAATGCAATAATAAGTACAGCGTTGTGCATTTCAAACATAATTCTGCTATAATAATGCCATAAAATATCATAATCCAGCATGTTAATTTTTTTGTCCATAAAAAAAAAACTAAACAGAAGTTACAAAACAAAATAAAAGAAACAAATTATTTATTTATTTTTATTATTATTATTTTTAACCCAAGTGTGTGTAAATGTCGACGTTTGGTATGATCAAATACCTAGTGAAAAATCTAACTGAATAAAAATATAAAAAGGTAATTTAGCATTAATTACAAAACAACAACTAAAACTGACATTACAACAAAAAATAAATAAAATGCCCAAAGTGGAGGCACTTTTGTACATTGTGGTATTTCATGCAAACAAAAAACTAGATAATTAGGAATTCAAAAGAATGCATAAGCTAACAAAATGCATTAGATAAAATCGTCAAAGCTGCAATGGTCCTTCGAAACTAGAAACTGTTAAAAAGTAGGGACAAGCCATGTAGTTGATCTCACAAGTGCAAAGATGTCAGTATCCTGAAGATCCTGGACTGTCTGATAAGTCCTCAACAATGTAAAACATAGCACTCAATACACCATTCTGCCCTCATTCCTGGAAATGATGCCCGCACCCTGAGCTGATCTATATCAAACTGCCTCCTGGACGCTGGTTTGCAGTAATCTATTGGCCACAGCCACTGCCATGGCTTAAATAGCACCACACATTGATTTTAAGATACGATTAAGTCACAGTAAGACCCGAAGAAAGAAGACTCTCACTGCCTAACTGAGTCACCATGTACTGTTCGATATCGGTCAGTGATATCTCCCCCGAGCTGAAACCTACAACACACACATGACATGATATTGAGATTTCTTATCATGGCAAAGGGATTAATATAAGACAGAGCGGCAGAGCAGAAGTGTAGTTGGTGATGGACAGGCTTTAACCGAAACCAAATTCCAATTTAAAACGAGAAAAGTAACCAAGTACCTTATCGAGACGTCAGTGAAAGAAAATCATCTGGAAAGCATTGCATTTGGTTTTAAGTGCAATATGTGCAAATCTAATAAACATTTTAAGGGCAAACTCAGTCTGAACCAGGGGTGTCAAACTCTGAAGGGCCGCAGCCCTGCAGAGTTTAGTTCCAACCCTGCACCTACACACAAACCATGTAGTTTTCAAATAAACCTAAATAACATGATTAGCTGGATCAGATGTGTTTAATTAGGGTTGTATCTAAACTCTGCAGGGCTCCGGCCCTCCAGGAACTGATTTTGACTCCCCTGGTCTAAACCAAGGCTTTTCAAAGCTATTAATGTCAAGTAGCCCGAAATATGATTTGGGAAGGACTCCCTTCCCAACATTTAAAGGTCCCATATTGTCAAACCTGAAATTGTCTGGCTCTTTTAATGATAACAGAGGCCTAAGGACTATTTAACTACCATATAAGTATCACAACAGTCAATCCACAGTAAAGCTCACACAGCCTGCATAAAGTAGCTGAGATTTTTCATGAGTCCTTGTGACTTCCGTAAAAATGTGATGTCAGAACTACTCAGTCACCGCCTTCAGTCACCATCCCGAGCACCGCCCACCGTTCTTTTGCCAAACCCCCAGACAACATCGTGTCCATGCCATGCTGAGCAACAACAACACGGAAGCATGTAGAAAAGGTTCACTTTAACGGATAAAACCAGATCAGCTGACCTGTCACACTCTCACTTAAAGGATGGACGATCTGACAGGACTGTTACTATGAGGTGGATCACATCTAACATATATAGTAAAGACAAACTCCCCGTGTCTATCTAGTCATGATGAAGATGAAGATTTTACAGCTACATTATTCCAAAATATTATGTTATGAATATTAATTAGACATATTAAATCGACCTGTTTTTACCAGAGCTCCTGGGAGAAGAGCTGTACAAATATATTGAGATGGTTTTTGGTACTTATACCGCAAATATATATTCTTAATGACATCAAAACCTACACTAAAACTCCAGAAATGTGTACAATATGGGACCTTTAACAAAATATAACTGTAAAAAATTATTATTTTCTTGGACCACTTCAAGGAAAAAACTAAATAATAAGCAGTACAAAAACCTCTGGGAATAAAATTTTTGCAATGTTAAATGTGATTTCCTTAAGTAGGACAACATTACTTTTGGTCTTGGAACAACACTGCCAATCAGATTTTAAGGTTAGATACAGGGTCCAACCAATCATATTTCAGAGTAAAGGTCATTGCACTCTAGAGTCTGACATTTTTGTGTGCATTTTACAGCTTTTTTCATATTCCTCATCCTTTCCTATCAAAATGCATTTTCTTTTATGACAGGTCGTAAATATTTTTAACGTGCAAAAATTTTGGATGATAATTTTGGACTCTGTATGCAATGCGCTTTAGGGTTAAGTCCAGGGTTAGGGATTCAACAGCATCCTAACCCACCAATCACTTTCATCCAATTTCCAGGGTAGGTTTAGCATTAAGGATATGATTAGATGACTTAATGCTACAAATTGTATCCCAGAAAGGATGTTGGTTCAGGAATCCTTGGCTTTTTGCAATATATTGCATTAAAAAAACAGACAAAAAATAAATTTTTCAGATGAAAATGCACTCAATGAATAGATGTCTTGATGTTTTCATGTATATCATGTATATCATGTTTTCATGTATTGATGTCATTCTTTGTATATCAAATCCATTTTCTTCTGAACAGTGGTGATTAAATATTCAGCTCCTGTGTGTGTGTGTGTGTGTGTGTGTGTGTGTGTTGTGTGTGTGTCTGGGTGGAGGGGACGGAGATGGGATTTGATACCTCTGTGAGTGATAGACAGGATGTATCATCTCTATTTCTCCATCTACTCCTCACACTTTCACACACTAACAGAGTGAGAGAGAGAATAAATGGCTCACACCCTCGTAAATCTAGAACAGCTGCCGTTAAATCCTTCAACATACGTTGAAGCACGCGTAATGAGAACACACAGGCCTGACCTTGTCCGAAAGCATGTAAGCCAGCTTGCATCTTAAACAGCCTTTTCAAAATACAGTCCTTACTGTGACATTTCTTATCAATTTTGATTCACGTCATGAAAAGGAAAATAATCTCTCGCTTAGTTTGAAGTCATGCGGTTTTGTAGCAGCCGTTGTTGTAGATAACAAGGTTGCGCACCATTTAAATTCCAATCAAATTCCAATCCTGAAGTAGCAAACAGGATGCAGAGTAGACCTTTCACTAAGCTCCGCCCACATCGAACTCTTACTATCGACACTAAAATGACCTGAATCAATAAATAAATGAATAACATTCTCAAGCTCTCAACTACTCAAGAATTTAGTTCTTGAAGAAATGAATACTTAGCAAGGGTGCATTCATCAAAGTGACTGTGAAGACATTTATAATCTTACATAAGATTTCTATTTCAAACACACGCTGTTCTTTTGAACTTTCTTTTCATCAAAGCACCCTGAAAAAAACATTGAAACCATGTCATGGTTTACACAAAAAAATAGCACTGTTTTTAACTTTGATGAATAATATTAAGAAATATTTGTTGAGCAGCAAATCAGCATATTAGAATAATTTCTGAAGGATCATGCGACACTGAAAACACTGAAAAAAATCAGTTTTGCCATCACATAAATTATTTACTTTTTAAAATATATTCAAATAGAAAACAGTCCTATTTATATTTCACATTATTACTGCTTTACTGTGTTTTTGATCTAATAAATGCAGCCTTGGTGAGCAAAAGAGATTTATTTTACAAACTTTTACCCAAACACTTAAATCCTCTCTGCATACACTATTATTAGACTTGTTTTGGATAATATTCTATAATATGTTATATATTATTATTAGTGCGGTAAAACAATGAATCGCGATTAATCACATCCAAAATAAAAGTTTTTGTTTACATAGTATATGCCTATGTTTATATATGCATAATAAATATACACAGTAGATGTATTATGTAAATAAAACTTTTATAATGATTAATCATGATTAATCGTGTGACAGTAATAATTATATAAAATATATAATAATATGAAAACTATCTAAACACACAGATACTCTTAAAGTCTTAATGTACACTAAACAAGTCTAAAACCTGAACATAAGGCGGATGGCAACAGTTGCTAAGGTAGGATTGCTTAGTAATGTTTTAAGGCGGGACAGTCAAATTCATAATTATTTTAATTTGAAGAAAGACAATTAAAATGGAACAAAACCAACCTTTTACATTGAGAATACAATCAACTCCCAGTAATATTTCTCCTCTTTTTTTATTCTGAATTTTGCCAAACCCCAGTTGTAAACCCCATCTTAAAAATAACCATCACTGAAGTAAAAAGACATTTAAATGCTCCCATTCCTCCAAGAATGTGCAGTTATCACCATATTTCTACGTTCACCGGGGGATGAGGAGAATATTTATTCCAGAAACCAATGTAAGAGTTGAGAAGAAATATTCTTGCCAAGTCTCAAATTCATAGCACTCGTGCAGGGTGCCTGCGCTGCCCGAAAGGCAAACAAATTTGGAATATAATGCGAGGTGTGCTCTGAATGCAAGATCTGAATAGTAAGTGGAAAGGAATGAAGCCATCACAGAATTGAAGCTTCCAAGGTGAAGCGGAGATATCGGGACCTAAAAAGCATCACATGTTAATGAACTCGGTACCCGGCACCAAAACATATGCTATTTTTTGTTGGATCTAGGTGAGAATTGGTAGGCGGTGTATGAGAGGGAGGAAACAGGCTTCAGATGAGCCCTCAAAAGTGTGGCAGCAGCAGGCTTAAGTAATGCGGCGGCGTGTTTGATGCAGTGAGCGTGTGCTGCACATGCATTTTTAATGGATGCTTTTTACTGTCTGAGTATCTTTGGCAGACGCTGGTGTGATTTGTCATCATTGAGGCTGGGACTGCAGTGGTCTTTCTGTGAGTGAGTGAGTGAGTGAGTGTGTGTGTGTGTTTGAGGCTAGAGAGGTTTTCTCTGTGCTGCAGCTGGAGGTCGTCTCCCCAGTGATCCACGTCCTCTCAGCAAAATAAACCCTCTTAGTCAGGCGGCAGAGGCATTATTGAGCAAACCGTAAGCTGGACAGTTATTTGTAAGCAAAATCAGAAGCTTGAATACAATTCATGTGTTGGACTATTGCGTGTTTTTTTTATATTTGTTCAATTTATGATATTCATACTGAGGTTTCGAAGAGTCATTAAAGATGAGACCCACATAAATATGTTATAAATTCCATTGGTTGTAAGATGAATCTCACAAAAAACTGTCAAGAAATCGCCAGAACGATTTTTTGGGGGGCCCCCCCAAAAAAAAGAATAAAGAAAATTAAGCCTATTTGTTTTATATATTTTCCTATGCATTACATAACATGTGTAATGAAATATAAGGTAGATAAAATTTACATATATATATACACACACACCTAACATTATACCTACTCTAAACCTACATTTTCACTTAGGGGTGTACTCACTTTTGTGGCCAGCGGTTTAGACATTAATGGCTGTGTGTTGAGTTATTTTGAGGGGACAGCAAATTTACACTGTTATACAATCTGTACACTCACTACTTTACATTGTAGCAACGTGTCATTTCTTCAGTGTTGTCACATGACGAGATATAATAAAATATTTACAAAAATGTGAGGGTTATACTCATTTCTGTGAGATATTGTGTGTATATATATATATATATATATATATATATATATACACACACACACACACACAACACTATATATATACACACATACACTGTCATGTCAAGATTTGAAAATTGCGGTTTAAAAAAAGTTTCCAAGCTGGAAGTCCGTTCTATGGCACTTTTCCAAAAAGGATGCTATAACAGACTTACAACGATTGAGTGATTACACTGCATTTATATCTAGTCATTTTAATCAGTCACTGAACATTTCAGTTTGCTTCATCCAAAACATTAAATTTGGTAAAGAAATGCATAATGAAGACATTTACAATAGAATCAAGGCAAAAGCTTATTGCAGTCAACTATATTTTCTGGCATTCTGGCATATATTTTCTGGCATTTTCTCATCACCGCAGGCATTGTTGATTGTCTTGACACTGGGAGAACGTTGTAGGCAAAATAAAGTAAAGGAAAACCAAAGCAGCCTGAAAAGCTCCAGGACTGGACCTCTAGGGCAGCGTCACATCCCAAAATGATACTTTAGAGATGGCAGTCAGCGCAGCGTCCCTGCCTGGGGTGACAGGTAACATTTGGATTGGTTAACAGCGCCTAGAATGATGAGAGAGTGTATGTCTCTGTGAGCGTGTATGCCAGCGTGTTTTTGGGATGGAGGGAGCAGCTCTGTCGCTCAGGTTGTAGGTCAGCTTGAAACTGGATTTCGCAGACCTGCAGCTGCAGGCAGCATCTGGGTTACTGGCACCCAAGGGAACACAAAGACCCCTGACCTGCCCTGAAGAGATGTCAGCTGCAACTCTTCACCCTCGCTAAGGCTAACATGATAACTACACCGAACATGGTGGCAGAACAGTATAGTCGTGCTGGCCTTTCACAAATCCTGCCAGAAACGGACCTTTATAAAGAAGCATGATGGGTGAGAAAGCCGCAGAGGGAATTCAAGATGGCTACCCACCTGCGAGATGTCCATCACTGATTCACAGCTCAGGGGTCGTGCTGAGGTCAAGTCGTTGAAGCCCAGCAGGGTGGATATGATACCGTTCTGATCGATGCGGCGGATCATGGTGCCGTCAACAAAGAAGATCACGCCAAACTTATCCACAGTAATGCCTGGAGACAAGAGACAGAAAAAGGGAATGGATCTCTGCAGGGAGGACTGAATAATCCTACATGATCAACAATTTGTTGAATTACATAGCCATCAAGAAGATTCATATTTATAACACAAATCTTAATAATTAAATACATTTTAAAATATAGTTAACTATAGAAAATGAAGCCTATTTTTGTAACACCATATACTTTATATTTACAATACAATACTATTTTTGAAACATAATAAAAAAATAAAATAAAAAAAATAACTGAAAGTGGTAGTATTTGTTGTACAAGTATTTGTTGTACAGCGTTTAATGCATGCAGATGTTAATACAAATACTAATGTAAATAACAGTCTAATAAAACAATACAATACAATAATATATTATAAATGTGACCCTGGACCACAAAAGCAGCCTTAAGTCGCTGAAATTATTTATTTTTATCACCTCGTTGCTGGGGAATATAATGTAGCAATCTAGTATCTATATTTTATTTTAGTAATACAAATTGTGGTTTATTGAAGTTTATGTGTGTGTGCAGCAAAATATACGATCTCTGACCTCTCTCTGTTTCTCTCTCTGTATGTGTGTGTGTGCCTGCGAGTAATGCGCGTTGGTTAGTGTGCATCAATTAAAGCAGCGCATTGATTATATTGACTTGGAACTACCTGTGCATTAAACGGTGATACTGCCTACTTGCCAGCCAATCAGAATCCAATATTCAGACAGACCATGGAGTAATACATAAATAAATGAGAGGGAAGAAGGTAACATGCCTAACTGTAGAAAATGTCAGTGTAAATAAAAAAAGTAGTATATAAAAATGTACTATATAACAATAATGACATTTAATGAGAATATAGTCACTGACAAAAATGTATTAAAATACAATTTTAACAATTCTATTTTTCTTTAAATTTTTATGTGAAATGTGACCTGTGCAACTTTCAGATTCAAACAAAACAAAACAACAAAGCAAAACGAAACATATCAAAACAGGAACAATAGGAAGTTGCACACGTGCATGTTCAAAGTTGGAATCATAAATAAAGTGGATCTATTAATGATATAGTGATAATTGTAAGGACGGAACTGAATGCATTTGAATGCATGAGAGAGATATACCTCAGCATCAACATTCTCAATAGGAAGCCAGAAGCCTTATAAAAAATCCATGTGTTAAATTCATTATTTATATCTGAGGAACAACAACCAGGCATTGAGCAGCCTGGGGAAGAGAGATGCGTGTGGAGCTGTTCAAGCTATTTAAGAGCATGTGAATCATTTCAACGTCACTGATGATGACAAAGGGAAACATGATGCTGGGAACGTCATCTATCATTTGCATATTATAATGCAACAATAATCACAGCATCAGTCACAAATGTTTGTTTCTTTACCCTCAAATGATGGAAAATAGACTAGAAAATGCCATTTTATTATTGCTTTGTGTTGGTGAAAATAGAAGGAAACATTAATTGTAGGCCCCCAAGATTCCCCTCAGAGCACTACATATGCTACACTAGGAGAATGGGTATTGGAAAATTGACAAGCGTATGCAAACCACAGGTTTTGCTATCAATTTCATGCTGTGGTTTTGGGGTTTACACTGAATTTGTTGCTAAGGGCTTGTACTGGTACAAATATATGGAGGAAACTCATTTTGGAGGGAGTATTTGCAGCTGAAGCAAAATAGGCGAACTTGCTTACAGCATCTTTAATTTAAAGGAATTTGCTCATAGCCTAGTGGGAATGATGGGAACATTGAACCAGTACTGCCAAAATAACTGTATGTTTCTGAAATAAATCAACGCTGTTATTCAGATATATGGAGGTTTACCTCTAGGGTTGGTAAGTGTGGCCTCCACGGCCTTGCCTCCATCCCCGCAGCGCGTCTCATCGTAGGGTAGACACTGATCGCCTGTGCCAGCCACCAGCTCTAGATTCTTTGCCACATCCTTCACAGTGTTCAGAGATTTTACTTTAAACACCTTCCTGCTGCTGGTGTCCGAAAGGTACAGGGCCCCCGAAATGGGACTAGTAGCCAGGTAATATTTGTGCGCAGGACTATTGCTGAAAAACAAACAAAGAAAAACAATTCGTTTGTGTTAAGTACTTATTTGTACAATTTGTTTGAGATTTCAGATTTCGGTAACACTTTATTTTAAGGTGTCCTTGTTACATGTTACATGTACTTACTATTATAACAACAATAAATTATGCATAATTACATGCAAGCAACCCTAATCCTAGTCCTAATCATATAGTAAGTACATGTAGTTAATTAATATTACTCAGTATTTAAATGTATAATTACACTGTAACAAGGACACCTTAAAATAAAGTTTAACCCAGTTTTGTAATTCGTAAATGTATTCATATGATATGCAAATGTAATTATAATAAAGTAAAGTAATTAAAAAGAGCATACTTCATAACATGTGAACCGCGTATCACATTTAAATCCATGCATTACAAACAGCTTTAGAGATGGGAATTTGCAGTGAGGGTTTTTGTACATTGCAAATAAGAATCAAGGGTTGACAGATCTACTGCCATAGCTTGAGACATCTCTGCCATGTCCTCTTCACATCAATCTTTTACTGTATGCATCTACTCTCATTCCAAATATAGAAACGCATGTAGTGTGTGTAAAGCCTGTGGTTAATGCAAGCGGCCCAGTGTCTAATGTGCTGCCAGTGTGCATTCAAATAGGTATGCCACCAACTCCCCTACAGGGAAACCTTCTTCTGGAGATGCATGTGGTCTAGAGCTGTTATCTAAACATATTATGTATTCCTAGAGCAAAAATGGCCCACAGGCTGAAAAAACGCAGTCCATTACATGGTAAAGCTGGACATTCAAAGTCATCCCTCACAACCACACAGGGGGATTAAGAACATGAAAGCCCAACAAAATTGCTCCAATCAGGCTAGAGAGGGTCTCACCAGTGGGGGAAAAAAACTAAAAACCTCCAATCTGGAGGCAACGGACTAAGTTTCCTCTCTATAGTGAACCAATCATATTCTGAGAAAACTATAGAAAGGCACCTGGGCCGCAATTTTACACTTTTCAAGTTGATTTGTGATATGCTCTAATTATAGCTCTGCTGATGGCTACATCTTAGGTCGAAGACTACTTGCGGTGAAATGTGGATGTCTTGCAAATGTTAGTGCTAGATAATAAAGTTTTTTCAGTTAAAAATGTTACTTCAGGCTTGTGCAATTTCCATCAGCTGAAGTACAGTGAAAAACGAAGAAGTACTGTACTGACTTTATTATGTGTTGCAGAAAATGTGGAAATCATCATGTTCAACTCATGATAAATGTTAGCTTTTGTGAAAATGTGTGAATATTCAGCAGTTGTTCATGGCAGAAGAAAAAAAAAAAGTGTGAAACGTTCTCGCCTTTCTGGAATAGTGTCTCCCTGGAGGGGTTAATCGTTTCTGAACGAAGTGAGAAAGGTCACAGCATGAGAACAAAAATGTTAAGTGAAAAGCATTCTTCATAAGAATACTAGCCAGGGCACATGCTTAGACACACATCTGCCAAAAACTATCACTGCTAGCAGCCAACTGAAAATTTAAGTGGGAAAGGTCATTCAAGACAGCAAAAACATTAATTGAACAATTTTATTCTTTGTAAAAAGTGCCACTTGGTTGATAAGATTGTGTTAGTATGCTAATGATAACTAGCTAAAGTAAATGCTACATGACACACAACCAACTTGGATCCAGATTTAAAACTTGAGAAAATGAAAAAGATCAAAATATTGAGAACAAAATGCAATGTGAAAAGCATTCTTCGTGCTTGTGCTGTGACACGTCTGCTATAAACCATCGTTTCTAACAACCAACTTGTCAAAGGATAAACTTTCAGAAATTAAAGTGAGGAAGGTCACAATTGAGTGAAAATGTTAAGTGACAAATATTCTTTGTAAAAAGCAGAACTCCTGATATTATAGGACTAGTACTCTCAAGATAACTAGCCACAGCATATGCTACGCCACTTATTTGCTAAATACCATCATTGCTAACAACCAATTTGTCTAAAGATTAGCATTCAAAACCTAACAAAGTAACAAAGGTCACTGCAAGAGTACAAAAACATTCAGGGACAGGCATTCTTTGTAGGATGACTAGCCTAAGCAAGTGCTACAATACATGGCCCCTAAATACCACAATCACTAAAAACAACTGGTCTTAAATGCATAAAAAAAACCTATCAAGATGAAAAAGTGGACACAAAGAGAATAAAAGTATTAAGTGAAAATATTTGCTGTACAAAGCCACACCACCCATTATGAAAATTAACCATGGTTTTATTGGAGTAAAAGTGTAGTAACTAGGTTTTTTTGGCCTATTGATTACCATTTGTATAACCACAGTTTTACTACAAATACCATGGTTAAACTATGGTTAGTGTAGCAAAACCATGGTTTTCTGTTTTTATTGGTAGTAAAATTATGGTTAACTTTCGTAAGGGACATGTTCTGTAAGTCTACTCTAGAGATGACTAGCTGCAGTGAATTATACACATCTGCCAAAATTATCTTTGCTAATCCCAATTAGTCTAGGGATCAGCATTCAAAACCCAAGAGTTAAAGGCCACTGCAACAGAGCAAAAACATTTAGCATTATTAATAAAATGAGGTCTGCCATCATTACTAACAACCGACTTGTCTCAGGATCCACATTCAAAATCTTACAAGGTTGGCAATGTTGCTGCAAAAGAACAAAAACTTTAAGTTGGTAGGGCTAGGTTAGATATGACTAGCCATAGCAAATGCTTTAACACACATCAGCCAAATAACATCATCTTCAACACCTAACCTGTCCTCAGATCAGCATTCAAAACCGATTAAACAAATCCGAAACATGTTCTCCAGAAACTCTGGCAGTCAGTGCCAAATCCCAGTGGCCCAATGCGAGAGCGTGGAAAGGAAAAGCGGCAGGTCTGCAGCATTGTCAGCTTCGATCTATTATTCAGACCGACAACTGACCTTCCAGAAGATCGCTGGAAACAGGCTGCTTCGGTTGACCTGGGGCTTGGCACGTCACTGTGTGGCTGCTGACCATGTTGAATGATGTCCTCGGTTTGGAAGGAAGGTAAAGTGGGTTTGTCAAGAAAAATCTCAATCCCATTTTGCAAGGGGGGCGTGACCCTTCGGGTAGATGCTTTTCAGTCCCAGCAGTCTCAGTGTTGTACAATGTGTTATTGGAATCACGCAGCATTGTGCTTTCTGTGACGAGGAGAACACCCTGACCTTCATAGGCTCCATCTATATTCAACAACTAAAGCCGATCTGGGAAGGATAATTGGATTTTTCAGCATGTTGCTGTGACGATGGTGGTGAGCAACTCATGTGAAAAGGGGGTCAGTGGGTATGTCAGAGAGATCATGGTCTAGCCTTATTCTCTCGTCTGTGTGCATGTACATAAACACTGAGATGGCTTTATTTGTTTTCACACAACAGTGATGATTGTTATTTTCTGGTTGCAAATACGATTTTGTCCTTTTCAGCAGTCATATTTACAAAGTTTTATTTCAAAAATGAATTATTGGAACATGATTTAGCCCAACGCACAACTTTTACAATCAAAGGAACAACACAAACTTGGTTCAAGGCTGATAATACAAAGCAGCACCTACACAAACACTACAAAGCATTTAACGGCCCTTAGGACAGAAACTCACTCTGACAGAAACACAAATGCTTGGTTACTTGTCAAACAGTTTGACGGAAACAAACAGTGATTCCTGGAGGGTCACAGTTCTGCAGAGTTTAAGCTACATTAACACCATTTCGTAATTACCGTAATTCCGAGATTCATAAATGTAGTTATAGAGTTCATACAAATTATTATTATTTTATTAATAATTATTATTTTATTTTTTACAAATTATATACAAAGATATTACAATGCATTGATTTGGTTCATTTTCAAACAGCACAAATAATGTATAATGCAAAAAAGTTACTTACTACCTGGGAATATAATTTTTTTTTTCCATAATGGAGAAGAGATATATAATCTTAGGAGAGAGTGTAATTTTATGCATCATTATGTTCGCACAACATTAAGAAGCTTTTGTATTTCTGTATGTGGAGTGAAATTGTGGAACAGACTAAGTCTAGTGCTCAAGCAATGCCCAAGTGTGACCCAGTTTAAAAAGCAGTATAAACGTATGGTTCTCAGAATGTATATGGAGGAAGAATGGATCTGATTAGGTGTTCATACAGATTATTTAGTCATAGTTTTTATTTAGGTTCTTTTTGTATATATACTGTAAATATATGTAGGAAAGTCAAAAGAGTGTATTAAGACAAGGATGAGATGACAGTTATGACGTTAATTTGATGAGTATTGTTATTGATTATTATTATTCTTAGGGGCAGTCGTGGCCTAATGGATAGAGTGTTGGACTTGTAATCCGAGGTTGTGAGTTCGAATCTCGGCTCCGGCAGGAATTGTCCATGACTGAGGTGAGACCCTTGAGCAAGGCACTGAACCCCCAACTGCTCCCCGGGCGTCGCGGTGTCGGCTGCCCACTGCTCCAGGTGTGTGTGCACTTGGACGAGTTAAACATTCAGAAGCGACGCGTATGCATAGCAGGAGCAGCGCGTCCCCATTGTGATTTCATACTAGCAGCGTTTGTCGCGCGCAGCTGAACCGCGGATTGTACTGTAACACAGACAAGTATCGTCATTTCTGTCATATTTTCCAACGTTCTCCTCCGAACACTATGTGCCATGTGCTTTGATGTATGATATGACCAGCATACTGTGATGCGACAGTGAGTGTCCCCCTCCCCTCTGTCCCAAACACATATGTAAATAGGCTATAGGTGGTTAACACGATACACTTCAGCCAAGTTTTCAAGATGTGTATACGAAAAAACTGCCGACCCTGTCAGGAAAATTTGTGTCTTACCCTTCTCACATTTTGTATGAGGAATATTCATTTTTGTCATCTAACATAAGGCGCATATGCTAGATTGAATATTACGTCAATCTTTTGTGTATCAGTCTGTAAAATAAATTAATCAGAAGTGGGGGTTCAAATAGGCCTCTGGGCTCTGGAAAAAAGAAAGGACTCACTATTCTAATGCACTGTCGCCGTGTGTTTATGTATGTACTGTTGTTTTTTGTATTAATGTGCGTCTATTGTATTGTTTGTTTAGTAGTCTAATTATTGATGTGAGTGTGAGACAGCCAAATTTCGGAAATAATTCCAACAATAATTGGATTGAATAATTGAATTGAAAAAGTAATATTAAAGCTAAAACATGCCCTAGTTTTATTAATTTAACAGACCTTTGAATTCTGTGCAAAAACTTGTGGAAGTGAATTTTATTTTTTCATATGGTGATTGTGAAACACGAAACATCACTTACATGATTTTATGGTGAAATGTGTTATTTTGAATGTCAATCGGATAAATTTTTATCAAGAACCCTGTACTGTGACTTTAATTCAGCGTAAGCGGCGCAGCATAAACAGATTCAGCGCCAAAACGATCGCGGCACTGCTGCTCACGCGACGCTCCTGCTTGACGCTCACGCGCTGCTCCTGCTAGCGGTGTGAATGCACTTATTTGTTCCACATGCACGCCGAAAAAAATACGCGCTGCTGACGCTCCGCTCACGCTTGCGGTGTGAAACGGGCGTTAAGGCTTACTAGAAATTTCCAAGCAGGCGTGTTGGGCAAGGTTGGACACTCTTATCCTGAAGTACAACTGGTCTCCAAAATTTGCATTGATCAACAGATGCCTATATGACAGAGCATGTCGGTTCAACTTTTTGGTGGCATGACAAGCACGTCACTTTCGTTGCCCCTTGCTTTTCTCCCCTTCATCCCTGAAATGCATCTTAATCGAAATAAACTGACTTGCATTGATTCTCTTTTATGGCCTAGTGTACAATCTACAGTGTTAATGCTTAGCTATCAATGCAAATATGCAGTAAACAGTATTTAGCCATTTAACGCAGCATTCCACGTGTCCATATCTAAAAGTAACATGATGTGCGATGCCACCCCTTGTCTTGATGGAATCGTCCATAGGAAAGTCACGACCTGACGATGCAGTGTTAAATGGAGACTTCATCATGAAGGATAGCGCATTTTTGAAGTTTGCAGGTGTCCTGAATTTAACCAACCTCTCACCAAAAACCCGCTCATATCCTGTCAGTCATAGCTGAGCATCATACTGTTGGCTGTCACACTGCTGCCTGTCAAAACCCACAGCTGGTTGTGCCACGCATCCCATATTAAGGGTTCATAGCACCACAGGGAGGATGTGTGTTATATTTGAAAGCTTAGATCGAAGTTTGATGACTAATGTTTTTTTTTCCTCGATACCACGCTGCCATTTGTCAAATCAAACATGTTAACGAACTGTGTATTCAGATCCGACGGAGACTTGAATGTGTAATTTGTCATCGGGAGAAATATCAGGCTGTATTGTGGGTAATGCAGCAAGGGTACTTCTAATGGGGAGGGGTGGGTAATTATATTCTTTAAGGAAGCCGAATCCCCTGAGGGTGAGAAATATTTAAAACGCTGATACCGGGCTTATGCTAAGCTGGTAACCACTTTTCCATCTTCCTGTCTGACATTTCAAATGATGTGCCCTGACTCTGGTTTCCTTAACGTATACTATTCTTTAAGCATTTTTTTTCTGTTGTATTAACCCACTATAAGAGTTTACAAATGCATCAAACTGGTCACCATTTATCTACAGCACTATTTCAAAGCTCAGTCATAGCACTGCCCGTTTTATTGCTATCCAGAGAGGAAGTGTTTTAATGCACTCCTTGGTATGCCTTCATTTACGAAAAACACATTCTGTGCATTCCACAGGTGGCCATAAAAGCCACTGTACATCAAAAAAAGACTGAACAGAGTATTTAACTGAAGTTCATTCATCATAATAAACGGTATGACGCTTTAGAAGAGCTCTTACCTATGTCTGAAATCTTTATTTCTGTAGCGATAGCAGCATGAAAAGAAGAAAGTGGGAAAACAGGTTAGCTTAAAGAGTTAGTACTTAATTCATGCATTAATGTACAATGGATAGAGTGGTAAAATTATACTACTACATTAGTTCTACATGCATAGCCACTGTATTCATAAGAATAGAAAGGATTCCCTTATAGCACACATACTTATATAGCCTAGGCCAGTGATTCTTAACCAGTGCATCACAAGACGAAATGGGTCTGTTCTAATGTGGACAAACACAGCTAAAACAAAATGTGCGTTATACTGTAAACTTTGTTATTGTATGGTACAGTCTTGTAACACTACTTAATCCAGTGTAAACTCTGAGTCCTGAAGCTAAACCAGTTGAGAACCTCTGGCTAAGATGTCTTTTTTATGAATTGTATCTGGAAATGTAATTTATAAAGAGTTTATTCATCCTCAATTCATTTCTAAAATGCTTCCAGGTGGCTTGTAAAGTATAAAATGCAAATGTACTCTTTAAAAGATTAACCATATGACTATGCCCAATAATTAAGGGATGCTTTCCAAATGATTTTCTCTTTAACAGACATCTTGAAGATGTATGTGTGCTTATTGGGTTAGAAGAAAATATGAATTAAATTTTAGCAAGGTTTGTATTCATCATATGCATTTCTGAGCAATAGCAATCAAATTTTAACAAATACTGTAGTTTACCCCAACAATTAATGTTCTGTTATTATTTATTCTCTTCTGTGGAACAAATCCAACCCAGTCTTTGCAATAATTATAGCCAGACATGATTGGAATTATGGTAACCAACAATAAAATATTCATTTTTCTGTAAACTATTTCCTTAAAAGTAAAAGGGATATGTTCTATATGTAGATACTCCAAGTACTGATAGTCAGGTGCCTTTTGGTTTGTGAGCAACTTATCTAACAGGATGTACAAAGCAACTTATCATTTTGGTGGGTATGCGAATGTTTGTGTGACTATGCAAATGCAGAATGCCAAACCTGAGCTCTAAGACACTCGTGACATTTCCCGTTGTGAAGATCCGACGGACGTAGTTGAAATCCCCCACATACAGACTACCATCCGATCCACAGGCTAACGCTACAGGTGCGAGCAGCTTATTTCCATCCGCCAGCCCGTTGCAGCTTGGACAGGAGATACTGCGCCTTCGCCCATTACCCATGATGCTTCCGATGACAGGGGGCTGCTGGGAAATGAAGATGTTCTCGCCGTTACCCTTGTGCAGGATGCCTGAGTGCCAAAGAGAGATGCCATAAGTATTTTGTCCATTCATTGTAATTTTCGCAAATCCATTCAGAACAGCCTTCACTCTGCAGTAAATCAACAGGTTTTATCGGATATGAGAAGCGGAGGTTTTAAAGCTGATTCAATTCTGCTCAAATTTAATGACATTAAACGGATTTGTATGGAGCATTTCTCTGTCACAGAGCTACGGGACGGCTGCTGGTGCTTGAGAAAGGATTTCGCTAAATAACCAGCAGGATCGAGAAGTGCTAAACGGAACTGAAATCATTTATCGAAAGGAGTTATTTTTCACTCGCACAGCCAGATGCTTCTGTACAGAACCCAGCTAAATGAAGGTCCACAGTCACAGCATGAAAGACAACTTCCTCTTATTATCAGTATCACAGTCAATCTGAATCTCCACGGCATGCCTCAATGAATCTCCAGAGCTGAACAGCTCACCGCAGACGCCACTCAAAAGTGGCAGAGTGGCAAAGGTTGCAAAACTAATTTTTCAGGGATTTTTATTGTGCTCGGTTTTCTCCCTGAGCACCTGTTGAATCGTGCCGTGTTTTGAGAGATAATAAATAACAGCGCTTCCAGTCTGTCCATGCTGATTGGATGGAAATACAGGTGGGAACTGATGTAAAGGCCAATTCTCATCAAGCTCGAAAATTCACAGCAAAGTTCGCTGTATAAAATGCTTTCAATTGAAACAATGCATTTCCTTGAAGCTTAAAAGCAAATCTGGCAATTATGGAATACATTTATCTGCTGGTAAAGGAATTTGTAATCTAAAAATTACTGATCAGTAACATATACGTTTTTGCATCCAAAAGTATTCCAGATAAATGTGGAGTTTTTTTTACTTTTTGTAAATTGAATGGATTGTGCATTGAAGCATGTGGAAAAACCTACTTTTCACAAGCCCTAAACTTCTAGCATAACACGAAATTTTGTTGCATGTTCGGTCTGAATAGTTTCAGGGTGAAAAAACAAGTTTAATTCATTTTGCCTGAATGCAGTTAAATTTCTTTCAGGTGTACAAACAAAAACTAGCGTTTTACAGAATTTATTAACAAAGCCTGGCAGTTTTATTTGGTCTGATATTGAAAAAATTTTTTGGCAGCAGTTAATTTCACATGAGTGTGATTAAGTTTCATTCAGGTGTAAAAAACTTTTAGTAGAGCCTGATTAAAATTTGTATTGCTCTTTTAGTGCGAAAATTACCAGGTGAGTATGGAGCCAAGGAGAAGCAAGTAAACAGAGGACATTAACAAGTGTAAATTTAATGGTAGCAAATTCACTTGGGAAAAGAGATGGTAAGAGAGAGTTTGACACTTGAAGAATTGGAGCAAATTTTTACTAGAAGTCCTCATGTTGACAACGCTGGGTTTTAGTGACAGACCAAGCTGCCACCTGCGCTCCTAACAAGCACGCCTCATTTACTGAGATAAGTGCGCGGGCAAAAAAGAATACTTGACAGGAACTGAATGGAGCAGTTTACGCAATCAATGATTTCAGAGACAATTCCGCAGCAGTAGGAAAATTGACCTGTTCAACCCTAATAAGGTCCTGTCATACAGATATCACTACTGACTTGAGCTGAACATTAACACTATTGCTTTCTGTAGTGCTGCTTATAGCAGAATTTTACTTTTCATAATTTACTCTTATTTTACTGTTTATTAATTTGAAGCAGCTTTGAATCTATACTGTATACATAAATGTGATAGCATCTGCTTATAGTCAAAGCTGTGTCAAAGTTCAGTCTTCTCAAGCAACAAATGTTTGTCTTCAGCAATTAGTAAACATTTCTGAGAATTTCCACAAAGGAAAAACTTTACAAATCTAATAACTAATAGGCAACTGTGTGTCTTTAAGTAAATGGATATCTTTCATGTTTCTATATGTACTACTGTAACTCACCACTTTGGATATTTAGAGCATGATGTTTGTCCACGCTCCAGCCGCCCAGATTGGACGCAGTGGTCTCGTATCCCTGCAGGACGGCAGTTCGCTTCTCCCAGAGGATCAGATCTGGACAGGATTCATACTCGAAGCCCACGGACACTAGCAGGAGTGAATTAGAAACACATTTGAACTTGAGTGACAACAGCTCTGAGAAATGAGACACTGACAGCTTCTTTCCCCACTTACCGAAAGCCTCAGACAGCCCATAAACTTTCTGGCTGTAGACATCTGTCTTGTCCCAGACAAAGTTGTAGGAGAGGTTGGGTGCAGCTGAGAACCACTTCCTGAAGAGCCTTCCCTCGACGGCTGCCATGAGATGCACCTTCATCAGGCTGAACGGGATGGTTGAGTGGGTCAGGGTGATGCGCAGGAGCGACTTATACCCCGACGTCCGGCTGCTCAGGTAACTCAAACGCACATCTGTACCTGGGATACGCACTTCCTCCTGGAGGGTCTGGAGAGAGAGAGAGGTGAAAATGTTCATATTAGTCACACGAAAACAGAGCAAACAGTAACAAATTCGCTAATTTTGTGGGGAAAGCACCCTGCTGAGAAGTGTTTGCATTATTTAACATCTCTGGTATATGCGCAAATGAGAATGAATTAATTTTTCACAGCAGTCGTTTTATTATACAGTGCAAAAAAATACTAATTATCGGGTGAATCTAGGGCATATTTCACCTCAAAGAGAAAGAAAAAAGAAGTTGTTATATTAAAGAAAGCTTTTTTTTGTATATATATATATATATATATATATATATAAATAAATAAAACTATTAAATATACACTATTTCAAAAGTTTGGGGTTGAAAAGATTTAGTTTTTGAAGAGGTCTCTTGGCTCAGCAAGGTCACATTTATTTGATCAAAAATACATTCAAACATTAATATTGTAAAGTATTGTTACAATTTAAAAGACTTGTTTTCTATGTTAATATATTTTAAAATATAAATTATTCCTGTGATGGCAAAGCTGAATTTTCAGAAGCCAATGTTACACGAACCTTCAGAAATCCTTATTATATGCTTATATGATTCATATTTGTACATATTATGTGCATTATACATACATACATACATACAGTGTTCTATGTGACATAGCAAAAATGTAGATTCTTACAGTTACAATTAGCATGAGAGAGGTTTATCTTCAATGTATTTTTATTTTTTTGTCATCACACCATAGGACACATTGATGCATCAACTACCCACACATACATATACATATATATATATATATATATATACACATACACACATACTTTTTTTCTTTGGCCTGTATGTGGATAAGTCCAAAAACTAAAAAATATTGCTGTTTATTCTACCAAATATTAGACAAATAAATGATCACACATCTTGCCAATAGCCTCTGTTCTTAAGGTGAACCTCTAACCAATATCCTATTCAAATCAAAATAAAAAGTATATATTTAAATTAGACTTTTTGCACTTGCAATCTTTAAGCCCTTATGAAGGCCTGTCCAAAAAATGCAAAGGTGAAATCTACAGTATTATTCATTACATTTCCACTTTCTAATTTGACCTCTCCATACCAGAAGCGTTGCAGTTACTGTTAAATTATTCTTTCCATACACTTAGTAGATTCTGTGAATTTTCACTAGAACAACCAGTTCCACCCAAATGTTTTTAATTTCGATTTCCACCCCTTGATTTTGGGTTGAAATGTGACCCAGAAACCTTCAAATTACTCAACTTGTATAACAAGTGAACAAATTACTCAGTGAAAAGCAATGCATATGTCTAGGTCACACGGGCATCATTAACAACACCTTCGTTTTCACACAGGAAGTCAGCTCGGAGACTTAGTGGCTCAGAGGTTTCTCACTGCTCAATGCAGAGCTCTCATTAACTCTCAGCGAATCGCTCCTTTATCACAGTCAAACACAAAGCTGACCAATAAACACAGCCGATCGTTACTGCGTCAATAAACACTGATAAGAAAAGCTCCTCCATAGACGTTTCCATTTGTAAGCCTGTGAAAACTCCTGTGTGGGTGTGCGGGTGTGTGTAGTTGTACGTGTAACTGTGTATTAATAATTGAAGATTTGGGATGGGACAAAATTGTGCCGATATTAATAGCCCAGAAAGCACAATGTTAGTGAGGCTCAATCATTTATTTTTTTTAACCAAAGACGAAGACAAAATAATTAGGAAGGTGGCACACAGGTACAAGTAGAGCTATCAGTACTTAAAAAGAAACATATACATATGTGTGTATTTTAAAATGAATCTTTCTATATACACAGCTGGATATAAAGAAACTAACATACACTTAAAAAACATAAAACCTGAATAACAGTCACTCAAGTCCAAAACACATATTTTTTTCCAGCACTGACTACGAAGCACCTCCAGGAGTCAGACTCAAATAGCTTCCATGCTGTTTTCGTCTAAATGTAATTATCGTTCTTCAGAAAATTTCCGGAGTAGTAAATTGGACTGTGTATCTCTGCCCAATTACACACAGGAGATAAAATCACAGGACTGCCACCCGAGACAGATCCTCCTACATTCCCTTCTGATGTACATTTCCCAATATCTGCCCCTGCTGTCTATCAGAACATCATTACGATCCAGCACTAGTCTGGGATCAATTGTGGCAAATTACCACATTTATTCATCTGTCTGAGACAGCCGTAGAATTTTGAACGGTCTGTAACAGTCAGACTAAACAAGACTCAAGACTTTAAAACATTCGTCTTGAACGTTAAAATGAAGACAAAAATATAGTAAAACAAATACAAACAAACAAAAATCTATCTTTTTAAATACACAAAATGGCATTGAATGTGTAATTAAAGTGCAATTAAAGTGTAATTAAAAATCGTTTTACATTTCACTACTGATTATATCCTGTATAATTGAGTATGTGACGAATAAAAGAACCTTGAAAGTCACGATTAAACTGAAATAGCAACAGATCTATTGTTACATGCATGTGAGTGAAACAGATTAATAGAAAAAAAAGGACGTGGACTTCATCCATTGGTTGTTGATTGGATAGTGGTAGATTAGAATGGTGAGAAGAATAGCAAAAAAAAGATGCAGAGTTTAAGAGGTCAAAATAACAGAAAATTCTAGAAGTCTGTCATTTAACTGAAATTCCAAAGTACAAAAGACAAAATAAAAATGAAATATATGTCAGCGCCGATAGCCTTGTGGGAAGCATGCTGACATACAGCGCCATTGCGCTACGGTCATCTTGAATCCCGATCCTGCCCCCCCCCCCTTCTCCCACTTCAATTCCTGTCAACTCTGAACTGTCCTACCATCATAAAGTCAAAATCGGTAAAAAAATAAGACAAATGTATGCATGTATAAATTGCCTAAAGTAAGATCAATAACATAGATTTAAAACTTTACATTTTCATTTCATGCCAACTTTAAATTCGTAACCTTGTATTTTCCATAACATTTAGTGGGGGAAGTTATATGGGGAGGGATTTAGTCTACTGAGATTCGATTGGTTAAAATTGTATAAATTAATAGGACATTATTTGTCAATATTATGTTGCCCCACCCACACGGTTTTGGTCACATTAACAGATCAATCGTATACAATATGAACTGTAACACATTTTTCACTTCCTCTCTATAGCTTATCACCTGAATCTCTGGAACAATTTTGCCCCTCTCGATGCAGGTTCCTGCGAACGCCGTCAAAGGGGCAGGCACGACGATGGGCATGGGACGGGTGAAGCTGCTCAGGTCACAACTGGGGATGTCATTGACCTCGTGTCTCATCACGATGGTGTCCATGACAAAGAAGCGTCCCCACGGCAACAACAAGGTGTGCTCCTGAGTGATAAACGGAGCGCGCTCAAACCTCAGGGCTATGGCCACACCCCCGTTACTCACCAGGTCAAAGCTGAAGAAAAGAGAACATGTACAGTTAGGCATGGAGCAGCTACTGAGATTAACCATTCATTCATTTTCGACAATGTTAGAATACGGAGTAGTCTTCTTCCAGAAATGTTAGCTTTGCTGTAGTGGTTATCAAAATCTGGGTTGGTAACCACAATAATTTTGGTTCAAGCACCCACAAGAAACTATCTATTAATAATCACATTGTCCCCTTAAGTAAAACCTAAAATTACTCTTCCCCTTATATTATGTTGCAAACTGACCCATTTTGAGTTCTCACAAATAAAGGTTAACCTATGATGTATTAACAATCTGATTTGTTGTTGAATGTGCATTCAACATTTATTACAATTATGATATTTGGAGGTTAATTTGAACCGGCATATTTAATCATTAATGGCACCTACACAGGCCCAAAATTAATGTTTTTTTATGCATGTCAATTTCTTAATTACCCTTTGAGAATATTTACATTTATGCCTTTGGCAGATCCTTTTATCTGAAGAATCCTACACTGCATTCAAAATGTAAATTTTTACCAGTTAACCCAGCGGTTCTCAACCCACGGCCCGTCACAAATCCGAATGCGGCCCACCATGCTGAATGTTACAGTCTTATGTGTTGAACATAATTAAAAAATAAATTTTAGTTTTACAATTAGTTTTAGTTTTTACATTAATTTAAAAATGTCTCAACTTCACTTCATTGTGCTGTTACTCGTTTCGAGCTGAATTTCACTAAATTGGTTCCCGACAGCATCAGGTGTTTTATTGTTGGTGAGTAGAATTATTTATTTAAATAAATGCAATCGTTTTGATATCATAATATTTAGGCTATAAATAATATTATAAATCTGTTTGGTTTGTATTGATGACGTAATATGTAAATGAAATGCGTGTGGCCCTTGAGACTTGCACTTGGACCATAGTGCGGCCCGGTGGAAAAAAGGTTGAGAACCACTGAGTTAACCCATGATATTGATGTTGTTAGTGTCATGCTCTACATTTTGAGCTTAAGGTAAGCAAACAAAATACATGCAAAAAAAACAACAACAATAAAAAAAACAAGTACATAAGTTTTTATATTCTCATGTTTTTACATTATTCATTTTAACGTTCGCTGTTTTCAGTTGTTGGTTTTTTTGGTCATATTAACCCAGTTTTTAACCTAATACCAATACTAAGTTACCCTCTCATTGTTTGAATGAAATAGTTTTCATAATTGGGTGAACTATTATTTTAAGATAAACATGAATAATTTACAAGTTTCTATACTTATCACATCGTAATTTTCAACAACTTATCTGTTGAATTATTCCATTTATACATGTGTTAGAATTTAATAGAGTGTGGATCTGATTCATTAAGTACCGTTATTTGCTAAAGTATGCCAACCATCACACCCTTGAAAATGGTGTTTTGATTTCCTATTCAATGAAATTACAATGGCATTTCATTATCACATAATGCCATTTACTAACATTTTAATCAACATTATTCACCGTTACTCAGTACCACCATCAAAACCAGACTTAATAAAGGCTGTAATTAATTATGTTTCTCTAAATGACAGGATTCAATAGAAAAGGACTCGGCTTCAGTTAGTTGGGATGTTTTTTATCTGGCAGCTCCACAATGTGACTGGAATACAATGAACCACTGGCTCAGTCTAATTCACTGTGCTTTTGAATTTGCATTAATAAAATCTGCATGAATGGGTGGTGTGCGATGTCGTTATTCTCTATTGGGGAATAAACTGGCAAGATTCCTCTCCGCCACAGTAGCCGTGCGTATACCGCTGAGCATCTTTGTTGTGCAGTGGCACGGTGTGCTTTGATAAAGGAGGTGAGAGGGGAAATGACATTTAAGGGAAGGGTAAAGTATTATTGATCTGTGCGTGTGAAGCTATCTGTGCTAACATAACTTTACAACAACGCTACAATGGCGGCACACGCTCTGCATATAGAGTCGCTCTGATCAGAGAGCTCTGTTGTAGACGCCGCTAAACAGAAATGAAACAGGACGCTGTATGCAGGCTATCGTATATGCGGCTCGCTAGATGACTGATTGTGTACAAATCCAGAATGCTATTCTGATCTGCTTTCTTGTGTATCATCACGAGGAGACACACCTTTACAACACGCTCTGGTAGACATGAAAGCACAAATGCACTTTAGTGCCAAATATGCCTACAACACAAACAGCCGATTAGCAATATGTGATATGTGGACTCGCAGAATGTGCTGTACTCTGTGTCTTTGTTCTCAGGGTTGGCATAGATGCGGCTTGCATCTGTAGTCACACCTCATGCTGCTTGAACATTAATTCAACTACATATCCCAAAGGGATATTCACAGAGCTTTCATTGGCACGGCTGATAAACAAAGGTCTGCTTTGCCCTTGTTGTCGTGCCCTTGCTAAAATGTGAGCATTCGTCTGTGTGTGCTGTGGGAGTTTGAACAGAGCGTGCTTGTTGGGGAGTGTCTGCGAGATAGAGACTGTGTGCGTTTTTATGCAGCCGTATAGAGTCTACACTAATCTGCAGTAAAAGCTAGCTGGCCAGTCACATGCGATGAAAGACACGCACACACATATAACCATTACACGGGCATGCACACGGCCCTAAAGGCTGCCATGCCAATCGATGAGCGATTCACAGACCTGTTATCAATCACACAAGCCTCAGGCACGGGTGACACACTTTATTAGTGAATTCAGCCTTTCAGTGCACACTTTGAAGGGATGCTGAGCTAACCCAAAGGGGTAGCCAGATCGATTGTTTAGACCCCAAACTTGTCAAAGCCACCCACTTTTAGTCCTCTCAACTGAATTTAGGCTGTTCACACAGCGACAGAATTTGTTCGCAAGTCTGAATGGTTAAATTCACAAACAAATTTGTGAGGACAAGCACATAACTGACTCCCTTAAAATCTTCAGGACAACTGCATTTTGAGAGCAAGTGGAGCTTTACTTTAGTTATTTGTTAATATCGACATAATGTAGATATTATAATACATTTTGTATTATTATATCAAATTAGCCATGGTTTTACTACAAAAAAAGAGAAAAAGTTTACTATAGTTAAACCATTGTAGCCACAAAATACCCATGGTTTTGCTACACTAGTTTGTGATTACACAAATCACAATCTATATGCCAAAAACATGATTACTACACTTTTTCTATAATAAAACCATTGTACATTTTTGCAAGGGATAATTCACCTGAAACCTTTTTACAGTTTTAGCTCTATGTTTATTCAGTTTACAAGCTAATAAGTTTGCATACCACAAGTTGATTAGCCTAGCTGTTCAGCTTAGCATCCTGTTAACTTATCCACCTATTAGCTTAGCAAACTACTAACAATTAGCCTACTATCTTAGCATAAAGTGGACAGGCTAGCCTGTTTGCCTAGGATATATTTCAGTTTTTTCACTGTTAATTTGGACCACTTGTAGCTACCACTATCCCACTAGGACAGTGAATGTTCTCAGGAGTTTCTGGCAAGAACATTCTGGTAATGTTCTCTCGAAGTTATGAACAAACCTTCTTCCAATAATGTTATCTGGTCTTTATTAATGTTTTCAACACGTTAGCACAGAAACATCATTTAAACATTGTTCATGGACCATTTTAGTTGGATTTTTGTTTCAGATGGTTCAGAGAACATTCAAAAGTCAAATTCAAATGGAATAAATGATCATAAAAAACTGACAAAATAGAATGTTCCCTTAATATTTCAGAGAAATTCAGAGAACATAAACAATGTTAAAAAATAATGTTTTCATAACTTAGTGGTAACGTTAATTAAACATTCTTAGTTTGTTGGCTGGACCACCCAAACCTATTTTGATTATTTAGAATACAATAATGTTATATTTTTGGTTCCAAGGAGGATTGAATCTCTCACGACTTCCGTTACATTAATAATCATGAGACGTCTTCTAAGTCTGCCGTCTATAGCTCAGTGGTTCTTGATTACGTGACACAGCATTTTGCTCTCTCCTTCAGGACATCATGGTTGCGTAAGTGACTCAATACATCAAGGAAGATGCATAATAGATGGCTTTTAGGACTTCCAGAGTCTGAGTTTAGGCAAAATTTTGTATTACATGAATATCCACTGCATGTTACTAGGTCAATCCGACTCTAGTGGTTGGCAGAGAAGCAGAGGGACCTCTTTGGACGTAGAGAAGGAAGTGATTTAAAAAGCAATGGCACCAGTATAGAACAGGCCACAATCAAACAAAATCAGATAAGACAGCTTTCCCATTTTTAAGCAAGCAAACAGGTGCACTGGTGATTTCATGCCATACTGAGTCTGTTTTTGCTGTGCTTGATGGGCTGCTGTGGGAGGGAGACCATGTGTTTACGAGCAAAGAGAGGGAAAAATAGAGAGAGCCAGTGAGATGGAAGATGGTTTATGGCTACAAAAAGCACCATCCAAGCAAATAGGCAAAATGTCCAATGGTGTGCTGGGAATACAATTTTCATCCAATTTAATTTCCAGCACATTATACAATATTCTGCCATACAGAAAGCAGTTAGAGTGCAAAGACGCGGATTAAAGGTGCATGCATAATGATTGTGACATGAAGAAATGATTAAATACATCCAATATATTTACATTTTAATTGCTAACCAAGATCTTTAAACACCATTTCATTCCATGCTACAACTTACCTGCCATCCTGTCTGGTGATGGTATACCCATAGGCTGGTTTGTTAATGAAGCTGATATTTACACCAACGAGCGGAGTCCCATCTGAAGTCACTACTTGTCCCCGGATAACACAGGCATGACTGTGAGGTTTAAAAAGAAAATCATACTGAATAAAACAGGTCATGTTGTTTTACAGTGTAGAAAATCATCAGATGCTATTTGTAAACACATATAATAAATTAAATGAATCCCACAGCTTTGAGGAAACCTCAGCGGGGTTTCCTGTCTGAGAAGCTAAAGATAAGAGCAAAAAAATGGGATAGTGTTTGTGTCATTCCTGCTGTTTGAGAGAACAATGCGGATGTATGAGTGCTTTCAGTCACAGCAGATATCTGGGCTTGAAACTGCCTTTATCTGATGTTATCTGTCTGCCTCAGGAGCTCCGACTTACCGATCGATATGAAAAAGTCAAACACAGATTCTTAAAATCCTCAACAAGTACAAAACAACTACCCGCTTGACACGACTTCTGACTCATAGCATTAGAGATTTTTAATCAGGCTTCATGCTGTTCAGGTTGGAGATTACAAAGGATGAGAAAAAAACTAAACAGACATTAAATCATTATACAAATATTAGAACCTCACGTTTTGTAAGTTCCTACATTTTTCCTGCCACATGATGTAATATTTTTTATTAATTTGATTTAATAATAGGCATATCATTTGATCTGATATAGGCCTAACTGAAAGCTAGAAATCGAAATTAGACAAGAAATGGCTTGTACAATAAAACATGATATTATAGTAGCCTATATGAACATCCAAAAAATTACACACATCAGCTAGGTTAAATAAAAAAAGCTCATAGAAATAAATTACACACTGGGGCTGTTTCTATGAAGGTATTAGCTATTAAACATTTGCCAGGTAGCGGAACAATTAACACTGGTGTGTAAGAGGCTGGCCCCTTCCTGTCCTTACTGCGGGCAAGATCACAGACCCAACAATATCCCTGTCCCAGAGAGGCTAACTTTATGCTAATTTAAGCAGCCTCTCTCCTTCAGCAGTCCTTGGCTCAGCTCTGCGTCCCTGTAAACAAAGCTAGCAGAGATAGTGCACAAGTGCACTGCCCCACCACAATGTCCATTATCAGACCGCGAGCGAAATCAAGTAGAATAGAAAATAGAAACAGAACAAGTGACAAAGAAAGATCACAAAATAACAGGGTGGAAAGAGAGAGAGCGAGAGAGAGATAATTTATAAAGCTTTTGTCTATCTACAACATTGTTTAAGGTGACAGTTTGATTTAGAGTATTCCCATTCAGAAGGGGCAGCGATGCAAGTTTTCACAGGGTGCACTGAGTGGAACTGTCTGCTCAGAGCCACAGATAAATATGCCGAGCTGATTCAACAACTCAATTATTTAAATATTGACATTAAATGGATCTGAAGAAGATAAAGGAAGAACAGTGAAGTGGTCTAGACAAAAAGTCTGAAGTTCAGTTACTCAGCAAACCCCTCTCTCAAACAAGGCAGATAAAAGCGGAAGGAAGTTTATAAGCAACAGCGATATCACCTTGTGTAACACTGCGTTGACAACCACGTAATAGAAGCAAATTGTAGGCCGCGTCTGACTTGATATTAGAAGAGACATCTTAAACAACTATGAAGGAAAGCACGCTAAACTGCCCCAAGAGGCAGCTTCTGGGAATGCCAAGAAGCATTTTTGTACGTACAGAATGGTCTGAATGCTTGTGCGCTTGGGAAAGGCTAAAAAAGGCTAAATGCTTATTGGGCAAAATTTATGTTTGCCAACTCTGTTGAAGCATAATTATCAAATAAAAGTTGCAGCAAGTTTCTTTAGCACTGTAAAGCTAACAAGCTAATTAGATCTGCATATATAAACAGTCACTATGAAACTAGGGTTATTATCAGGGCATTGCTAAGCATTAGCAACAACCTAAAAACATCACTGTTCCTAATTTTTGCAAGCAGATGCTGTCAATTTATCTACGGTCTTCGTTCTTGTAAACAAACATGGCGTGAAGCCTTAGCAAGCACTGCTAATTACATAAAAACTTTGTAAGAGGGACTAAACAAAAACATGCTCCCTATCTTGCATTATAACTGCATACAGCAGTTCTTCCGTTTAGCGGAAACTGCAACATGTTCTAAATAGGCTAAATGGAGAGAAATAATGGGCCAACTCAGGCCGCCCCCCTTCGCCATCCCCACATGATGGTAAAAGGGACTAAGCACCCTCAGATGGAGCAAGCAAACGACTTGACCCAAGTACATCTCCAGGCAAGTACATTTATTAATTTGTGTGATCCATGGTGTTCAGACAAACAGAGCGCATGCTGTAGAGGTTAAAGAACATTGGAAGAATATTTGAAAAGTTTCAAACAGGTGAGCCTTGTAAAACAACGTTAATGGGTGACATTGATCATTCCCAGTCATGTTACTTTCTTGTGGTTGGACATGTCAGATGTGCATTTTTGACACGTCTCTGAGCATGCAGAGGTGGTTGTGCAATCAATAAAGAGGCCTGATCAGGTGATGGCAAGGGGCTCTTTTAGACCGACTGCGGCTATGTCTAAGAGGTCCATCTGGGCTGGTGTCAGCCGCTCTCATATCTGTCAGTGGGCGGAGGAACGATGAGGTAATAAATAATAAATCAGCCCTGATATTTTTAGGTGAATTGAGGTCTACGATCTTGCAGTTGCTGGCCAACTTCTAAAGCTTTTATTTATTTATGTCTATTTTTTTTTCTTAGGAGATGATGGTGATGAAGTGTAGGCCGAGACTCCCGTCTTGAAATAATGAAGAGGGTATCAGGAGACTCCCTACTGAGCGTCACAGAAATGTCACCTTGGGAAAATGTCACAGGGTATTACAAGAGCATTTCATGGTGACATGTGCACAAAAGGCAATATCAAACAAAGTCCAGTGTTTCATCTTTGCATGAGGTTATGCGCATCAGAGAATCTGACACAACTTGATAGAGGGCGCAGTGATTTATGCAACGGAAGAACGTCTGGCAGATAGAACTGAAATGAGTGCATCAAGGAGAGCGCTGGACAACTTTGAAGTGATCAGAGTCTCATTAGGACAGCGCAGATTAGACAAAGGGAGTCCATACTTGCCAGAGGCTCAGTCATGCAAAGCAAAAGGCCATTTGGTCCAGAGTCTGAGCTGAACTGTGGGAAATATCCATTTAAGAGATATAAAACAAAACCATGCTTACTATAGTTCAGGGAAGGACTGTTGACTGATCCGAAACCCCTCTAAACAAGAAATTTCCACTTGAGTTTCCAAAGGAACAAAGCAAGACAAGGTCTAAAAACAGAAGACTTTGAATCGAAGACCTCTTTGGCACATTATGCCTTATGGAGATATAAATCAAAACGTCAACGCACCCTGGCCGACACCATCAGAGACATTCTCCATGGAGAGTACAAAAAGATGCTCATTTGCTTGTTACGTTTTCAGTTTTGCCTTTGAAATGTCAGCTCTGCTTTCATGAAAGGAAATGCGGGGATACTCTACGACATTTCAAAGGAGCACAAATTTTTCCCCAAGTCTCTAGTAGCGTCTTTTGTGCTCATTTAAATTGAGAACAGAAGGAGAGAGGGACGAGACCAGTGCACGAGTGGGATGCAAATGCAAAAGTGGCGTTCACTCTAGGTATTGTTTACAGATAAAAAGGGAATGCCACAAAATGGAGGCAAAATATGAAAAGTCACATGGGATCACACAGTGACAGCACTTTTCTTTCATACGAAATATCTTTGTGGCACCTTGGGATGAGCCCCATGCCCTGTTTGTTTACAGGAACAAGAGCCGCAGATGGATTGACAGCATCTACTTATAGTTACTGATTGATCTAAATATTACCACTATGGTGGATTGGGATTTGGGAAAAGTATGGAAAAGAGACAATTGCAAACATTACTCAAGAAACACTTACATGCTATCGAAGGGGTTGGGGCCAGGGATGATGTGGGTGCTGTCCCGGCCCACCAGGAATCGGACACGCTGGTAGAAGGACTGCAGGGTGCTCAGAGTGGAAGAGATCTGGGTTTCCTGGATAATATCCAGTGGATCAGAAGAGCCCACACACAGAGACGTGGTGTGACATGATGTCTGCAAACAGCAATCCGGGTCCATGCAGTCCATCAACCCATCTGATAGAGAGAGGTTTAATCTTTAATAATGGGAATGTAGTGTTAGAAAATAAAACAGTTTTTATTCACAAAATTACTTCTTTTTATCTGCTTATAAGCTGCGCTGACAATCAGAGGTCGTAGACCACCGTAGACAAGGTGCCACACTTTCAGATTCAATTGAGTTAGGGTTAAGGGGGGTCGTTTTAGGGCCTCATTAGATCAAACTGTGGGCGAATGCACCAGTGAATGTTTCAGAAACTAGCCTGATCTGGTGTGACCTAGTTGCCAGAAATGTTCAGAACCTGGAGCACAGATGCCTTCCAACATGCTTATTTTGTCCAAGCTAGCATCATTCCCCTAGGTAAGTATCTTTAAAGGAGAGGGAAAATATTTCATCATCCCAAGACGAACATGGGCGAACTGTTAGCAGGATCTTGAAAACTCTGAGAAATAACTGGCTCTGTTGAATGGCTTTCTGTGCCCTACAGCTGCGTTACTGCAGTAAGTTAGAGCCAGTCTGGCTTCTTTTTTCCTTCATGTTTTTTTTCTTCGTTTTTACCCCTTTCCAACAGTTTCCACACCTTTACAGGCAGCTCAGGCTCTCCCTCCTATAATTCAGCTGGTAGAATTCAGGACTTCAGGCCATGCTGAGAGGAACCCTTTAATGTACTGAAGTGGGTCATCCCTTATTCTCTAATATCTCTTCCTCTCTCTCTACTTTCAGGAACCTCTCTGACCAGGCCAAATTATAAAAATAACACCTCTACTGGTGGAAGCGTCAACACTGCTTGTTTCGGTCGCCGCAATAGTACCACCAATTGACTGCTTTACTACTAGCATATGTGCTAGCACTTTCTTTATCATATTCTACATGTTATCATCATTTTAGTTTGGTCTGTATACTTTTCCATTTATCTGGATACCCTCATAACCTATTTTTGCTGTTTACATGTGCATATCTAAAAGGCGATTATTTAGGAAGATCACAAAAGCACCATTGAGCCTGTAGGCGCATCAAATGCTAGACAGTGCTAAAACCAGGAGTTTGGTAACTATAGCAGAACAATGATATGTGATCTCCCCAAAGAGTGTGCTCTTCAGTGCAAAGATGTTTTATGCTCAGTATGGTGTGTGACAGGACAAGACTACCTTTGATTTAGAGCAGTGGTCGGCAACAGGCAGCCCGCAGGCCAAAACTGGCCCGCCAGCAATAATATCTGGCCCGGGCCCGCAGCCAGATTATTTTGATAGTGGCGTGTTCTGAAATAGGTCTGTCATGACAGTAAAATTTACTCACAATCAGAGTATGTGAGCAGAGCGGTGTGATTTTGAATGGAACGAGGAGTGAATATTTTTAAAAGTCAGAGTGCCGTAGTTTTCACTCACTCTACCACCGCTCCATCCAGGCTGGTCTCATTTTTATACGTAGGTATTAATACGTAACATTTAGACGCACAAAACGTAAATTTTTGTACGTTTTTATGGATGTTAAAACGTACAATTTAGATGTACTTCAACATTTAAAATGTACAAATCGATCAGCCTGGTCTCATGTTTATACGCAGGTATTAATACATAACATTTACAAGCACAAAACGTACATTTTTGTATGTTTTATGGATGCTAGCCCTCCATCACGATTAGCCTACAAGTCATGCCAACAGCCCGTAATATAAATGCATATTTAGCAAGAATTCACATGTTAAACATATTTAGCTAGCTTGATATAGAAGGATCACTCAAATCAGAAAGAATGTGAAGGCTATGATAGATCAAGGAATTTGTTTGTTCCTTGAATATTTTCAGCTGAAAGCATGATTCAAACAAGTACAACCACACTTATTCACACGCAATAGCTCTCTCAATAATACATTCAAAAAAATGTCTGATCTCTGATCTGATATCGAATGAGCAGAAATCTGTAAGAAATGAATCGATCCGTAGGTAAAATAACTGACGAAAACGTACTGTTATTTTCATCACAAACTAAATTTGCACCACAAAAAGCAGCAATTATACCTTTTAATGCTGACAACCATGTTATTAGCTTGTCATGTGGTAGGACAATTTTTGCACACGGTTTGCCACTTTTAAACATTACTGTTATTTTATACTTTTTTTTTAATAGGCCTATATGTTATGAACGTAATTGTGATATTTCAAATCTACTGAAATAGCCTACTTTAGACGTGGAGCGAAGGCGGTGCGGTGTTTCTGATATCAGTGAGTGAGGAGTGGAGCGGAGTCATTATTAAATGCTCGGAGCATGGAGAGGGAAATTGTTGATGCTCCACTCTGCTCACATACTCTGCCGGACACCGCCACACAATGTGGCTTTTTCTTAATGACTGTCCACCTACAGGATTTAGCAAAGAGTAACAGCCCCCTAGAAGTGACAAAAGACACTGTAAAAGTCTGTCACAGGCAATTCTAGTTGCATTTTTTATAATTAATTTCTTAAATTATCCTTTGACTATATTCTGGTCCGCCATCCAGTGGCAAATTTTTTTTTGCCCGGTGCCAAACTTACTTGCCGACCCCTGATTTAGAGGCTTGGCAGGGAGTCGGTTCTTAGCTGTTGCTTGCTGGAAAATGAAGGCTAGGTGATATGGACTTGTTATATCTCTCTTTTAGCTTGTCGAACTTGAAGCCTATGATTTTGACTAAAACAACTAATTCTTCTAGAAGTGGACCCACAGGAAAGGTCTGACCATTTCCATTGCTATTTAAAGAGCTGACAGCTTTTAGCTCAATGAAGGTGCTTAAGGCAAACTCTAGATCTCTAGTGCTCTTAGTGACAAACTGACAACAGCACAAGCATTGTAAACAACTCCAGTGTTAGCAATAGAAAGAGAAAATAAAAAAAGAAGAAGAGACCCAAGAAAAGACTGTTAAATCTTCATAATAAATGTCAAGGCAGTGTGTTGTTTGTGTTTGTACCTCCATCATTGTCCTTGCCGTCACTGCAGGCCGTCTCCATTGATGTGTCGCAGCCTGCTCCCCGCCAGCCCAGCTGACAAACGCAGTACCAGCCATTATTACCCAGCGTGCATCTGCCGTTGCCATTGCACAGACCTGGACAGCCTTCTGTGCACACAAAAGCAAAGCATACACATTACATAGGGCACTTTCACTTAAACAAACATTATACTATAACAGAGAAGACATTGCAAAGCCTAGTTACTACATCCCAGATGAAAAAGTGAAAATGAAGGGTTGTGGGTCAAAAGAGTGCTTCAGTAATAACAGTGATAACTTAAGGTGATTAACTGATACACCTTTTTAAGCCGTTATATCCTATAGAGGGAGACTCATACTGCAGAGCTCCTCCAGATCAATACATTCTCATTAGTGTTGTACAATAGATGCAGAACTCAGCTCTAAAGAGAGAGAGAGAGAGAGCAATAAAAAGAGGCAATACAATGAGACACAAGGAAGGTAGAGGGAAAATCTAGCCTGCAAAAAAACCAATTACCTCAACTAGATAAACAGCAATATGGATAAACACAGTGTTTCTTGGGTAATATACAACTAACAACCTTAGCTTTTGATAGTAGACTAGTCTTAAATGTGGAAACTATAAGCACCACATACAACACAAATCATATTATGTTTTATTCCAATAATGTGAATGTCATGACACATTTGAAAATAGGATTTCATAGGGCTGCGCTTGAGCAGGAAGGTTAATGCTGACAGGATGTAGATAGCACAGGTGGCAGACGGTCCTACAGACACAGTACACTCCATACAACAGCTAAAATGTCTGTCATTGTCATCTGTTTCCTCCTCCCCTCACTGCCACTTATCACTTATCAGCTACCTGTCCAATTCCATTTCCTAAGATGAAAACATAGACAAAAGACAAGAAACCCTGCACCATCGAATGTAAAATCCTGACATGCTTTTCACAAGCCAAGAGCCGCTCTCCAAGATGTCTGAGCTGACCTATTTTGTCAGCAACAGTTAGCACAGCCACTGCTCAAACATCACAGAGACTAAAGGAAGGGAGAGAGAGAGTGGGAGTTTGTGTAGCAAAAGAAAGCTGGTGGACGCCTGATAAGAAAGAAATCCGAGATGCCTCTAAAAGCCATGATCATTTCTAAAGATGGCTCAATGGGAAATGGCATGCAATGTTTTCATCTAGGCTTTGTGCATCATGATGATGCTATGCTCAACGTTCCAAGAAAGCTGTGTTTCAATAACTGATACATGTTAGCACATTTAGCAGCATCTGACACAAGAATGAATATATATATATATATATATATATATTATATCTTACATAATTATTTAGCTGCACAGATCAGCACAATGTCATGTAAATATAAGAAAGAGCAATGGAGCTGTAGTACAGTGGTTTAGTGGTTAGAGCACATGCTCTGGCACAGTGAGCTATGATACTCTTGGGCATTGGTCTCAAACTCAATTCCCTGGAGGACCACAGATCTGCACAGTTTAGCTCCAACCCCAATCAAACACACCTGGTCCAGCTAATCAGGATCTCTAGAAATTTCCAAGCAGGTAAGAGATGGAGCTGGTTGGATCTAAACTCTGCAGATCTGTGGCCCTTCAGGAATTGAGTTTGAGACCACTGCTCTTGGGTAAAGAATCCCAAATTGCAAATTTGATGACTTGCATAATACGGTCTAAACATGCTCTTGAAAGAATAGACCACCATCCTGCAGATTTTAAGTTCTAATCCCAGTTAAACAAGGTCAATATGCTTGCTCGAAAGTTCCAGGCAGGTGTACTGGATCGAGCTGAAGCTAAACTCTTCAGAAATATGGACCCACAGGAGCAGAAGCATACAGTATCTCAAAGAAGTGAGTACACCCCTCACTTTTTTGTAAATATTTTATTATATCTCTTCGTGTGACAACACCGAAGAAATGACACTTTGCTACAATGTAAAGTAATAAGTGTACAGTTTGTATAGCAGTGTAAATTTGCAGTCCCCTCATAATAACTCAACACACAGCCATTCATGTCTAAACCGCTGGCCACAAAAGTCGACCACTGCCCTGCTAAAGAAGCTGAGGGTAAAGGTAATGGACTGGCCAAGCATGACTCCAGACCTAAACACTATTGAGCATCTGTGGGGCATCCTCAAACAGAAGGTGGAGGAGCACATGTTCTCTAACATCCACCAGCTGGATGGAAGAGGACTCTAGTGGTAACCTGTGAAGCTCTGGTGAACTCCATGCCCAAGAGGGTTAAGGCATGGCTGGAAAATAATGGTTGCCACACAAAATATTGACACTTTGTGCCCAATTCTGACATTTTCACTTAGGGGTGTACTTGCTTTTGTGGCCAGCGGTTTAGACATAAATTGCTGTGTGTTGAGTTATTTTGAGGGGACAGCAAATTTACACTGTTATACAAGCTGTACACTCACTACTTTAGATTGTAGCAAAGAGTCATTTCTTCAGAGTTGTCACATGACAAGGTTTAATACAATATTTACAAAAAATATGAGGGGTGTACTCACTTCTGTGAGATATTGTATCTCACTCTGCAGTAGGGTGTCTCTTTTGCAGGACCTACGCTTCCTTGATGCTTTGGACTTATCATTGGAGGACTACTAAAAAGTCTACACAATGCTATGCACTTTGAGGACGACTAAGGGACAAGACCTTTGGATGATTTCATTTCTTGTCATTTCTCTACTTTCAATGGAAATTGCAAAAAAGCTGATAAAAAAACACAAGGTTGTACTTGCATTCACAGCCTCCAGCTGACCTCACATCGGTGTAAGGTCGATCTGTTGTGCTCCAAGGAAGGCAGTGACAGTTATATGCTTTGCTAACAAGCAAAGGATAAGCCTGACCAGTAGACAGCAGGTTCCTCCTTAAAAACCAAAAAAGACAAACAGCTGCACAGTCTGCAGTGGCGAGACATCTGAATGGTCTGTTTGGAATGCTTATTAAAGAGCTAAATAAATAAAGATCTGTACTCTGCTGGCAGCAGTTCAGCTTAATTGGCAGCCCTTTCAGAGAGAGGCCCCTGTGGAGCGCACCCGCACATCAGGCTGAAACAGCTATGGAGGGCCACAAACCGCTTCGCATGACCCCTGCAGTTCACGCTAGCCGCACAGCCTCTCTATGCGGCGAGAAAGGGAGGGAACGGGGGTGGTCTAACAAAGCAAGAAAACCAGAGACATGAAAAGAAAAAAAACAAGGAGCAGGTAGGGGGTGTGGGCGGCTCGGGGCCCTGGCATCACCGGTGCATAGCATGCTTTAATTAGAGAGGCTGCCGCTTCAGCACCTCTCAAAACCCCCACTCCTTCTCCCGAACCCCCTCTGCTGTGCTACACAGCTGCACTGAACATCCATTATGCATGGCGCCGGTTGGCAAGGTCCGTGACCCTCTACCAGCACTCCCTCCTTGGATCCTGTGGGCCATCCATCCCCTTGAGTTCAACAGCAGGGACACGGCGGCTAAGGAGACGCCCTGCTTTCGCACCGCCCATTCAGCGGGCACGAAGGTGCTAAGTGGTGAGGTGGCAGAGCAGCATATTGGATGTGGTGGCACAACAGAAGCATTATGCGGCAAGGACTGTGGTTAGTGTGGCATGGGCAGAATGAAGAAGCGCAACCCTTTCAAGATGAGCGTTATGAAGGATGGACTAATGGAAATATGATGGATGACAGAACATGAGAGAGGAAGAAAAGATAGGACAGGAGGAGTGCCATACCTTTCACTACCTTATCCAGATAGTGAGCTTTAGGGGGAGATAAAAGACAAGGACATATAAGGGAGGTTTTGAACAGTGCTGCTTCCATGACAAGACACAGACAGCTAGAGGCATGGACAGGTTGCTCCAGACTTCTACGTTTACAGAAACACAGGGGCTGCAAAAGCTATAGCAAGGACAATAACATGCAACAAGCAACACGTCACATCATATCACAGGCTGGGAGTAAGTTAAAGGTATGGTGTGACAGGGTAGAGAATGAGAGAGATAAAAACAGATGTAGTGAGAAGTCTTGGTTTATCAGAACATGTAATACAGGTGGGAGATTTTTTGGCAACACTTTCTATGAAGCCTGTATATATAAACCATTATAAAGCTCTTCAGAATGCCTTATATTAGACACTATTAATTCTGAATGGGCTACGTATTACAATTGATACATTCTAAAAAAGAAGGCATAGTGCATATATATGGCTTTATTTTCAGAATGTATTAAATGCAGACTTTAGAAAATGTCACCATTATAATTTGTAAACAAATTGCATAAGTATTTTTTCATATATAAAAGTACATCCTTCAGGTTTAAGACTGTAATAATGTCAAAAGCTTATAAGGAAAGAGCATGTCACTGATGAGACGACCACGTTCTAATCTAGACAGCAGTTGAGAGGCAACACGTCATCTGTCGAATATTCTGTACATCACATTACGGACCGTCACACTTACCACCTTTAATGGCACACGCTTTATGAGAATATATGATCCTTGCTGTTGGGATGCTATGTCTCACTATGGTACATGTATGAAGAACAGCAATAATGCATCAATAAAATATTAAAAGACGGAATGCTAGTTCACTGGCCCCAGGAAAATAAATAAATAAATAAATAACAGCACTCCTGCATTTCTGGTTTTACTTCTGGAAGGTTCATATGAGCAAAATATAAACGTTTTCTTTGCTTTGTTCACCTCTGGTGTTTTATGAGACACTTTTTTCAGAGGAGTATTTTCTTTTTGGGGCCACTGATAAACTCAGAGACAAAATCTATTTTTACAGCTAAAAAAAAAATACAATATCAGATTAGACTATGTAAATTCCTTTAACAGAGCAGATGTGACATGAATATTTTGGGATAAGATAGAGAGGGTGAGAGACAGAGTAGAACAATGACGTTGAGACAGAAACACTGGTTAAGGCAGTCTCACAGAGCAGACGGATTATTGGCCTATTCATATTCTTTAGGTGAGATGGAAAACAAATGCCAAGCACTTAATGTGATTTACTCATGTTCTCAGAACATCATCCTAATCAACCAATTATATTTTAGGGTTATGGTTAAGATGGTGTTAGGTGCGACACTGTTATCAAACAAATCATTGCAGAGTGAATTAAGGGGTAGGTTAAGGTTAGGTGGCACTTTCAACAAATAAGGTACAAAATTGGGTCTGAAACCCAATTTGAAAATGTTTTTTACATACTTTAAAATATTGAACTTTACAAATGGTCTTTTGAAGGGAGGTGCTTAAACTTAAGACAAAATACTGTATTCTTTGCAACCTGTTACCAAAATTTAGTCTAAATACATTTTTCTTTTTAAATAAACATCAAAAGAAATCAAAATAACTTACAATAGCTTAACAAGGTAACACGCTTGACTACAATATTTGTAAACAGAAAAAAAGAATGTAATTTTTTTTAAAATGCTGTTCCAGGACCACCAGGGGCATGTATTTATGTTAAATATTTTTGTCTCTAAATATTTAGTACAAGATAAACAGGCAGGGAGAACTGCTGGTCACTGTTGTGCATGTTAAATAAGAACATTATGTTTGGCTTAGCGTCATTAGGGGCTCAATAATCCATGCCACCCCACATTTCCATTACAAAACTACCCAAAAAGGTGTTGTGTTCAACAGTCTCCCTGCTCTGGAGCTGACGGGGAAAGAATCCATCTGATGTTTTTTTGTCTGCTATCTTGTGGCTTTCTGTTAACACTTAAATATCTTAGAATCTGACCAAGGCACAACCCAATACACCTGGCTTAAAGGGTTAGTTCAACCAAAAACTAAAATTAGCCTGTTATTTACTCACCCTCAAGTCATCCTAGGTGTATATGACTTCCTTCTTTCAGACGAATTAGAAGTACATTTGTAAAGAAAAATGTCAGAGGATTTCGATATAAGCCAAGAGGAGACTGGTTCTCCTTTGCTAAAGTAAGGAAACTTTGCTTCCTTTGCTCCTGTAAACAAACTCGTGAGACTAGCATATCTCAGAGGCGTGCGCACGACGCATACGTCCTTCGTCATCGGCCAGAATGGCTTCCGCGTACGACAGACAGCGTAAATGAGAGAAAAGTGTTTATTATGTTTGAAATATGGATATTTTTCTTACAGAAACAAATGGATTCGCTACAGGAGGCGTTTATTCACCCCCCGGAGCCGCGTGAGGCACGTTTTATTATGGATGCATGCGCCCTATTTAAAGTATTTTGTACTGTTCAACAGAAACAGGACAATTTATAATATAACTCCGATTGGATTCGTCTGAAAGAAGAAAGTCATATACACCTAGGATGCCTCGAGGGCGAGTAAAACACAGGCTCATTTAAATTTTTGGGTGAACTAACCCTTTAACTGGACGTGTTACCACATTGAAGTAAACCTAAGTTACTTTCTTCATCTTGAAGTATTACTAACAATATAAAAGTCATTTTCCGGTTTACTTTATAAAATTTGTAAATATTTCACTTCAAAAAGACCTGACATGGGACATTTTTACAATTATACTACAAGGCCTGTTACTTAATAACATGTATAAACTCTCAGACAACAGAAGGCATGTAATAGATTGTGTACAACATTATTTTTAAATAATTTAGAGGCCTCGACATTTGCATATCAAATATGATAAAGTAGAGTTAATGTAATTAAAATAATTCGATCATCCCTTATATTTAATAAATTCACTGTTTCTCGTTGCTTTTTAGTTAAAATAAAACTAAATTAAAGCTGAAATGTCTAACTTAAACAATTTCCTTACCAAACAAAGCTGCAAAACTACTGAACGTTTTAATGTTTTCGCAGTTTAATTTCCTAACGTAAAGAATGTCTTTCCAGCGACTGCTCTGCTTGTGCAATGCAAATGTTTGTGTCTAAAATGAACTAATCGAAAGGAACGACAGAAGAATAAGAAAGGAGGGAAATGATGAGTAGAAATGAAAAGACATCTTAGCACATTCCCACATTAAAATGCATGAAGACAAGCCTCATATCCTTGAGCAAACCTGTTCATGCTATGCCGAGTTGCACAAATTAAATTACGCATGCTTCTCTCACACCTCCTCGCCCGCCTCTTCCCCCGTCACGACCCCACCCTCATCCGACACTCCACGCACACATAAACAAGTGCATCCGTCTCCCGTCTTACCTATAGTGCAGTGTTCTCCGTTCCATCCCGGGCTGCATTCACACTTCCCGTCTTTGCAGGTCCCGTGCTCGCTGCAGCGTGGGTGACAAGCCCGTTGTTCACACCCGGCACCCATCCAGCCCTCGTCGCAGCGACAGCTGCCCGCCACGCAGATGCCATGTCCACCACAGTCGGCTGCGCACAGCTCTGTGGGACACGGGGAGAGAAGGGGTGTTACCGAATATTTGTTGGGACAAGGGGTAAAGAGAAAGTAAATCCAGGAGTTATTGTCAGTGATGGGACGGCCACGCTCCACTACCTTGTCTAATGGGTAGTGAAAAGAAATTCCTGCACCTCATAAAGGGGGCAATCCCCTTTGGACAATACAAATCTAATAAGACCATTACAAAGCAGGGGTTCGGGGATTGTGGGAGGTTTAACAGGGAAGATTTTCTGTCTCTCTCCCTTTCTTTTTGGGGGTAATTCCTCCTTTTGTGTGGAGGGGAGTAGGCAAAAACGGAAGAAAAAAAGAAGAAAGTAAAGTCAAAGAACAAAATCCAATTTTGACTTCCCATAGAGATGGAGACACACGCTGGATTATTTAAGTCGGTTTTACTGCATAAGTAATGAGGTGAAAGCTGAGGCAGCATGGCACAAAATGCTTTTCTATAAAAGAAAGATCTGTGGGACAATAATGGAAAGTTAGTTCACAAATTAAATCTAACACATTAGATTTCAAATATAAAATGTCCTCTGTCTCCATGGGCTTTGGGAAGGCTTGGTTGTGTGAACAAATGGTGCCAATTAATTCACTTAACACTTTGTCAGGTGAGTTTGAAATTCTGACATAATGAAAATGTTCTAGAAACATAAACAGGAAAAAGGTGCGGCATAAAGCACAAAACATCAAGTGAAATTATTATTTTGGAAAGCTGACAGGACCAGATGTTAGACTTAATTATTTTAAACAACATTTAAAAAAATATATATATCATCCATGCAGCTTTTATGATTTCTAAAACTTTTGATAACATGACAAGGAATATTATTACTTTAAAAAAGTTACCAGAGAACAGTATAAAAGGCAAAAAAAAAATATTAATAGTGAGAGACTTCAAAAAGGCTCATCAGTTACAGGACCTATACACATTTTTGGTTACACTTTGGTATAGGGACCAATTCTCACCATTAACTAGTTGCTTATAAGTTATTAGCATGCATGTTACTAGCATATTGGTCGTTTATCATTACTTATAAAGCACATATGAATGCATTATTCTGCATGACCATATTTTAGATCCCTCAACCCTACCTCACACCTAAACGTACTAACTATTAATAAATGGCAAATTAGGAGTTTGTTGAGGCAAAGTCTTAGTTAATAGTTAGTTAATAGTGAGAATTGGACCCAAACTAAAGTGCTACCTTTTTTACATTTTTGGTAGATCTGAATAAACGAATGAACATAGTTAAATATGAATTTGTTGCTAAATATAGCTAAATATGTTGGTCCTTACAATTAATTCATATAATTCAATTTTATGTGTATATGTGTGTGTGTAAAATAAATTGTGTGTGTGTGTGCGTGCGTGTGTGTTTGTATTCAGTTATATCAAAATTAATGGTGTCAAACGATTAATCGCATCCAAAATAAAAGTTTTCGTTTACATAATATATGTTTGTGTACTGTGGTTATTTATTATGTATGTATAAATGCACACACATTCACACATATATTTAAAAAATATTTACATGTATACATTTATATTATATATAAATACCTTTTATATATATTATACTAGAGGTGGGCATAGATTAATTTTTTTAATCTAGATTAATCTAGATTAATTTTGGAATTAATCTAGATTAATCTAGATTAAAATGGCTCATTTGAATTCTGCCGAAGGCATTCAGAATATGTGTGCTACCCAAATAATGACTAAAAGTAAGTCTTTGAGAACGGGTTTCTCAAGCCAGGTGGCGCATTAGACCAGGGGCTCATCTCCTGTTTCCAAAATGCATCACAAACTTTAATCTCTTCCCGTCCCAATCCCACGAAAAAACTGGAGGAAAATCCCGTTCCACTCCCGGAAGAATGACTCCCATTCCCTCCCACTCCCGTGTTGTTGTTTTTTTTTGTTTTTTTGCCGATAACTGTCAATTACAGTAAAAATATAGTACAGATCACAGCGTGCCCACCTTATTAGTTGAATAAAAACCCAAAATGTTGTTTTTTGTTATTATATTGAACTGAAAGCCATTTTATGCACAGTGTTGCACAGATTAAATTTCATGTAAATCATCCATGCTAACACACACGTCTTCTATTTTTATTTTTTAGACATTTCACTCTCTATAGATATATTTTTCAAAGACGGAGTTTCTAGCTCAAGTTCACATGAGACCTAAAGCGCATCCTGTTTGCTTAAAAGCGCAACGTTTCGTTGTTATTCTGGGTGCACACAAATAAACGTAGAGTCTTTACAGATTCGAAAGATGTATTAGGCTACTTTTATCTGTATGACCAAGAATGACGGAGATTTTAAGAGCAAGTGAGCGCACCGGAGCCTGTCCTGCAGAAAACGCGCTTCCACACAAACACGTCAATAGCGCACGTTTCTCTAGGTTAACATCATATTGAGCGGCCATGTAAAGTTGCTACTACATACATCTTTCAGATGAAAAGCAATATTTGAGGTTGATGAATGCATAGCTTGCGTAGTATAGACCCAGCTCCCAACCCAACTTTGAGAATAGATTAACGGCGATATATTTTTTTTTTATCGCCGATAAGAGTGTCGCGTTAACGCAGCACGTTAACGCCGATAACGGCCCACCACTAATATATACACATAACATATTTTCATATATGCATGTGTTTGTATTTATATATACATAATAACATTGCACAGTACACACAATCATATATTATGTAAACAAAACATTTATTTTGGATGAGATTAATCACAATTAATCATTCGACAGCACTATTCAAATGTATTGCAAGCGTATACGTTTGTTGATGAATACAATGTAATATCTTGAGATAAAAAAATAAAAGTGTGCACATGTGCTATGCATGAAGTACTCTAACATAAAACAATAAAGGCCGTCTTCAAAACACAGAACAGTGATTATGTGCCTGATTTGTCAAATCTATGCAGAAGGGAGTCAGAAAAAAAGGTTGCCTATGGGCCATTAAGGAGTCACTTTTGTTCATGTTTTGTCATTGTTACACATTAAACAGAGTTAAGTTAGTCTTTTCAGGCACAAACCACAACATGGCATTACCAGATTGAAAAGCTTGAAGGAAAAAAAGAAGCCTTCCCTCATGCTAATTACAGCACTGGGCCTTTGTTAAATTATGTAAATGCCCTTAATTTCAGATGCAACATTTCAATTAGAGGCATCCTAATGGCATTTCATTCAGAGCTGCTTAAAGTTGTCAAGGAGACACACACAGTTGCTCATTTCCTCTGGTTCCTGCTCTCCTTTATTGTCCCTCTCTCAATTTGCTTAGTATTTTGCCCCTCGCTCTCTCGCAATACACACACAAACAACTCGCTTGATTATACAAATATCATTTTCTCATAACGGTGTTCCTTAAAGCGATTCTCATAAAGGTAACACAGCAGCCAGATGACAGGATGATACCATATGCAAATCGTTCCCACAATGCTTCACTGCAGGGCAAAGACGCTACTAACGTTGTACAATAATTGGGTAACTCCTGCTTGCGTCCTTTAATGGAGGAGGAGAACTAATTGATGCAGATCTAGATTGTTTGCAACAGCTCATTTCAGAACGTAGTGGAGCTGCCCGGCTGCCCACATACTAGAGCTGAAAGCTTTCTTATTCAATTACAACACAGACCAAGAGAACTGAGACAAAAAGAAGGAACAAAGGGGGAGAGACAGAGAGAGGGAGGAAGGTTTTGAGGCATAACATTTATTTTAACCCCCAAATTTGTTAGAACCATTACTTGTTCAATTCATTTGAGTCAAATTTGAAGAATTATTTTATTTTACCAAATTTTTCAGTTTATCAGTAACAATATATTAAACGTTTGTCAGCGTTAAATGGTTGCCAGGCATTTGCCAAAATATGTAAATGTTTTATTTTATTTATTAATGCTCATATTTTTCACAGTTTAGAAGTAGCAATACATGAAATGTTTGTCAGTGTTAAATGGTTGCCAGATGTTTGCCAATAGAGGTAAATATACTTAAATATATTATTTTATATTTCGTTTTATTTTTTATATTTTTTAATGTAATTTAAACCTTATGTTAAAATTAAATTAAATTAAGATAAAGTAAAATGATAAAATTAAGTAATTTACCAAAGCATATTTTTCATACATATTTTATTTAATTGTTTTCAGAGTGTATCAATAACAATCCATCTGTTAAATGTTCTGGGTGTTTTTCTAGTGCGGTTGTAATTCAGATTGGTGAGTTAAAGCAGAGGCAGGCAGAAGAGAATACAAGTCTCGTAATAATTTAGTCATGCTGCATCTTTCGCTTGAGAAGCCAGGCTTTAAATGGCTATTTCCAGCAAATCCATCGGATTACCTAATAGGTCAGTCTGTCTGCTTGGCGTTAAAGTGAAATTCATATTTACAGATAGTTGCGTTTCAAAAGTTAGCTGAAGCAGAATCCCCATTAGTTCTCTGATTTCCTAAAGCTTTACGGTGTTTATGATAGCAGCGACCAAAATAACGATATTGCATAAATGCTTTGAGTACTTCTGGAGGGATATCAATAATAAATATCATTGTTTCAAAAATGGTTTAGTATAACAGCATTTGGTTTTTTCCCTTATGAAAAAAGCCTGTTTTCAAATCTTATTATTTATTTAGTAAGCACATCTACAATTTAAGTGTTTGATCCAAGATTATTATCATTAACTAAAAACATAAAAAAAATATTGTTAAAAAAGTTATTACATTTAAACAAAATATAATAATAACAATAATAATGCCAAAAAAGCACATAACCAAATTAATAATAATTTAACTACAATTAAAATTAAACCTGAAAATATAAAACAACAAACTAATTCTCAAGCTTAATAAAAACAAACAAACAAAAACACATGTATATTTAATGAAAACATTGAAATATAATTCTAAAATTCTGACAAATTAATAAATAATATTGATATATAGATATATTTGATCGTACACTAAATAACCAAATTTCAGACACACCTGAATTAATATGTAATGTTATTATAATTGTTTTATTGGTATTATAATTTTTTTTATTATCTCATATAATTAGTTAAGATTAAATGTAGAGCCGAAATCTAGACAAAGGATTGTTGCATTGAAGATAACATATTTTGACTACAGTTAGAAGTCAACAGTGTACCATCTTCAGTGAAAATCAAAGCACACTATCCACAGGTTGCTACTTAACAGAATCGGGCTCTCGTCGCCTGCCCTGAAGTGCCAAACCACTTTTGCTGCATCAAACGCTGCTGTTTCACCCCCACCTCCTGATGGAGGTCTAACTAGCGTGACCGAAACAGCTCAAATGTGGAAAAATCTCCGTGAAAATGTGGTGAAGCATGACCAAGAGAGGGGTCGAGAAGAGGGGACTAAATTGTTCTGAAACCATGGAGAATTTGACCAAACTGCCAGTCCTTGATGAGAAAAAAGAAAGGAAATGGCACAGTGCTGACTTTATCAATCAAGTTTGCTTAATTCAGAAGAAAAAAAAAATATTTGAAGTGTTCAGAAATGTACAATTTGAGTTTAACCTTCCTGTTATAGGCACAAGACTGAATGTTTACTGAAGTGCTTTGCATGCATTGTTTTGCTGAATTTTCTCAATCACACAAGCTGAGAACATTGAGGTAAATTAGGTGGAGCATGAAATTACACCCTGACACCTGTAGTCACCGCTTTCATGGCAACAGGTGGCGTGGAGATTAGCAAAGATCAGCTGCATCAGGTTTCATTTAGAGGGTTTACGAGATTTTAACATGAATCAGTTCATGCACAGGCACGCATAAATATGTGATGAACCGCTCACAAAGAGAAATTCAAAAACACAGGTGTATGATTTGCCCTTCAGATTAGTGTAATGCTAACACTGTACCACACACTGCGCTTTGAAACACGGATATGCAATATGATCAGATCAAGCAGGTATTTGTACAGGATGAGATAACTATATAATTAGTAATTGTCATAGGTAAACAAAATGAATATTTATTTTCAATATGGAAATTGCACAGTTAAAATGTTGCGTGCTATAATGAAAATATTTGCAATAATTTTGTTCACATCAGGACATATTTGTAAAAGTATTTACGATGAACTATTATCAATTAATTTATGTTAAGCTTTGTTTTAATTAAATTTTTCAAAAGTCTTACTTCAGTGTCCGAAGATTTTGCTTACTTCTGTAAATCTAGGTAAAAGTCAACTTGAATGGTCGTTACAAACTATTTTACTGACACAATTTGATATAAAAAAGGAAGTCAAAAATTAAAAAAAGTAGTTGGTAGTAAATGAAACTAAATGAAATGGAACAAAACAACTAAACAAAATGAAGTCACAAAAAGTCACATAAAATCAAAAAAGCACATTCAAATTAAATTGAAACCTGAAAATATTAAAATAAAAAGCAATACTATATAAATAGAGTATACATAAAATACTTATCGGTGCACATAAATTAAAATAACTAAATATAATTCTTCCTTGTGTTCATATAGTGAAAACAGCAAACAAACAAACAAGTAAATCAAATAAATAAATACATAAATGCCACTGTACTGACCTGTGGAGCAGTCGTGACCGGTCCAGTTGGGGTCACAGTTACAGGTGTTTGCATCAGCCAAAAAGGTCCCATGTCCAGAGCACTGCTCCATACAGGAAGCACGTGGACTCTCACATCCAGGACCTCCCCAACCTACAAAACAATGACACTCTCCACGAACACACACACCTCTCCCTGAGCAGGTCGGGTCCAGGCAGTCCACTGCAAATTAGAAAACACACAACGCAGGTATTAACTGACTAATTTTCACATCAAACGATAACTCAGAAGCAGAATTCAAAGTAAAAATACACCAGCGAAGCCATTTCCCATCACACCAAACTCATCATCAAAGACAAGCACACTAGATCAAACTTGAACAGATGCATGTATTCACATTAAACTGCCATAACTCGGTGTCCCCTGCTGTTCCTCTTCCTTTCAAAGTATGACTCATGCCTTAGTCATCCATCCCAGGCAAAAAAAAAAGAAAATACGATGACTCTAGAGGTTTAGCTCTTGTAGCGGAGAGCGTGCCACATGCCCAGCCACGCGTCTGAGGAGGCCTGACACTTCCAAAAACCCTGAGAGAAACAGGATTTACAAACGTTCAAATGAAATGGCCGCATTCGCTGTCGTGCAGTAAACTGGCAGGTGGGAAGAGTGTTGCTCGTTCTCTCTCTCTCTGACTCTTCCAGCTGCTGGTAATGAGATTTCCTCCCAGCGCCGGGAAGGGAAAAGACTGGCGCGGTCGGAGCATGTTCTGCTAAATTGAAAAGCGATGCTGGATGTGGTCCCCCCACTTACTGTGAACCCAAAACCAAGCGTGACAGAATGCAAACAAGGACACCAACAATGGCCCAGGGGCGAAAAGCTCCTCTTCCTGTACCCCCGTTACTCTTAAAGGGGTCATATGATGCTTTTTTAAGATAATTTTTTTGTGTATTTGGTGTAACAGAATATGTTGACATGCTTTAATGTTCAAAAACACATAATTTTCAAATATTATACATTATTGTAGACTTTTCTACAAAGTCAATAGCAAACAATTAAACTAATAACGAAACAAACAGTTACTGATTTAGAAGCGCCAGATTGTCATAGCAAAGTCAGAATTACTTCCTCTCCTAGGTTCACAAAACTGTCATCCATAAAATGCGTTGCTGTCCTGTTGTAAGTTGCTTTCGCCTAGAAACACACAGCGTCTCCCTGTCATGGCTGCATCAACACTACTCCGGTTACTGAAACCACTCCTTCTTTCTTTGCGTGAACATTTGGGCGGCATTATGCAAATATTTCCACATTGTGACGTAGACGTGGGGGCGTGTTTGAATGAGCCGTTCTAGGGGGGCGTGGCAGAGTCTTAACTTTTATAAAGAATATCTCTTTGTTTTTGAGACTTTAGTCTTTGCAACTTCAGGGATCTTATCTATGCACAATCAGCTTGTTACACTCTAAAAAGAAAGGAAAACTTGATCATATGACCCCTTTAATATTTCTAATCCTAGATAAAAGAATGTACTATGTATCAGTCACACCAGACAAATATTCCGAAAGCAGAGGTTCGCAAAATAAAGAAAAAACTTATTAGAGTGAAAATACAAATTTGTTTGCAACCCATTTGACTTCAAATGTGATTTAAGTGAAAAAGGATATTTCAGGAAAAAATTGCACCATTCAGAACTGAACTGACAATTCCAGTTAAATTCCTGTTTAAACTTGAATTGACGTAGCAAACAGAATGCACAACAGGGATTTGAATTTGAAATAAACTGAAATTCAATGGAATAGATATAACTGCCAACTCAACTCGAAAAACCATGTTTGCCAAGATTTTTTCAGTCAAAATGTCTAAAGGTTTATAGGCCGATATACTGTAGAACAACAGAATGCTAGATAGACATAATAATAGTATGCTTAAATGGCAGAATGCTAAAACGAATGAATGAATGACTGAATACAAAAATGAAGAAATTAAAAACAGAATGTTAAAGCAAATGATGCTTTCCTAGAGAAAATTATGCTCTATTGACACTGTCAATCATCAGTTCCCTATCTGTCAGTCACTACGAGTTATGTCGTGACGATATAGGGGGATTTACCTGGAAGCCCCGAACATCTCTGACTAAGAGAAAACGCCAATGAAATTGGCTAGTGGATTTTGCATACCTGAGCCACTCCCCGTGCATACGGGTATAAAAGGGCGACAGGTGCATCCACTCATTAGATTTTTGCTTCGGAGCCGAGACGAGTCCCTGGCAACCAGCGATGGTTCAAGTTTGTGGCATGGGGACATAGCGTCTCCGTTCCCTCCATCAGGGAACGGGGGTTACGTGCGTAACCTAGACGTTCCCTATCTGTCGGTCACTACGAGTTATGTCGTGGATGAGAACAGTGCTGATCTCCATAAAGCCGTTCATCTTTGTTTTGTTCCCGGTTGGCGTAACGGTGCGATCAGCGGAGTCCCTCTCATCAGCGATTCCCCTGGGCACTTCAACTGAGAGAGCAAATTCTAAAAGAGCAAATCACGGACGATCGCGTCTTTTTCAAGATGCCGTTTCATCCGTGTCCTTCTGGTTGCGGTCGTTTCCTGTCTGCGGATGACGGACACGATCGTTGTCTTCAGTGTCTGGGCCGCCGACACGCTGAAGCTGCGTTCGTGGATGACTCATGCGTCTGTTGTGGGCGTATGAGCATGATTTCGCTGCGATCTCGCCTTTCCTTTATGAAAGGATTGGCACCCTCTGCCGCCACCCGTGCTGATCTCTCTGGCTCGAGCAGAGGATCGCTGGCTGATGCTCTGGGAGATCTGAGGGTAACTGTAAGAGCCTCTCCGCCGGGCACGCCCCCACGGACCTCTTACTCCTCACGCAGCGAACATCCCGTCCGGTTCCCGGGTGATTTCGCTGGTCTGTCCCACGGGGCGCCCAGCATTTCATTCGGTGCCTACTCGCACAGACACTGTGCAAGCTCAGGGAGGACGAGGAGCAGGTCCTGCTGGTCGCGCCTCATTGGCCCACCCGGACCTGGTTTCCCGAACTCATTTCCCTCGCGACAGCACCTCCCTGGTGCATTCCTCTGAGGAAGGAACTCCTCTCTCAGGGGCTCGGCACCATATGGCGCCCGCGTCCAGATCTATGGAACCTCCATGTGTGGCTCCTGGACGGGACGTGGCAGACTTGAGTGGTCTACCACCGGCAGTGGTAGAGACCATCATTCAGGCTAGAGCTCCTTCAACAAGGCAAACCTACACACTGAAATGGAGTCTGTTCGCAACCTGGTGCTCTTCTCGCCGAGAAGACCCCCGAAGATGCACGATTGGAGTAGTGCTTTCTTTCCTGCAAGAAAGGTTGGCGCGTAGGCTGTCACCCTCCACCTTGAAAGTGTATGTAGCCGCTATCGCGGCTCACCACGATGCAGTGGACGGCTGGTCCCTGGGAAAGCATGATCTCATTGTGAGGTTCCTGAAGGGGGCCAGGCAGTGGGCCAACCTCTGTTTGGAGACAGCCTTCCCTTTCTGCTGCCCTCCGTGGCAGACAAAGAGCTGCTCGGAGCTTCTGATGCTCCGGGTGCGGTCCACGTATATGCGCAATGCTCTTACGGGACACAGCAACGCTAAGGCTGGATCTGGCTCCTCCGAGGGCAGTGCTTGCAGGTTCACCACCTGATCGCGGAAGGGCGTGGTGGGAACCTTGGGCACGTATCCAGGCCGGGGTCTCAAGACAACGTGAGAGTAGACCGGCCCGAACACAAGGCACTCTTCGCTTACCGAAAACGCCTGGAGGTCCCCGACCCATTTGATGGAAGTGAGCGCGGTCAGGAGCGCTGTCTTAAGAGACAGAAACTTCAGCTCAACTGAGTCCAGCGGCTCAAAGGGGCCCCTCTGAAGTCCAGCCAGGACGATAGAGAGGTCCCAAGAGGGCACAAGGGGAGACCTGGAGGGATTCATCCTGATAGTGGAGGCCGTCGCCTTGGCATACCAGTCGCAAGGCGAGCCGTGCCCCCTGGGGGTGAGGGCTCACTCCACCAGGAGTGTTGCCTCCTCTCATGCGTTGGCGCACGGTGCCTCTTTGGCAGACATCTGCAGAGCTGCGGGCTGGGCGACACCGAACACCTTCGCAAGATTCTACAATCTCCGCATTGAGCCAGTTTCTTCCCGTGTGTTGGGTAAGTAATGAGCGGGAAGAACTGGCCGGTGTCACGCTTGCTGCGCCATTCTCCCTCACCCGGGGATACGAGCGCCTTTTTCTCCCCAGTTCAGTTCCCCGGACGGTGAACCCTGGTGGAATCCTCCAAGCACCCCCGGCAGTCAGACTGGGCGGAGCAATCTGACGCCAGGCCCAGTACTGGTGTTAGCTCGCCCGGGTCTCCGGTCAGCCCCTGCACTGGGCTAGGTGTCCGTGTGGCCTGATTCCCCTTCGGGTAATCCCATATGTGTATTCTTCCACGGTAAGGTTTCCCTCACGGTAAACCCGTGTCTTTTTTGCGCTGGAGCGGTAGGAAGGTTGCAACCTCTTGCATGGCATTTGTCTGTCACGCACTCGCTTGTCAACATCTGCATGCCACAAGGTTGTGATGGGGTTCAGCTTGTGGCGCTTTCCATAGGACCCCTATGTCGTCACGACATAACTCGTAGTGACCGACAGATAGGGAACGTCTAGGTTACGCACGTAACCCCCGTTCCCTGATGGAGGGAACGGAGACGCTATGTCCCCATGCCACAAACTTGAACCATCGCTGGTTGCCAGGGACTCGTCTCGGCTCCTCAGCGTAAAACCTAATGAGTGGATGCACCTGTCGCCCTTTTATACCCGTATGCACGGGGAGTGGCTCAGGTATGCAAAATCCACTAGCCAATTTCATTGGCGTTTTCTCTTAGTCAGAGATGTTCGGGGCTTCCAGGTAAATCCCCCTATGTCGTCACGACATAACGTCTCCGTTCCCTCCATCAGGGGGATGGAGGGAACGTCTAGGTTACGTACGTAACCTAGACGATCCTCCTGTCCACCCTCTGGACACCCATCACTGGACATCACCGGGATTCCACTTCGCTGGTTTGAATCCTATCTCACTGGTAGGTCTTTCGAGGTGGCCTGGGGAGGGGAGGTATCCACAGCACATCAACTGGTCACTGGGGTTCCTCAGGGGTCAGTTCTTGGACCCTTTCTCTTCTCTACTTGCACTACATCACTGGGTCCCATTATACAAGTACATGGCCTCTCCTACATTGCTATGCTGATGACACACAGCTCTATCTCTCATTTCAACCAGATGATCTAGCGGTAGCTGCACGCATCTCAGGATGCCTGGCGGACATCTCAACAAGGATGAAAGAACATCACCTACAGCTCAACCTGGCAAAGACTGAGATTCTTGTCTTCCCTGCCACTCCAGCTCTACAGCTTGATTTCACTAGGTTCTTCTATAATTACCCCATCAACTTCGGTCAGAAATCTTGGTGAAATCGTTGATGATCAGCTGACCTTCAAAGACCACATTGCAAAGACTGCTCGATCTTGCAGGTTTGCACTACATAATACACAATAAAACCTCTACAAATGATTCAGAATGCAGTATCACGACTGGTCTTCAACGAGCACAAAAGAGCCCATCTTGCACCTCTCTTTGTCTCCCTGCACTGGCTATCGGTTGCAGCTCGCATCAAGTTCAAGACATTGATGCTTGCATGAACAACCACAGGTTCAGCACCCACCTACTTCCACTCACTATTACATCCCCTCCAGAAGTCTGAGATCTGCTAGTGAGCGACGCATCATGGTACCATCACAGAGAGGCTCAAAATCATCTCCAGAACATTCTCGTTCACCATTCCTGGCTGCTGGAATGATCTTCCCACCCCCATCCGGACTGCTGGATCCCTGTTAATCTTCAAGTAACAACTAAAAACTCATCTCTTTCGACATTACTTGACTTCATCCTAAATAAAAAACAAACAAAAAAAAACAAAAAACTGTTTTTCTCTTTAAGCAATTCCTCCCCTTGCTAGCTTGCACTTATTTGAACAATGCCTGCGACTTGGTATTACGAGCACTTCCTCTGTCTGTTTGCCTCTTCAAGATGAATCACTTTATGTATTCCCCAATTGTAAGTCACTTTGGATAAAAGCTTCTGCAAAACGACTAAATGTAAATGTAATGATGGAATTCTATAGAATGCATGTTGGATATACTATACTATCCAATCTTAATAAAGGCAAAAATGTTAAAAACAAAAATGAAAAAATTAAACAATCTCTCTTATAGAATGCATGATTTCTATAAGAGAATTCATGAATTACCAAACAAACAAATGGTTGATAGATAACTATAATGCGAACGAATGAAAAAACTAAAGATATTAGATGCATCTAATTTATTTTATCATATTTAAATAACCAGGGTGATTTCCCAAAATGCTTTTCTTTTAAATTCTTTAAATTGCAATTCGGTAAATTCTTCTTTCTTGTAATTCAAATTAAATGTCCAAGTTAAATTCCTGTGGATATGGCCTATTTAAATTCCAACTGATGAACTGAAAGGAGACAATTCTTCAAATTCATAATTTTGCACAAACATCATGGGTCAGATTTTTGATGTATTGGGGATGTATATTAAGTAAATACAGTGATTTCATTAACTTCAAAACACTAAACTTGGAGAAGATGGTACAGTATACAGCTGCATCTCAATAAATTATAATGTTGTGGAAAAGTTCATTTATTTCAGTAATTTAACTCAAATTGTGAAACTCGTGTATTAAATAAATTCAATGCACACAGAGTGAAGTAGTTTAAGTCTTTGGTGATTTTTAAGTCGTGATGATTTTGGCTCACATTTACATTTATGCATTTAGCAGACACTTTTATCCAAAGCGACTTACAATTGCATTCAGTTTATACATTTTTAATCAGTATTTGTGTTCTCTGGGAATCGAACCCACAACCTTTTGCGCTGCTGACGCAATGCTCTACCACTGAGCCACAGGAACACTTGTGTGCATATATGTTTGCTTATGCTTACAAAGGCGGCAATCATTTGATAAAAATAAAGTAAAATAGTAATATTCTGAAAAAAAAATTCAATTTAAAATAACTGGTTCCCATTTTAATACATTCTAGGATATAATTTATTCCTGTGATGCAAAACTGAATTTTCTGCAGCAATTACTCCAGTATTACGTGTCACATGATCCTTCATAATTTATTCCAATATGCTGATTTGCTGCTCAATAATTGTTTTTTATTATTATCTGTAATGAATTTGATAGATACGGGAAGAAGGAGGCGGGAACCGGCGAACATTCAATGCTTTAATAATAAAATAAACAAACACAAATGAAAAGCGGCAGCCCCTCACGGACGACTGCCGCACTCAAAACACTAACTAAAATCCAGGCCTGGTCCTCTCTCGTCTTCCACTGTCGTCACTCCTCATTTATTCCTTTCGAAGCTCCTCCGTGGGACTCGAGACCGGTGAGTGGCGCAGGTGTCGTTCATTATTATTTACTCCACCGGCCTCGCTCCGTTCCCACGGCTCTCGGCCCCGCCCCACTCGTCACATACCCCCATCGCCCCTCGCAGGCCGGGGGGTACTCCCGAGACTGCGCTCTACTCCCCCCCTCCCCCCTCTCCCCTCTCCCGGGGGGGAGCCCGTCAGGGCGGCCGCGGCGTACCTGGGGGTAAGGACAGACGAGGCGAGAGAAAAGGAGACGGAAGGATGAGGAGTGACAGAGACGAGAGAAGGGAGAGAGGAAAAAAATAAATAATCTCGGTCCGGTTCCCGGACACACTGCCGCTCGGTCCTCAACCAGCTGAGCGGCTCTTACTCGCGGTGCCATGCGATGGTACTGGACATCTTTGGTGGACGGCCCGATGCTCCTCCGCCTCCTGGCGGACGGCGATGGCTCCTCCGGTCAAGGGCAGCCGGCAGCGAGTCCCCCGTTCCCTGCTCCTCCCCAAACATGGCGGATGGCAGCAGGTTTCAGCCTCCAGGCGAACGGGGCCGACTCCTCCGCTCCCTCTCGGACGGCAGCCACCCCTTCTCGACCCAGGAGCACGGCAGCGAGTCTTCCGTCCCACCTGTTCTTCTTTTGCTCCAGCACCACCGCTTCGGGCAGCCACTGGCGGTCCCCGCTACTTCCTGCTGCCCGATCTCCTCAGTACCGCGATCCCCCTCAGCAGCGAGGGCTCTCTGACAGCGTGTCCCTCCTTCCTCCCGGGCTTCGGCACCAATGTAATGAAGTTGATAGATACGGGAAGAAGGAGGCAGGAACCGGCGAACATTCAATAATTTACTAATAAAATAAACAAACACAAATGAAAAGCGGCAGCCCCTCACGGACGACTGCCGCACACAAAACACAAACTAAAATCCAGGCCTGGTCCTCTCTCGTCTTCCACTGTCGTCACTCCTCATTTATTCCTTCCGAAGCTCCTCCGTGGGACTCGAAACCGGTGAGTGGCGCAGGTGTCGTTCATTATCATTTACTCCACCGGCCTCGCTCCGTTCCCACGGCTCTCGGCCCCGCCCCACTCGTCACATTATCATTGTTGACAAAATAAATAAAATAATAAAACCGTTATACATATATTTTAATTTTATAAATATATATATTTTTTAAGTCTAAAAGAACAGCATTAACATGACATTTACTTTTTTGTAACATGTAAAAACTTTTGAACAGTAGTGTATATCTGTTAGAAAATGAAGGTATGAACAACGAAAGTGCCCTCACAGATGGCTAACATGAGGCCAGCTGGGACATGATGGGAAAGGAGGGATGGGGTCGCTACATTGCCGACTCCCTTTACGTGACACAAATGGGTGGAGAGGCCGCTCCTATAGATACGCAGGAGTTCAGGTCTCTTAGAAGATGGTTTGGGCAAAAGGCACAGAGATCATAGGCTAAATGACAAGAGCCCCTCTCCTGGCAATTAATCATCACCGCCTGAAGGTCACGGCGAAGAAAGGTAGAACTGTTAAAGCACCAGCGTCGGCATTCTCTTCCTCGAACGGCCGATGGTGAGACCCCGAAATAGAATTGCCGGAGGTCAGAGGAGTCAGAACATACCATTTGTCAAAATCGGCTAGATCATTTTTCATCTTGAAATGAGAACCTTCAAAAACTGCCAAACACAATGGCTACTTTAATCTTATCTCTTCAAGCCTCGGTCGCCCCTCTCCTTGGGCCGCTGAAGTCTCAGTTCAGACTTCTCAGAGCAAATTCAACTTATTGGACACAAAAGAATTGTTCATCTCTTAATGGATTGCTTTGGACCCTCAGAAGTATCCATAATGCATGTAAAGGAGCAAGGAGACTTTCTAGGCGTAAGGAGACACGTCAGATACTTATGGGTCCGCTACAAACTCGAAGGTCATGTACGCCCACCTTAAATATTCAGAAAGGGTACATATGCATACTAAAAAAGGCCTGGAAGGGCCTCTTTCTCCATTTCTGTGCAATTTAGTGTGTAAACATTCAGATTTGTTTTCTTTTTAAAGGGGGCAAGGGTATCACTGAAATAGCACAGACACCCTTACAACAAAAGTATTGTGGTGATATAATGGTTAGAGGCAGGTAAAGCTATACACTTATTGGCTAAACGTTTATTTTCCTCCAATTTTAGGAATATACTAGCAATGAAAAAAAAGTCAAATTTCACCACTGGTCAAAAGTTTGGAATACTTACAAATATTTTTGAATGTTCTTAAAAAAAGAGTCACCGATGCTGCATTTATCAGGGAAAATACAGTAAAAAAAAACAAAAAAAGCAACATTGTGAGATACTATCATTTAAAATTACCTTTATTTAATTTATATTTTTTTAAATATATTTTGAAATATTATTTATTATTGTGAGAACAAAGCTGAAAGTCTTCAGTATTACATATATGCTGATTTTGACTGATTTGGTACTCAAAATTATTTGTATTTTTGTTTTATCTATGTTGAAAACAGGTTAATATTTTGAGGAGATTGTGATATGTGGCGTGGAAAGGATTAGGATAAGTAAGATTTAAATAAAGAAAATGAAAAGTAATACTTTTATTCAGCAAGCACACACTAAATGTATCAAAAGTGATAGTAAAAACATTTATAATGTTATAAAATATATATATATTTAAAATAAATGCTATTCTTATGAGCTTTCTTTTCCATCAAAGAATCCCCCCAAAAAAATAAATAAAATATATATATATATATATATATATATACACTATATATTATAAATACATATATCATGGTTTCCATAAAGATATTAAGCAAAAACTGTGTTACAATAATAAATGTTCATCAGCAAATCAGCGTATTAGAATTATTTCTGAAGTATAATATGACACTGAAAACTGGAGTAATGATGCTGAAAAATTTAGCTTTAACATTACAGGGATAAATAAAAAAATGTTACGTATCAAAATAGAAACAATTATTATAAATTGTAATAGTATCGCATAATAATACCGTTTTACTTTTTAGCTTTGGTGAGCATAGGAGACTTCTTTCACAAAAATATTTTATGTCAAACTTTTGATCTGTAGATTAGTGTTTTTAACCATATTTTAAGGTACCTTCTTCACAGTTCTCCCCTTTGTAGCCAGGATTACAGATGCAAGTTCCCACAATGCATGTGCCATGTCCACTGCAGGTAATGTCGATGCACTGGTTGGTGGGAACATCACATTCGGATCCTTTCCAACCGCTGTGACACATGCAGCGGCCTTTGAGGTACTGACCATTCCCACTGCAAAGCACTGGACAGGACGCTGGAAAGAGTACATACAACATGTTAAAGGTCTGCCAAATGTAGCTAAAAAAAATACTGCTTGTTCTGGTCTCCTGGACTCTTGTAGGAAGATGGCATCTCATGGCTGTGTAAAAATCAATATGATCACTGCAACAAAAGTTACAGTGGTAAAAGTGAGTGAGATCATATTGATTTAGGAGTTTTGTGTATGAACAAGGGATTTCTGAAACGCGAATGATCAAGAGACCAGCATACACTACAAACATTCAAAAAGGAAAGAGCAACTGAATTCTAATGTGGAAATCGATTTTAAAGTGACAGGGAACAAGATAAATTGTTATCTTAATGCCTGCCAAAAACAAGCTACAGCTACTACATAACTATAATGTAAATTCTAATGCATACATTTTGAAATGTCCAAATGCATATATTTTTTTATTGTATTTTATTAAGTACTTTCTTTATTACTTTCAGCCCTTCATCCCTGTTTTACTTTCTCTGTCACTCAAACATTTCCATTTTCTTAAAACATATAACGGTTGTTTTCATTACTGTAATCAAATAAGTGATTGTAGTAATAAATATGTATGTATGTGTGGATTTGTATACATAAAAGTGTGAGGATTAATGGAAGAGTAGGCAAACAGAAATCTCACCCCTGCTGCAGTCTGGTCCTCTGAAGCCAGGAAAACAGTGGCAGTTTCCAGCCACACAATCACCATTTCCAAAACAGTTACTAGGACAGTCATCGATAGAGTCTGCAAAACAACGTCATCAAACAATATTTGTCAGAAGGATGCATATTCATCAGTACTTCACTCGCTAGATGTCGTTTATTCTCTTTCCCTAAATAACTTGGTGTAAGAAAGCTCAATTTGTTGGGTGTACTGTGTGCTTTGTTTCAATTGTAAAGGGGTCACATACCAAATAAATATCATTCTCCTTGATATTTCAAAATAAAAAGAGTTCACTATGAAAAGCATACTATAACTTTCAGAGCTCAAAATTCTATCCCCAGGCCATTTATTGAAACAGAGCAGGAAAAACAGCTCCAGAACAGAGCTGATATCAAAGTCACATGAGTTGCATCATAATATATATTGCTTACATGAAAGTCTTAAGGGTGAAGTGTGACATTTTTCATGTTAAATTACTGCATCCTATGTAGATAAGAAATATAAACACTTTGATGACCCTGACCAGTCTGACAGAAACCTCGGCTCAACCATTGTGGTAAATTTGAGGTGGGGCAATAGTTTGACCAACCAATAGCAGACAGGGGTGTGTTCAGGGAACATCAATATTTTTGCAATTTCATTTGACGCTAATGATGCTATCGGCACATCAATTCAACAGACATTATAAGAGTAAAAAAAAAAATGCGCACATGCTAAGCCTATAAAAAGTGATCTTTTTTTAACAAATCAAGTACAAGAAAATATATACTCTTTGGATAAATAAGAGAAAATAAAGTGTGACATTTTCTGTTAGCTTCCAGGTCTAAGGTGAAGTGGGACTCAAGTGCAGCCACGTGACAAATTTACTTCAGCCTAATGAGGAACTTACCATAATTAGTGTAGCTGTTTTGTGAAACGGCACTAACATTGACCATCGCGAGTGCATGACACATCCAGTGACACAGCTAATGGAAATTCCATCTAACACCCTTCTTCAGTGAAGCATGCTAATTTAAATGCAAGGAATGTCAACATGTCAATTACAAGATTTCTTATTTCAGGCAGGTCTATATATATATATATATATATAAAAGGGGTTCATTACAGATTGCGGATTTATTATACAGACTCCTGGAGTGAAGAAGTGGTGCTTGATTCTTGGTATACACATCGTATATTCACACACTGACAGCTCTCAATAAGCATTTAAATATAGATAAGCAATCTTGTTGCATCATGAATTTAATATTCACTTATGAATATTAATTTGTTTGCTCATAAACATGCAAAAAAGGGCCATATAGTATATTGATGCAGTGATTAGGTCTATAATAGTGTATGTACTGGAAGTCTAAACTGACATGCAAACATTGATATTAGAACATTTCAATTGAACATAATTTTTCAGCAAAAACTCATTATAGGAGTGATTTGCAATCATTCTTGATGATCAATTAAAGTCCTCAAATGAACTTGTGACATTTTATTTGATAATTTCATTCCTTCATCTGTCGCTATCTGTCCTGGGATTCTGTAGCTCAGTGGATAAATACATGGCTCAACCACCAAATGTTATGCATGAATCACGTTCCGCGACTGATAACAACTACAACGGAGGCACAGAAAAACATTAAAGCAAACAAATCTGTGCCAGATCGTCACTTATAACACACACACACACACACACACACACACACACAAACACATACACACACACACACAAATAAAATAAAAATCTATGTTTGAGAATTGGAACAGCTTCCTCTGTATTTGATGTATATAATTCCATAAAAAAGTAGTTGGGACAAATTCGTCAATGGCAAAACTTAAATGACGATATGCAATTACTACATTTTATGATATTACTTATTATAATTTTTTTACAGAGGCAAATCCACGCTCATTTCTGTACAGCTGAGATCAGACGCAACCTGAATTAAACATGAAATACGGTGAAAAAATATTCCCTCTCTAAAGCTCCCTTCGAACCGCTGGTGCGCCCGGGGCTGAGCTCTCTCGACAAAGATGCTTTTGTGTCGGACAAAGGGCTGGAAATGTGAGCCCGGACACAGCCTTCCCCTTCCTCAAGAGAGTCAATCATCGCAGAGGATGCAACAGACGGGAAGCTGAACGAAGGAAGGGGGAGAAAAGAAGAAGGGAGGGCGGTAACTAGATGGTGCTGCAGAGAATGTTTTTGAAAGAATTTTAAAGGCACACGTCTCTTGATGTGAGAGGAAAAGGCTGGTAGATTGGCTATCCCCCTGGTACGCCTGAGCCTATCAAGACTTCGGTAGGGCTTTTGATGGCTTCCAGCCTCCATTTCTTAGCAGAGGGCACATACAGGTCTCTTGAAAGCCTACTATGAGTGACTGTGCATGTGTAGTATTGTAAGATAAATTAAGCCATTTGCAATTATGTTCACAGATGCAATTATACATGAGATGGATTTTTCGCTTCGTATCGGTCTTGAAAGTGCTTAGAGACGCTCTCCTCATGTATCAGTAGAGCACAATCCATCTCTCGCTGCATCTATGACTCTCTCACATAAAGCAATTCTAACACTACGACTGATCTGAGTTCAGTACCTGCAGTCCAGAACCTGCACTTCCCTTCAGAACTGTCATGTATAATTCCATCTCTAAGTAGTGAATGAGAAGTCCGTGTCCAGCTGTGAATTTGAAAAGGGAGTCCATTTTTCTGCATGCTTTTAAGGCTTTCATCGGTGCCACACACAGAGAACACAAGAACTTCATACATAGTAGGGGCAAAATGTTTAACCTAACTATCTGCAACATTGATTATAATGTTTTGTAGATGTATGCCTTAAAGGTGAAGTGTACAATTTCTGTGCCACTAATGACACACAATTGCATTTTTTAAGTAATAATCTATTTTTACATTTCTGAATAAAAATTGTCTTGCTAGCTTGTATACACGCTATCAGGCAAAATCATTGCAATAAAGTTACAGAGTATACAGGCAATAAAATCCAGCAATACAATTATTTCCATAATGTTACAGTATGCAGGCAAAATCATTGCCACAATGTTACAGAGTTTTGAGTGCTGATATGAGGTGGCTAGAGTGTTCTAGGTGGTTGCTTAGTGATCCAAGTCAAAAGTATCAACCTTCAAGTCTTCAATATATTCTGGTCTCAACATAGGGCTCAGGTTCCTCCTTCAAATCCAAGTCTATTAGATTTGTCAGCCATTTCAAATGAAAGTAACACTAAATGTGAAAATAATATTCAAGGCCTGCTAACATCAACGCAAGCATTCAGTGTAGAAATTGGATGGTAAACGACACGATGAAAGTGCAAATCACTTCCTGAAATTAGGTGGCGCCTATTTCTGACGCCGTTTGTCAAGGAGAAGAAAAGAAGTCAAACAGTACTAACATGTAACAGTTTTTTTTTCTTGCAGTGCGATGAAAAATAGTAAATCATGCCAATAAATAAATCCATTTAATTAATAACCCCCCTCCCCCCCCAAAAAAACAAAAAAACATTGAGAGCATGTGAATGTTCGTGTTGGTGTGAACAGACATATGAAGAGCCATTCATTCTTTTTAAAAATTAATTAATACCAAATGGCGGTCCTTCCCAGCCCCTGCGTCGGTCGCAGTTCAAAGTCCCCTCATAAACCCCAAGTAACCCCAAACATGATAAAAAGTAATGATAAGATCAATCTCTTCTGCTGATCTGACATTAATTACTCCTCTGTAATCTTATATAGCACAAGAAGACTACTGTCCTTGGCTTCAATCTGTGATAAATATCTAATATTAGAATTGTTCTTGAAGGCCTGTCGGCTCCTCAGAAAGCCAAGGGACCAAAGCAATCAGCAAGGCACAGCTAGAGATGCATCCTTGATAACTTTGACAACAGAAGATCACATGGCGGGGACAAATGAGACTGTGTTGCACATGGGACGGACACCTTAGTTTTGTAATGAGGAGTCATGAGAATTATGGAGAGAGAGTAGAGAGGCATAAAGAAATAAAAAGGAGGAAACAAAATAGAGTCAAAGAGAGAAAAAATTGCTAGAACAATAGAGATATTCAACACTTCAGGTCCCGTATGGACCATGGCATACGTGTACCCAGAGGAAATTTGTATTGCTCAGAGGTTGCACGTATAGCTCCGGAGATTTCATAGAGATGTCAGGTAATGTTTCATTTAAGAATACACTTTTTCTTTGTCAAAATTCCAAATATAAGCGCAACCAAGAGAGTTGTTGATTTTCTACAAGAATATTAGAACTATAAAATGAATGTGGATTCTATAGTATTTGTAAAGTCGTTGTAAAAGACTACTGAAATCTGACATTTAACTGCACAGTTTGAAACTCTCTGGATACATTTTAGAACTCTACAGACACCACAAGAGAGTAAAAGAGACCTAAAAGTCTCCTTTGGCTTTCTATTGTATTTCACTGCAATCTAGCAGAGAGAAACAGAAATATTAAAACAATCTCAATAGTGATTTTTATTTCTATGGCTTAGGAGGCAGTTTACTGTAGTTCTATTCACGTCGTAAATGCATAAATTAAGCAGGGGGCTGTTTCACAAAATTGGTTTACCAAATAAGCCAGGGTTATTTCAGTTATTCTGACTTATTGTCACTTGATTTGGTTTCTGAAAGCAAAATGACCATAGCTCAAGCTCAGTCACTGTGGCAACTTATGCTGAGCAACTAACCTAGTCAGGAGCAAGATAACTGTCAGGTTAAGCTGAGCTACTCTAACACTGACCAATAGGAACACGTCGATATTACCACTGACTCTCTCACATACAATTAGTTGACTTTATGATTAGCCCAAAAATACAATTATACAGGAAATGTAACTAAAATAATCAAATAAATAAAAATATAGGCTACAGCCAACTGTATTTAATTTATTGTGCCCAAAATGCAATGACTTTTTTTTTTAAAGATATATGAAAACGTTTTAACATAGTTGATAAGCAGTTTCTAGCCATGCAGCATTTCTCTCTGATTGTATGACAGCTGTACCTTTTATGGTTAGCCTATCCATAGAACATTAAAGCATTACAATCTAAAATTGCTCTTTAAAGCACTAAAAACACTCAATTAAATGTTAAAATCACTAAATTAAAAATGAAAATAAATAATAGAAAACTGACTACATTTTAACTCATAAGAGGAACACACATTTAACTAATTTGAGCAAGTAGGACTGTATTAGCCAGCTTACATTTTATTTACAGTTACTGCTATCATAAAAATACACTTATATGCAGAATTAGAATTCTACATGTGTCACATTTAATGTCCAACAACAAAAATCAGAATGCATATTTTATTCAGAATTATTGAACTATTATTCTATTCTGCTCAATCTGTGTAGCACGCGTATGCCTTATCCATTCCTGACAGAAACATGTATATATTTGCAAGACTCTCTAACATATACAGATTACAAATATACCTGACATGTCAGTTATGCATTGAGAAAAACGCAATATCTCAAATGCATTAAACAGCACAAATGTTCACTGTTTGCCACGGTGGATTGATTTGATCAATGATCAACATTAAGGGCAGCTTAAGAATAAGCGTGCACATCACATTATCCTGACTCATTGAACCTGGATCGAATTAGTGAGATTGTGTGAACTCAAATTGTCGTTTATGAAACCGCTTTAGCCCCGATTGATATGTTAGGTAATTTCAAGTCAGGGTTTGGACTTTAATCCCTGCTGTTCTTAGCGTCTTTTATGAAACAGCCCCCAAGTGTGCACCATTAGTGACCAATAGTCAAAAACAAATAATGATTTTTGTTTCCTGAATACTTCTCCATCCATGTTTGGTCAGACAAACATAAAGCCATGGTCATGCCATTGGTCATTGCAGTATTGCCGAGCCGGGCTGGTCACGAAGCCAAAACTAATAGAGCAATGTTTTGAAAACACCTCAGAATCAGTGTTTACTAAGGGATTACGTTTAACAGTCTCTGCATATTAAACTAACAAAGCATTTTAACACTAAGAAAATGAAAAAAAAATAGGTTCAAAAGCTAAAACTTTGTCTTCAGTGTAACATTTAGTGTTTCTGCCTCCCTTTTGAGCCCCACAGCTCAGAGTCAAATCAACTTAGGCATGACTCCTGTTCCAGACCTTTTTTCTCTAAAGCCCACCGTCGTGGCCCTGAACCGCAGGTGGCCAACAAACTCTCAATGGTGGCTGCATCCAAGAGTACCGAACACAGGATAAACAGACCGTTTCCTTCTCTCCTCATCTTCCGCCACTCTAAACCACCATGTCATGTGTCGTATATACGGTATTGTATTCCATCCTCATCTCGGGTGGTAAGGCGCAGTGCCGTCTTTCCCCATGATGAACAGGAACAGCAGAAATGGATGTGTGGCAGACACACTTGCATCGATCGACAGGCTGGCAAACCCCTCCCCCCTCCCACTGCAGATGGACCATGGCCCAGGAGCGTTTAATTAAAGAGCATGTGAGAACAGCTCCCAGCTGCCACCTCCATGAAAGCTGAAACCTCACGATGGCCCCGAGCTCTGCCCTCCTTCCTGATGGGCTCGCACTAATCAAAGCCGCTTCCAGGACGCTGAACGGAAAGGACAAAATCAAAATCACCTCCATGATAGGATGGAACGGCAAAGTCTTTCGCATCAAAAAACACATGTGAATATGATCAAATAATGACCAATAATATGCATAGGGGATCAGAAGAGTCGTCAATCAGAAGCTTTGAATCAAGGCCACTTTGTTCTATGCAAATAGACAGCAAATTGGAAGCGGGATTTGCTGGGAGGCACTCAAAAAGTAACAAGAGTCTTACGAGCCATCAGTGAAGAACACACGCAGGCATTGTGAAGCACCGCTCATTTCCGCAATCTTTCTTATTCAAATCCACCTTGATTACTCTGTAGAGGTCTAGGCTGGCTGAGATGGCGATGCAAAAAGGATAATATCAGTGATGGCAGGCTCTGACAAGTAGAACATTTTCTCAGATGCCTAATTCATATTTGATTTGGGGGAAAAAATGTTGGATAATTTTGGCTGGGATTGTCTGTTTAAGCCATTTTAGGTTTAAGATTGTTTAAGCTTGCATGAATTACGAATGTTATTTCATTTCACAAATTGGCATGTCAATGAAGGGGTGCCAAAGCATTTAAGCAATATTTATTTTGGCTGCAGTCAAATGACAACCTTTCCTTATTTTATCTACAGTATATCACAGTGACTGGGGCCCTCTATGGACAATAACTGATTTAAATAGTAACTTGCATGTAATTAAATGTCAAAATTTTCTAGCACAAGTCAGTGATTTAGCTGATTTCGCTGTTTGATTCAAATATTGGTTAAGATTGTTTATGCTTGCGATGACTATATGAATTGTGAATGATGTTTCAATTTGAAAATAGGCATGTAAATGAAGTAGCACGAAAATGTCTATGCAACAGTTATTTTGGCTGCAATGTAAATTATTACCTTTCTTTATCTTGTCCATATTGTGGTGACTCAGGCCCTATTTGGATGTGGACCGATATAAATAGGAAAATTTGGTAATTTCAACATTTTCAGGGATATAAGTTTATTGCCATCTGATGATAAAGATCGTTTTTTCATCCACAACCTAAGGAAAAAAAATCCCCATATGGATTACCTTCTTTTTTTTTTTGACAAACAAAAGGGTTGTGTGGCAATTTCATTTTTGTCTGAATCAATATCTCCAAGGAACCAATATCTCCAAGCAACCAATATCAAAATTTTTGAAATATTTTGAAAATCTTTTCCAGAGGACTACTATTTAAAAGCTTGCATGATAATAAGAAAGATCTATGCTTAAGAGAACCATAGAACCACTAATTAAATTACACTGTCACCACATCCCAATGAATGGGAATTGAAAGAAAAAGAAAACTTAAGAGATTGGAAACAGCTAAATTTGCCATTGCAATGGCAGGTTGTGCATAACTTTGGATTTCAGCAGCCAAGTTGGAATGTATCATGTACCCGACCACGTGTGAATCACACTTCAATGTTCATCAGAAAATATGGCTAATTTTACATATGTCATCTGAGAATCAACTACTATTTGCACATTTAAAGTTACACCTGTTTAAAGCAAATTTTTTATTTAATACCGTACTAACCAATCGCAGTTGTAAGAAAGGACACCTGCTCTGTCTCCTTCCCATCATTGTACACAGCCAAGTGCCAGATGCCTGAGTCCATGTACTGTATAAAGCCTGTATCGTGACTGGTGAGTGGCATCAGGCTTCGCTGCTGGGCTGGAAAAGGCGGACCCTCAAGCCCTGGCAACCCTTTCGACAGGAGTCGTCGGCCATCCAACAGCTCCACAAAGTCAAACTGGAGACAAGGATAGACAGACAGACCACAAACAAGCATTATGAATGACACATGAGCCTCCAGGAGCTGATAAGTCCTGCACGTTGGAGACAACATGAGCTGGACTCTAAGGGCAGATTGAAAAGAGGACTAATGCAAGGTGTGAAAGGACAGCTGCTAACACTGTACCAATGTATACTAATATATGCACAATTTTGAATCTCACACCTCAAACCTATATGGGTTATATGTCACCTCTTAATTGTTTTTTTTAACTGCATTTCATTTATGCTGATTTTCATTATTTATACTTAGGAGTAAATATTATGGCATTTCAATTTACAAAATATTACAAGCATTTAAAATAGTCATGAGAATCATGAGATATCATGGATGTTTCTCAATACTGTTGAAAGAAGTCTCTTATGCTCAATAAGGACATATTTATTCGATAAAAAATTTAAATTGTGAAAAAAATATCTATTCTATTTTAATATGTTTTCTTAATATGCTGTATATTTTTGTGACGGTAAAGCTCAATTTTCAGCTGCCATTACACCAGTCTTCAAAGTCACGTGATCCTTCAGAAAGCATTCTATAATATTCTGATTTGCTGCTCAAGAAATATTATTATTCTCAATGCTAAAAACAGTTGTGCTGCTTAATATTTTTGTTGAAACCAATTTTTTTTATGATATGTTGATGAACAGAAAGCTCAAGAGAACAACATTTATTTGAAATAAATATTTTGTTATTAAGTACAAATGCCTTTACTGTCACTTTTAAACAAATGTAATGCACATTTGCTTAATTAAAGTATTATTCTATTATTAAATATTTTTTATGAATAAATAAATATGAATTAATAATCTTGACCCCAAACTTTAAAAGGTTGTGTACATAAAATATAATTTCTAATTTCCTTTAATTGTGGGATGACATACTGTATGACCATGACATTCTCATTTGACATTTGTGCATTAGCCAAATGACAAATCAAGCAATATCACTGAACATAATGGACCACTGAAAGCTGAAATACAATCATACAAAAAAAAAGTAAAATTATTATTTGTTAGCGTGGCTCAATTGAAAGAGTCTATCAGCCAAGGTCTTGGAGTAATTTCCAGAGACACAATACCACTGCACATATGAACCAAATCAATACAGGGAGGCTGAGATGCTCTGTGTTCGATACTGAAATTAAGTGTCTGTTTATGTCAAAGCCTTTGAGATGAGTCTTTGAGACGATAATACGCCACAAAATGAAATTAAATCTTTGGGGAATATGCTATGTCTATAACCCATTGACAAATGAATGGTAGGGACAAACAAACAAAAGTGGATCCTCCATTTTGGATTTTATTAAAAAAGACCTGACCCCTTGTGACAGAAGAGGAATAAACTTTTTCATAAGGCTGTTTTTGATGTGTGGAAATTTCAATGATAAAATACTTTCTTTCCCAGTCTAATATGCAGACATTTTACATAGTAACACTAGTTTAACCAGTGACGTGAGTTGAGAACTTTATTTGACTAATGGCAGAGGGACTAATGTTTGGGAAACATGTTTGTCATATAAGTCCATCTAGTTCCACAGAAATGATGTAATTTAGCTTTAAAAATGCAAAAACGTGAACAATTAGCGCTTAGCATGTCGGAAAAAAAGTATTAATTATGGCCTGAATAGTCTCATTATTTTTTTTCATCTCTACGTTCATTCTCATTTCAAAACAATAAATATCAACCTATGGATTAAAATACAAAAAAAACATTGTTTAAATATTTATCTGAATGGACTTATCTAACCCACCTGTGTATGTGACGGAGGTAGGCCTCTCCTCCCATAGATCCCCACCAAGGCATCTTTACTGAGAGACACATTGAATTTGAGGTACATGGGGTGGTCGATAAAGACCTGCGACCTCCAGAAGATTCCAGGCGGGATCAGCTGGGCGACTTTGCGGCCCACGTCAATCTCGCCCATGTCTATGAAGCTGTCCTCCGGGAAAAAGCCATCTAGTTTACCTGTGGAAAATGAGATCTATCAGTCAGCTCGACGCCTCATAAATCTACCATATGGTGCGAGCAGAGGGTCAGTGCACTGGGTGAATGACCCTCCTGCTGATTTTCCATCACATCAGGAAAAAAAAAACACACTGACCACTGAACATACAGAGCTTTCCTAAGCTGAAACTTTAGAGGTACAAAAACCCAACATTGTGTGTGGGAGATGTATATAGTATGTTTATTTTATTTTACATTACTTTGTAAACAACTGCAATAGTACTTTTTATATGGTTAAATTCTTGTTCATCCTCAAACCTTCATTAAACACAAGTCTATTCATGGTTACGGATCAGTTTGTGTTTCCAAGATTGTTTTGATTTGGAAGTTGATTCAGCCTCACTTTATATAAAATCAGTTGTTTATATATTTGTTTTATTTTTTGTACTATCCATTATTTACTCATCAGAATGTTTCTGAGGTAGTGCCTCCCTTGCCTCCTCAGAGAAAACGCCCCTGTACCCTCCTCATTGGACCCTGAGGAAATGGCAACATCTGCTTGCTCAGGTGGATTGGCCAATTTACGCAGTGATGGCGACAAAAGCAGACATCCTTGCAAAGAGAGCCCAAAGGACTCGCAAGCAGCTTTCGCATCGGGCTACTTGCGCTACAGCAGATGGCAGTCTCCTCAAAAGTCAATGATTTGCAGCGTGATATATCTGGAGAGACAGGACACACTTTCCCACCTTCCAATTTACCGCCTCCACATAACGCATTACCACATCAGTCGCAATTACACATGTTGTGAAAATTCAGTTATGCCGCATATTTTGTCATTGGCCGAACTTTACTAAATCTGTCAAAAACATGACCGGACAAAAAAAAACAAAAAAGCAAAATTCACATTTTCCATTACAAAAAAATTAAGCTTGAATATATTTTTTTAAAGTATTAGGACCAACTATTATTACCATAAAAAAATAGTATGCCCATTACTATAATGCAAAATTTAACGCAATGAAAGAAATATTACGTTTTATATATATATTACGCAGTATTTGTTGCATTGATTTTAACTTATGATGATTTAATGTAAAGTTAATTTAAATGATAATGCATATTGCATAACACCGGAGGCATGAGAATCATTGAGAATGATAAATGATTTGATTTTTAGAAAGTGCAATTATAAAAATCTAAATTAAGTTAATGAGAAATTGGGGAGAAAATACAGAATATTTAATTTTTTTAAATTACAATTTTCATTGCACATGGCAAAACAGAAACGTCCAGTTGAATTGGAAAATGCATGAATGTAAACAAGGTCTTACTGACACCTTCCAGATAACATGTTTATGGGTAATTGAACTGATTACTAGAAGGTGCAAGATGGTCAGAAAACCATCCGGTACAGTGTTTATTTAAGTTAATTCCTGGGATGTACAGCACAGTGTCACCGGATTGATATGCTGAGTTCCTGATGACAATGTTACTCTGACAGTCAGAATTAAAAAGCCTGGCCTATCGATTTCCCCTCAGCCGCAGATGTCACTCAAGCAGAGGCACCATCGCAGACTTCGTGTTTGTGGTTTCGTTCACTCCCTCTCTGCCAGCTGCTAAATGAAAAAAGACGTCTCAGCAACTCATCTATATGGTAATGGTCTGATCTCCCACCTTTTGTCCGAGGCCTGTAGCAAATCAAATGACTAAATATGGGTTGTGCTCATGGAAAAAGTGAACTTTTCCTACTGTAAGAACTTCCGTCTCCATGACTGTGGGGGTTAGTTTCTGCTTTCTTCCACTGCCAGGAAAACTCTTGTCCAGTCTTGGAGATGAAAGAAATGCGTGGCTTTCTGGATGGGGCGAGTTCTAATCTGCCTTGAGCCCCTGGATACTCAATCCCTAAAGCTATGCCATTCGTTCTTCCAGGAACAATTAATATCCTTCCCATTTCCCCCACAACTTTCACTGGATTGTAATGCAGATCTCATGGCAAGCAACTGAGACTGGTCACAGCATGGAGCTGGCTGACAAATAATCCTGGATCTTGAAGTCTTTGAAAATCAAAAATAAGACGTTCTAATACTGGCCAGCGCGGAGCGAAATTAGCGGGAGATGAGTTCATGCGAATCTGCCAGGAAATTAGCTTGAAATGTTGGAATGTGTTGTCGGATACGAGATGACTGAAGGGCATAAGTTCAAATGCTTGGCCAAAAAAAAGGTTTAAGGTTAATCAAGACTGGAAGAACCAAACTTGTCGAGCTGCTGCCTTTTCACATCAAGGCTTCTATTTATCTGTTCCCTAATAAGGACCACTCTTTAAAAAAAATATCTTAAATTACATTCCGATTCCATTTATCCAAGCAAAAGAGAATGAAGATGTAGAGCAGAACTTGATTTCATCCATTGTGAACTGACTGGACCATTTAAACTAGACATTTCATACTAGAATAAAGCCAAATCTGAGTGTGAGTAACATACACAATACCATCGGGAACAAGGAATTGAATGCAATTGAACATTTGCGTTGACTTTAAAATATCAGGCTTGGACATACCTTCATCTTTGCTTCCTCGATCCGGAAACTCTAGACCTGTGTTGCCCAAAGGCGGCAATCCCAGATCTGTGGGCAGATGTAGGCCACTTGTGTTGTCCTCCATCAGCTGATATATCTGCTTCTGCATTGGCTGCAGATGCCAGTTGAGGCCGAAGAGGTGCATGACTATGGAGAAAGAGCAGTGGCAGATGGTAAATTTACATGTGTTGGAGCAGTGATTACTGATCATGTGCCTTGGTGTACATTATTGTAATTAAATTAGATTCACAAAGGAATACTATAGACACTGCATCAGAAAATTAACATCCTGAAGGGCGTGGGGTAATTAAACCAAGGCTGTATGAAAACAAATGTGTTTTGACTTGATTGATCTTTGTCAGTTTAAAAGCACCAAGAGAACCACAACCCATTGCAGATTAATATGGAAATATGACGTCATTACTCTCGCTGTTCTTGCTGCCGTCGGCGCTATGTTGTGGAGACGCTGTTTCATTGTGAAAGCGAAAGCACTTTGTTTGGGCTTCCAAAAGAGGACACAACTAGAAATCAGTGGTTAATTAACACTGTTCCAAAACAGTTCAACTCAAATATTAGAGTGTGTGCAGTGCATTTTACGGAGGACTATTTCCTGAACCTGGGAGTAGCCAGCCAGCTATGCACAAAGGTTGTTTCTATAAAGTGGGGCAATTCCAACCTCGCAAGTACAGTCTGGCACTTCTGACTCACAGCTTGTAAGTATGTTTTCTTATTTAACGAATTTGCCACTGACTATTCAAATGTGAGTTTTGAGCATTGTAGAGTTGTTCTTGTTGTTTGTCGTTTCGCCGATCACAAATGCAGACATTTTTTTTTTTTTAAGTAAATATAAGTCATTATAATCAGTAATTATGTCCCCACTGGATGCAACAAATGCCTCTTTTATAATGGGTTTTATTGTTTGTGTGTCGTTGCGCCGGGACACTGCATCACAAAATGGTAAGGAGCGTAACATTTCCGTCTCACACTTGCGATGTTCAGCCAATCACAACGCACTGGATAGCTGGCCAATCAAAGCACGCCTCGCTTCTCAGAACGATGAGCTTTGTAAAAATCTGCATGTTTCAGAAAGGCGGGACATAGAGGAGCAACAATAATGTACACTATGTGGAAAATTATGTGTTTCAAGAACATTAAAAAGCATAAACATTGTATTTCACCAACTACACAAAATAATGTTCTTTTTAGCAATGTCATATGACCACTTTAATATGTTTGTGTAAACAGTCATTTAAGTTATCTTAAATTGCAAAAATATTTCACAATATTTCATAAGAGAATACAAGACTTTATGGAACACAAAAACACAAATTCACTATTAAGACTTTTCCCTCAATAAACCTCAATAGTAGCTATGTTAGGTATTGGGTGGGCTTAAGGGATCTAGAAAATGGTTGTGCATTAAACTTTATATTGAACAGTGTTCTCTAATCCAGTGTTTCCAAACCAATGTGCCGCGGCACACTAGTGTGCCAAGAAAAGTTGTTGGGTGTGCCATGGAAAATTATCAAAAGCTTCCTATCTCTATTAAATTTCGTTATTATTATTTTAAATCAGTGGTCGTCGTTATGTCTGTTGGTTTTACTAAACCTTGTAATGCCATTGGATCCTTAAACTGTCAAACTAATAACTCCGCCCCGCCTCCATTCAGAACGAAGTGCCGTGACATGCAGTTTGAAGACAGACTTCTACTTCTTCGCAATGTAAGGGTAATAAAGATCTGATGTTTGAATAAGTACAGCGTTTTCTTTACTCAAGAAAAACGATGTGTCTATAAAGGCTAATGTTTTGTGTTTGAAGAGTCGAGAAGAAGCATTTGCCATCTATTGTAGCCAATTGCAATTTTGTATGTTTTAAATATCCTGTGCATAGCGGTTTATCTTTTATATCATGAGATCTTGGTCAAATGTATTAAACAATATTAAAAGCTGAGCACCCATGTAGCTACAATAAACTTTAACCTGAAAATTGATGAAAACATAATGCGATTAATTTACTGCATCAGATGCGGCCATTAAATGATGGACAAAACAGTCTTTCGCTTGTGAAAAACCTCATTAACGCCATTTGAGCATGATTTTCAGAAAATGTTAAGTGTCTAATCATATATAAACCAAAATATTAACTCTGACGATGCATTATTTAATTACTGGGAAAAAAACTTTCCCTTCTTTCTTGTTTTTGTGTGCTTAACTTTAGTGGTGTGCCGTGGGATTTTTTTACTTATCAAAAGTGTGCCATGGCAGAAAAAATGTCGGGAAACACTGCCCTAATCTTATGCGTCATGTAATGTCTAAAATTATTATTCAAAACTTTTGACCAGTAGAGTATGCACATTTATTTAAGTCACTCTGAAAACAAACTATGGTTCCCCCCACCCTTGGAGAAAACATTTTGTACATCCCCCAGAGAAAAGCCAGAGCCCACAGGGCAACATTTATTTTCATCCCCATTAGCTTACTAACACCCCCCATGGCTAAAGAGACAAAGAAATTATCAAGTCAGCAAGAACACAACAAGATGTATGGATGAATGCATGAGCAGCACAAGAAGACAAGGCGATATTTCACAAGGTCAACAAAAGAAGCAACCATTGGAATGAACTCTGGTGGTGCAGTGAACATGGAAGGAGGGGCCAGGCATGATGGATCACCAGGACGAGAATGGTCAGGACCAGCTTAGCCAGGCAAAACCTTGTCCTGGAAGTCTTCAGTCAGCAGATAAAATGCCAACAAAAGGCCTTGGAGTGCTTCTAAGTTCTAAGCACAGGATGTAAATAACCAAAATGTAATTAAGATTATGATGCTAGAATATAGTCTTCATATCAATAAAAAAAAAAAGTATTTACTTTACCGGCAATTGGAAAGTACACACTTTTGAGTATGCAGCAAGACAGCATTATTGAGATTCATTAACATATCATAAAATGCATTGTGCACTGTTTGCGTTTACATGTTAAGTGTTAGCATGTATCAAAATTCATTATTACTTAATGCTGCAGTTCGCTTGTGCTCTCAAAAGATTCAGAACAGCCTGATATAGCAACATTTGCTCTACTATTGGCTGGACTAATCTGTTCAAATTTAAAGTAAAAAAGTGGATAAAAACAATAAAAAATAGCACAGTATCCAGGCACTTCTGGCATACTAATATAAAAACACCATGATTAGAGATGAGATATACTTACTATAGTGCTGATAGTGTGCATATTGAGATGCAGCCACAGTAAGGAAGACAACGGCTGTCGACACAAACTATGGTGAACTATGGCAATGTCGGAGTATATAAAACAATTGATCCTGAGCCATGTCTCTTTCCCATGCTCTATTTCTCTCCCTACGTGAGTTGCCGTTTCTCCTTCATAAGTACAGAGCTGGTTTCAAATTGCACAAGTGGCTTTCTCTGCCACACAGTCTTGACAACCTGTAGTGACAATTCAGGGCTAAAATTACTTTTCCGCTCCACTCAATATCTCAGAGAGGTGACAATGTATTTGTTTTGTGTAGCGGCAAATATCTTGTCTCAATCAGGGTGAGAAAAGGTCTAAATGAATGATTTATTCTTCTGTCAAAACATTTGTGAAAGAAACCTATAGCTGGGATAATTACCAGACCCTCACTAAATCTTTATTTTTGTGTGACAGAACACTAAAATTGTTCTGCAGATTTGTAGATTAAATAAAACAAAAACAAAACAAGGAATAAACTTATTGGTGTTTACAAGACACAAAGACAACGCTCATAACCTACACAAATTGTTAAGTAGCAATGACCTTCATGCTTATTGTAGGTATATAAAGTGATGATTTGAACAACTTAAAAATCAAAGTCCAACCAGATGAATCAGGAAATGTCTGGCACTGGACTCCAGACTGGCACAAAACAATTCATGTTTTCATTAAATATAATCTTACAAATCATAAACTGTTTCATGCAATTTCATGGTGTTGGGTGTTGTTGTGGTTGTTGAAGGATCTTTTCTTTCAAAATAAAATCACACAGACAGCATGAACATAACTATAAATAGGGAAAAGTAGAAGAAGTGAAGGTACAGTCAAACTAAAATTTATTCAGACACTTTCTATATTTCTCACATTATCACAATTTATTCGCTAAAGTTTAGAAAATGGTAATAAAATATGACAAGAACTCAGAGTTAAACTATGTCAGAACAAAATAATCTGGATAATGTCAGATAACTTTGATTGAAAGGTATGCAATTAATTAGGTTGAATAGATGTAAGTTATTAAATTTAAATATACAATTAGATAATACCATTATAGGTCAACCAATTACCAAGAGATGCTTAATTTTGTTCAGTCTGTGGCGTAAAAAGTTTGCTTAAAAACACTTAAGCAAAGCATGGTCAGGTCAAAGTGTCTGAATAATGTTTGGTCCCATTTGTTTTATTAAATTTTACTGGTATTCCACTGTATGAAGTATGTATGGGTATAATACTGTCACAGTTTACTTAATTTTTTGCTATTCTCACTTACATAAATTAACTATAGTATTTTGCACCCACTAGTAATAAAAACATATTAAAACATTCAACAATTATATCTGGTGTCTGAAATGTTTGGTTTGCCTGTACTTTGTTCATTAGGGTTGGGGGGAGGGGGGTGGTGGTACACCAGCTGATTGGTTGAAGTGGTGTTTATGGAGGGAAAGATGTGCCTGAATTCATTTTCAAAGAAAAACAAAGAGCTTTGTCTAATTGCTTCATTGGACCTTTGGTTGGATATCTTTTGTCCTGCTTTACATGTTGTAAAATCAATGATCCTTAAGATTCTGCAAAGATGTGCTTGCCCTAGCTTAACCAGAAGCATCAAATTGGCAGTTTTAAAAGCCCAGTTCACAGCTCACAAACTGCGGATCAAACTAATCGTGACAAATGGAGAGTTCTGCTTCGCATCCCATCCATGTTCGGTCATTAATTAAAGCCATATTATGTGGTAACCACACCACATTTACTAAATGGTGAAAATGTGGCCTGAAAAATTATGAAGCCTTTCGAAGCATTGCCACGACGGATGAGAGTGGCCATCCTCCGGCTTACTCAATCAATAGCCATTTGGAAAATTGCAGGCTGCGCATTTTGTTGATTGCATTCCGACATATTCGGGCATTCCTGAAGAAAGGTCTGAATGTTGCCGTTACTTTTGCAAGAGAGCATTTGTAGAGCCGATAAAAACTTGTGGCTTTCTTGAGAGACAATATAAATGCAAACGACCGGGCACCTCCGCCCTCGTCAGTACCGCTGGAATTGACTATGTCAAAGGCGGACAGACACGCTACGAGACAGATGGCTTGGTTTGTCATTACCCAAGATCGAGTAAGGCATTCCTTTAGCTCGCTCTCTTTTTCTGCTGCACATTGGTTGATTTGTGACTATGTGGGAGGAAGCAGAGAATACAGACTGTGCGCATGGGCAGTGGGGGTGGACAATCGTATCAAAGGCATCATGGGTCTAGGTGTCATTCCAAATGTCCAAGTAATTGCTCCTTCAAGGGGCCCATCTTCCATCTGGACCCCTTTGCAACTTTTCCTGTCTAGCTCTGATGTAAAATACCTCACACACTACCCGGTTACCCCCCGCTACCAAACCTCATTATGATTTATGTCCGAGCTGTCCCGGTTTCTATGATTTCCAGAGTGCGTTGGGAAGAGTCCAGCTTATGAAATATGTTTCTCCGGCTAGCCCACACTCTTCCATCATCTAAACTCACTCTCTTTCTCTCTCTCTCTCTCTCTCTCTCTCTCTCTCTCTCTCTCTCTCTCTCTCTCTCTCTCAGCTGTTAGCCAGGCTCCCTGAGCAAGGAGCAAAGCACGGACAGGTGGAAGCAGACTAAGCTGCCTGTTTTTTAATGAGGGTTCCGCTGGAACGGCAAGTGGAAAGACCCCACGACCTGTTGAGAATAAAATGGCAGCCGTGCTGAAATGCAAGTCTGGATGCACACAACATCCCTGCAATCTCTACATTGGCAGGCCACTTTGGCAGATCCGTGCAAGCCAATTAGAAAGCAGAAAGCTTGAACAAACTACTGCTTCAGTCTGAGAGGAACACAAGCTCGTTCCACTTCTGTTTTAAACCTTTGCAACACCTCCTGAGAAACAGACAACAACAAAAGACACCAACTATCCCACATTTACCTCCAACAAAAAACAGCTTTATCCCAGGACAAAAAAAAGAGGACAATGCTGGAATCTGAGTTCAGAGTAGTCACGGGCTGAGAAATGCCATTTCTTGCTCATCCGTCATAGAATGGACAGGGCACATTAGTAAGCATATGGTTAATTAATTCCCCTTAGACACTTGAATGGATGAGCGTTGAACACGGCAGCTCTCAGTCCTCTCATTAGCAGTCTAATTACTCTGACACCCCTCCTGCAAGGATCCTGGTGCGCAAGATCTTTGGCACTTTTTGGGCAGCTATCTCATTTTCGACTATGGAATCTTTACCCACAAACTTATCTGGAGACAGAAAGGCCGATGTGAAGATGTCAGTCATCACTTTGGCAAATTGAAGCAAGACAAACACGATGACAGGTTTGAGCAGTGCCCTTGCTTTACACATGGTTATAGTAGGTATTCGGAGGGTTTACATTTATTATAACAAAGGGTGGTTGAGGGATACTACTTCATTTATTGAAGAGTTTGTTCTTGACTGAAGAAAATTTGTCTTTTTATAGCTTATCTTTAAGGTTACTCACTTGCTTACTTTCTTTGAGCACACATGGATTTTAAGCCCTTAAAAAAACACAAGTAGGTGTCAAATCAATCTGCAGACAAACCAGTGAGACCTTGGAGAGCACTCTTGAGTGTTAAGTTTTCCCAGTCATGAGTGCCTTTTCACCAAAACTCCCAGTGGAGCTTCCTCTTTTGTGCCTTCCTCTGGTCTAACATCAAGTTCAGATTGTTGGCTATAAATGAGAGGCAGTGAAATGCACATCATCAGCAAGTTAGTAGATCAAAAAGTCTTAAGCCATTTTTCACTTTCACACTGAAACTTAGAGGAATCTGTCAGGAGTGAATAATATCTCTACACTGGTAAGAATGCGTATAAAGTCGGTCCAAAGAGAATGCACTTTTCCAGAATGTCTTGATAAAACAGCTTCGTCCGGGAACTTACCAATTTACAAGGCGGTTTCTGTCCACCATTGATTTAACGCTAATTGCAAAGAAAGTTCCCCTGGGGCGACCTGGTGCTAAGTGGTCAAGGTGCTCAAGGGTAACATGGTGACCGAGCAGGTCTATGACCTAACTTCCCAGTTGCAAAGTCTTCCACATTTAGGTTAAAGCAAGTCTCCTCATCATAATTTAGGCTACCATAAGCTTTCTGTGACACAAACCCACAACCTACACAAGTCCTATAACCACTACAAGTCCTTTCAACCCCAGAACATCAATCCCTTGACAATCCAACACTGTGGATTGACAAAAATCCATTTGGCTGAAGGTAAAACTGAAAATGCATTAGTCTGATTGTAATAATGAAGAAACAAAGAGACCGAAAACAAAAGACTGGCGCTTCAAAGTCAATCGGCAGTTAGAGAGAGTGTCTATGACTGAGGTTGCATGTTGGGCGGCACAATGAGGGCCCAGCACGCTTAGAAATGAACACCAAGGGAAGCTGATGACCTTCAGATGCCGAGGACATAATGAACTTCTTAATGAGCATGCCACCACTGAGAAAATGGCATACCACTTCCAATTCTGCGATCTCACTCCTTTCAAGGAAGCGGTTCTTTCAAACTCTACAGTAAAAATAATAGAGGGGAAATGGCAAAAACTATGCAGCAAGTCAAAAACATCTGTCAGGAGGTTTAATTGGGTTCATTAGACAACACAGCTAGAGTTTCCAATTACAGGCCTACATAATTAATTGCACTTGAAATTAAATATATTTTCTCATCAGCTTTTAATTAAACGTGACCCCTTGTTGTTGATTGAATCCCAGATTCTCAGGGTGAGCTACAGTTTCATGTGTGTTTACCTGAGGTGCTCAGGGAGATGAGCTTGATTTTGGAAGAGGGTTAGGATGGGGTGGGGTGACTGTAATTACATGGAGTGATTAAGATACATCGGCTTGGTGGGCTTCGCGGAGCTCCTAACAAGGTCAAAAGCTTAACTAGTCCTCTAGCTAACTCCGAGAATAACTTAATTAAGCACAGTGCTTAGGCATTAAATGTAGACAACAGTATCTAGTTTTGTTCCAACATTTTGTGAGCTGCTGCTTAGTAAGCAGACGCCACTTAAATGTATTTTCAAGACAGAAAATGGATGCTCTATATAGGCAGCAATTCTGCATGGAACACACATAGAGCATCTTGCAGGAAACACACAGGAGGCATCCCTCACCATTGATTGCTGCAATAAGTAAATGTGGAGAGAATACATTGCATACTGTACATAATTATTATGGGAGAAAAAAATATACAAGTACAATGATTCACATTTTAAGACAGCACAAAGACAGGTTAAAGCATTTATGATGCCTTAAACCTCAAGGTAAGCAAGGCAGCTATTAAAGGGATAGTTCACATTCAGTTGTTGGTCACCATTGACTTCCATAATATGGGGGAAAAACACTATATTGAAGGTGAACTATCTCTTTAAAGTAAGTCACATGCACCAAACAAATAGTGCACCTCATACAAAGTGCAAAAGAGTACCTTAAAATACAGTTTGAAACAAAGCTGAGCAATTTTCAGCTAAAATACATTTAATTTAGGTTCCACATCACTGTACAGAATCACAGAGAGTAGCAACTATGTTTTTTTTTTGTTTTCTTGTATCTTTTGGTCAACAATAGATGTATGGATGGATGGTTAGAGTTCATTTCAGTTCTATGCTGTATTTTTATACCCTCAGTGCCTAAGCTGTGAAAAGCTGTTTATCTCTAATAATGAAGACACATCTGTGCAATCTCCATTTGGATGCACCTTGTGCAAATTACTTTGCACTCAATTTTTTCCTCATATTTTCAACTTAAAAATATTATTTCATTCTGTGGGCTCTACGTGAGATTGCGCGTAACAATTTACATTCTAAGCAGGCCCATATTATGCATAGCCATTTCAAGCTGTCTTATAAAATATATTGGGTTATACAAAACATTATTGTTATTATTGATTTACTCTTCAAGGTATGGACACACTTTAGTTGGAACTGCTAGAATAGCTCGTATCTTAGAATCTTACATGTAAATTGTATTTTCTACTTATTTCATGGGATTATATGAACCGCATAACAAAATTACTAGCAGACGCCTAGAAACATTCAGCACCACAGAAATCAGTGTTCATTCTAATATGGAGCATAACTAATACAGCTTTAATAAATCACAGACAGTTAATAATTCTATGTAGTCACTGTTTAACTAAAGAAATATTAACCACACACACAAAAAAGTAAAAAAATACAATCAAACCACGATCCCAGCATGATTTGTTGCTATGGTTCAATCATATCTCACTTTATCCGCTGTTCATTATTGATTTGGTTCACTGACCAAGCTGAATACAGTTATGGGACACTGAAATTTCCTGACAATGTGAGAAATCAATAATGTTAACTGTAATCTGCAGGAGCTGAGCTTTCAAATGATTGAAAAGTAAATCACATATAGCAACTTTATGTGTCGCTACTTTGGCACAATGTGGAAAGAGATTAAATTTAACACAAAAGTCATATCAGTGTCTTTCAGTAAGGCAGCGTACAGATAATCATCAGCAGCTTGGATTCAGAGCAGAGGTGTTTAAATGACAAAACATTACTTCTGTTTTTACAATTATCCTTAGTATTACAATAAGAGTAGAATGTATAACATGTACAAATAAACATTTTAAACCAATCGAAGGTTGTTTGTTGACCATCAAGTTGGTTTACACTTGTCAGGCTTGTCTGGCTTTAGAATAGTTTTGGTCTCCTTTCAGATCAGCTAAACAATCATAAATCAACTAAGAGCTGCAAACCACCTGCAGGCTTTTCTTTTTAAGAACCAAAAAATAAACATGTAATTTCTGATATCTGTCACACCTCTGATACAATTTCAAGGATGTGTGAGAACGTAGAGTGGTAACTTACCAATAAAGTAAGCCAACAGGAACACCAGGGTGACGGAGATGAGGATGGCACTGAGGGCAGCACATTTCCAGTTGCAGTGCTTATAGGGTTTCTTCAGGCTAAAGGCAGGCCGTGAGAAGGTGTTCCGCGGCAGGGGCCGGGGAGGGGGAGAGTAGACCGTGCTGGACGTCAAAGGGTAGCCAGGTGAAGTCGTGCAGTACAAGGGCGAAGTCCCGCCAGGCTTGAACAGAAAGTGTCTGCCGAAACACCGAAAGCGCTATTGCTTATGTTCACAAAAATGGTACATTAAAGAGTACTGTGTGGTAAGTGTTTTCTCATCATGGTAAACAGTATCTGTAGAGTGTGTAGGCTTGATTCCCCGCACTGGTCAGTACTGCTGTCGCTAAGCACTTTTCCAAGCTGTTGCCATAGCCACATCTGAGCACTGGCAGCAAGACACACTGTGCCCCGTGGGGTGCGTTTTATCGGAATTCTGAATCGATATCAAATTGAATTTACAGCGCGAGTGACCACAGTGGATTCTTATTAATACAAGCCCTCGTAGTGACTTCTAATTTACCTTAAGGTGCGTGTTCCGAAAAGCTGTGGGATATCGCAGGATGTACATTATCAAGACTGTTTATACACTGTGGATGGCGTAATCTTTGGTGAAGTCATTGACTTTAAAAGCACTGTGAAGCTGTACTGACTAGACGAGGGGAAACTCAGAAACAAAACATGTTATGCTAATGTGGTACAAGAAAAGGAACAACAGAATTGCAAAAACTCCTAAGCCTAGCGCACACTACAAGACAGAAGCTTGTCATATTGGTACATTGCTATATGCCAAAATGTGTAGCAGGTTCATGAATAGGTTTAGGGATTGTAGTTAGCAATATAAATACAAATGATCTTGCAAATTGCCTATTTCTGTCTGAGCCAAAGCCTCATGGGCAATGCTCCGGAGTTTGATTCTTTTCTCAATGTCCTTTTTTCTTGATCCCATCCCTAGCTGTCATTCACTGTCCTGACCCAATAAAATACCTCTATACATAACTTTTTTAAAAGCCTTTCGCTGATTACAAGCATTACGTTTGTTACTTAAATGTCGAAAATGTGGCCAAAAAAAAACAAACAAACACTATCAGGCGATTTACTTAGAATTTCACCTGCCATAGCTCTAATAAAAAGATAGTTTACCCAAAAAGTATATTTGTGTTACCATTTACCCATTTTCATGCTTTCTCAAATCTGTATAATTTCAAGGTACCTGGCTTCAGTCTTGTAGTGTGCACTAAAGGACTTATGAACAGTTCCTTCGAGAAGAATGCTAATGCATTCAGGGTTAATTAGAAAAGTTAGTTTGTGTTAAGAAATAATTAATGCAAAAAAACAAATACACAAGAAAACATGCAATTTATACAGTAAGTGATGAAACATGTTAGATTCTGTTACAAATGTCACTATGTAATGAGAAACGAGTATGCACAGGTACCACTATGCAGCATGGCAAAGCAGATTCCGGCAGCCGCGGTCAGATCATGCAACATACCCTTCAGTGTAAGCGCCGTCGCGGCGAGCTGTGGCCAGTATGTCCATCTCTATAAAGTTGTCCTGTAAAGTCTCTAGGAATGTCTGCTTTGCTATGTTTCTACACACAGGTGGAGAGATGGACAGATGGAACGAGAGTGAGACATGCATGCAAGAGGTAGACAGATGTGCAAACACAAAATTGCGATCACCCGGCGAAATTCTGTACATGGACAGAGTGGAGAGTCCGACAAGGACAAACAAACCCCAGCTTCCAATGACAGGGTGCTGGTGCCGGATCCGGAGCCCAATTTGGAACCATTCCAATTTATTTCAACTGCAGTAAGAGCAGTCTTCAGGAGCAAAAACATAAATAAATAAATCTCTAATCTAAACCTATTGTTGTTAAACCATTAACCGAAAAACATCAGAGAACAGACAGCGGGGGAATCTCCACATCAAATAATATATTTTTAAAAACAACTCCTCAGACTGATAAGACTGATATTAAACAAAACTAGATCAAGCAAAAGTAGATCTTTACCATTATCTTTTACAAAGCGGTTTAAATCGGAAAACACCCATTGCAATTAGTATTTAATTAAACAACAGTTTGTTCCCAACCTCTTATCTAGTTGCAAGGGTGCTGATGTTTTGCATAACAGCACTCGCTCTACCAGCTTTTGTGAAAGCAGTTTTAAATGTTCAATTGTTTTGGAAAGGTACAAGAAAGTGATGCACTGTGGTTTAAAAACATAGCTAGTTATAAAAATGCTCGTCTCTCCAGTCAGTTGAAATGTGGGTCGGTTCTGAAAGAAGTCTGCAAGTTCCACAGTTCGGCACCAGCACTATTTCGGTGGAAGTGGGGAAGCAGAGACATTCTTATGGAACTAAAGTGATGTGTTGGGGGTTTTATCCCCGTGAAACCCGGCACGCCCCACCCGAGAGTGCTCGCGCTCTTTTACCACACATGTACCTTGTGTTGTACGACCCATGCCCCTCTCTGCAAGCATCCTGTTCTTCTCTGATAAACATTAGAGTATTCTGGCTCCTTTATGATTATGGTTAGAAGAAAACAAGGCATTACTTTTCTAATCACTTCTTCACGTTCTTTGTGTTTAAGGGGCTGACACAACACTTTTCAGAAATAATCACATATGACACTGACATAATTCTCAAGTGGTTACTCTAAATCCTGCTTTATTGCAGTTTTTAAATAATAAATGGTTTCATAAAGCAGAGGTTTATTAACATTCAGAGAGTGTGCATAACTCAGTGTGCATTCAATGAAGCATGTCTGCTGTAGCTCCGTGCCCCCTGAGATGGCTGTTCCATAAGGGGAGACTGAGATAATGCAATGGAGAAATGCACCGTCAACATGTATTGGGCAGGCACAACACCTTCAATTCAACAAGAGAAAATTGTTTGTTTTCTTTTCTTCAGTGTTGTTCCAGACTGCCTGCCTGCTCGGCTGATTGTCTTTGGCCGGCTTACTTACATTTGTTGGTTTGCTTGGGCATTGGGAGACAAATTAAAGTTTTAAACGAAGAGGAGAAGGGCCCAGAGGCCGGTTTGAAGGAGAAAGAAAAGAATGCATAAAAGCAGCCAATAAAAGAATGGCACTGCCTGGCTTTCATCCAATGGAAGGGTTCAGTAAGCCTACATATCCAGGGACTCATCCAACCCATTCCAGCCCGCTGTACAAAAGTCGTGCGAGGGTACCATTACAAAGCCATTAGCTAAAGCCTAAATGACAGGCCATCTTTCACTGCCCTTGTGGATATTACTAATGGTTCCAATTTCATCAGAGGGATTCGGATAATTGATCGCTCTTTTTTTTAGATAGGAGGGAGTTGTGGAGGGTGGGGTGTGATGTCACTGATTTGCTCGGTTTCCGCCACTCTTCTCTTGTCGCAAATCGGCTGGCATGGCCATCTGTTTCCCTCTCCCATGGGAATACCTGGTCCAGATTAAAGTTTGGGGAAATCCATGATGTTTAATCAGTCATTAAGTTGCTAACTGTCCCTCCGCAAATTCAAATTAACATTCATTTTCCTGTTGAGTGGACCGTTCACATCCATGCTGGTCACAAATGCATCAAGATGACAAAGAAACAGCGAGTTTCTGAGCAAGTGCCTTAATGCATATGCTTATTATTAAACATAAATGTTAGAATACTTTAATTTTTATTTGAAGCAGTGGTTTTTAGGGTCTATGGGAAGATAAGAGACCATGTCTGTCATGTGGGTTTAAGTTTGGACTGCAATGTATTTTTTCTTTTATAATCCTACCTCTACCATAATTTCCTACTGCTCTCTATCCAAATGAAGCAAAAGGTATGGGTTATATAGTACTTTACTACTAAATTAATGAAAAAATATATTTTGTGAAATACGAACACAAATTAAGCTCAGTTTAGGATCTCACCTCCTGATTATTATACATCCTGATTATGTTAATACATATATTGTTGACCCTGGAACAACATTTTAATCCCAAAATTTTATCTTGACCATTTCCCTACACCTAAACTTAACCACGAGTAATCCCTAAAATCAGAGGAAATGATAGATGAATGACAGTGATGTACAAGTAACAAACACTGATTGTAAGCCTAAACTTCACAAAAATTATAAACTTGTTCTTCAAATCTGATTGGTTAATAACAATGTTGTTACAGGATCAACACAGATGTTGTTACAGGATCAACACAGATGTTGATCCAGGAACATGTCGCATTTGGTAAAATCAGGTTCTGCTTTAGGATTATCTTGGGAAACATTACATGTATTGTATCGAGAAAATATTGATTTTAGTAAAAAGAAAAATCTGCATTTTATATTTTGTAATGATATAACACACTGAGTTTATTTTTGCATTTTATTTTTTTATAGTTTTCTTGAGATTCACCGGTCGTATAGAACTTGGTAAGAGGCTCCACAAAAATGAAAATACAAAAATGTAGCTTTAACTCTGCAATCCCAACCATTGCAGTTTTGAGATTTGAGACCAGTGTTATACAGATACTCTTTAGCACAAAGTCTGAAAAGCCCAAAACTTTCACAGCAGCTGAAATAAATATGAGCCACTTGGGTTCGCTGGGTTGAGCAGTGCAGGAGGTGGAGGTAATGTGAGTATCAGTAAGTATCATTTCTCTTCAGGCTGGTCTGACAGCCCTGATTTGCCTCCGCTATGCATGATGAGCAGCCTGTGCAATGCAAACAGACATCTGAGAGGTTCTTGACTGATCTCCTCCGCACAAGTGCCTCAGATAGAAGCAAACAGAGCAAGGGCTGATGGGAGAAAAATAAGGAGCTGAGTTTGTAGCAAAGACCCCCTTCAGAAACTTGAGAGAATTTTCCCATCTAATGCATTTGGGCTTGAGATATTAGACTGCCCAGAAAGCCCAGACATAAACAATGCCTTTCTCTTGTTGTATATTTAGTCATGTTTTAAATGCATTCTGGCCTGATACAGGAATTTATGTAAAAAACGGAGCCGCATGAAACTTTGGTGTGACAGACCGTAAAGCTTAATTTAATTTTCAATTCAGCTAAAACATTTTTTAAAAACTTGAAATGTACAAATTAATTAATTGATTAATATAAATTAATTAATTTATAATTAATTAATTTACCCGATCTTATTGGAATGTTTCAAACAAAACACTTTTTTATTGAAAATATTGTTTTAATGGTCAATTAATCTTTCCAATATTGCTTTCCAACCTTTTAGTCGTAAAATCCCTTTAACAAAAGTCTGATGCTTAATGATATCAATGTCAGGAGGTGAAACTATTTTTGGTGGGAAACCTATTAAATAATATATTAAAAATGCATCCTATTATATAAGATATTAGTAAAGTATAGAACAATATATACATACACATATATATATATATATATATATATATATAAAAACGTCAAGCTCAAATAAGCTAACTGGCTAACTTTGCCTCTTTATTTCCATCTTGGGTTCCATTCACTATTAAATTATTAACAGCATTTCTGCGTTTTAAATTGACCAGAGCATTTTGACAGTCTGGAATATTGTTTTACATATATGCAATTTATTTAAAAGTCTGAGACATCAAAATGTACTGCATAAGAGGAAAGTCCCATTAAACTATACTGTGCATCAAATAGAGCTAAAAGGCTACAGAAAGACTCATTAAGTATGAACAGTGAAGTTGATCTTTTAAGCAGATACAAACAGCGTTAAACACTTCATGCAGCCAGCATATGCATGCCTTACGATGCATTATAAACATCTAATTTAGAGTCACTCAATTCTGTTTGACTGTTTCATTAGCCATTTTACCTCATCATAGACCCAAACGTACCTGGTCTCTAGAGGAACGTTGCTGTTGAGAAGCCAGTTGTCCTGGGCACTGCCTGAGTCCTGGGCACTTGTAGGACCTTCATTGGGAGCTGAGCTATCGGTGGGCGCTGGGCTTGGGTTACTGCGCTGGGTGTAGTTGCTGCGGCTCAGAGAGCCAATGGAGGAGGCGTGATGCTGACTAGGGGAGTGGGAGTGTGACAGGGGCAGCGGTGGCGTCCGCAATCGAGAGTGGTTCTGGAACGAGCCCTCTGAAATGAGAGAAAGACCCTTATCAGCACCTAAATAAATACAATTACTGCAGTGTTCATTAGCATGTGCGGTACATACATTTGTCTCTAACGTATTTCTGATACTGCACAAGTAAACGAGTCAATTTTCATTATCCAAAATTTTATTGGAAATTGTATAGTTAATTGCTAAGGCAGAAGTTCCAAAATTGTCCTCTAGGGGCGCACAATACAATGTTGGTAATGGCAGAATACAGCAGGAAATTCCTGCTAGCAGCTGCTCAAGCAACATAGAACAGAATTTTCTCCAATATAACTTTCCAAACCAATTTTTGTAAAATCCCTGTAACTAACAATAGCCTGGTGCTTAATGATAGCATCCTCCAGGAAGTGACATCAATTTGGCAGGAAACAACAGCACAAACATTCAAAGTATTCTGTGATGTTTAGTGGTATGAATCTTAATACAAAACATCCCATCTTGTTACATAAAATAATATAAATCAGTATAATAATATGTGACCCTGGAGCACAAAACCATCCTTAAGTCGCTGGGGTATATTTGTAGCAATAGCCAAAATTATAGGTCAAAATTATAGATTTTTCTTGTATGCCAACAATCATTAGGATATTAAGTAAAGATCATGTTCCATGAAGATATTTTGTAAATGTCCCACTGTAAATATATAAAAACATCATTTTTGATTAGTAATATGCATTGCTAAGAACTTAATTTAGACAACTTTAAAAGGCAATTTTCTCGATATTTAGATTTTTTTGCACCCTCAGATTCCAGATATTCAAATAGTTGTATCTGGGCCAAATATTGTCCTATCATAACAAACCATAGATCAATGGAAAGCTTATTTAATCAGCTTCCAGGTTATGTTTAAATCTAAATAAAATAAAATAAAATTAAGACTGGTTTTGTGGTCCAGGGTCACATATAAAAATGTCAAAACACTGTAAAAAAAAAAGTATAATAACTTTTAACTGACACCGACCTCATGTAAGCTAACGTTGGCTCTTTATTTACATCCTTTTAGGTTCTATTTTTTAACTGGTTCATTAACAAGTTATAATTAACAAAAGATGCATGAGCTCAAGATTGACTAGAGCATATTTTTTGAAAGTCTGGTATACTGTTTTAGATATAAACTTCATTAAATTACACTAAGAAAATTCTGTATAGATACAGCCTAGTGTATTGTTTTAATATGTCTGACACATCTTCGGATTACAAAGGCATTTGTTGCCAAAAAGCCCTGTCCATATTTAGAATTGGCTAAAAAAGTAATCTACATAGTGTGAATTAGATATTGAGGCAAGGGACATGCAACACAGACAGCAATTTGCAGTTATTTTATTTGTGTATAATTCTAACAAATACCATTAATGGTAATGGTATAGCTAATTGCTTTGGACAAATTCATGGTAAACTCTGTACAATGATAACATGTGCAAATTATGTGGGTAATGTGGAAATTGTTTTTTTACAGTAGATAATTGTGATTATGTCTATGGTATTAGAATTAAAGTGAGAAGGTTACTTGGGTAACAAGTATAACTAGACCCGTGTTGAAAAAAAGTTAAAAATAAGATGTTTTAAAAAGAGACACCCAGCGTCTACTATTCTGTGCCACATCCAAATAGTGCTTCGGCTTCTACTAACAGCTGGAATCTCACAAACACTCATCAGGTAAAATACGCTGTTGACAATCTGTCATTATCAAGTAGACTGAATTACCCTCGTCAACCTGTTTGAAATTCACGCCATGATCAACTGCAGTTTGTGTGGATGGACCCGACAAGACCGCTTCAGCTTCCGACAAAGCATTTGTCTCCTAAAGCCACTTTGCGTCATGGGAGATGGGGGCGATCAGACACGAGATTGTGAGCATCAGATTGTGGCAATCCAGACGCAGATAAAGACCCTTGTGTCCTTGTGCACTCCAAAGCCATTCATTTCCATATCTGCTAAACCATTCATCAATCAATAAACTAGCGCCTCATTGCACTAAGAACCCTTACTTAACAAGAACAAAGCAGTTTAATTTTACACCTGTCAACAACACGCTTCCACGGCCTCTTTACTGAGAGCTTAGGCTGTTGTTAAAGGTGAGGCTAATGCCCTAAATATGTTTTATTTACATGTATAAACAACTTTACCTTCAGTCGCTAAAGATAACATGTTAAATATGTTTTGTTTATATTTATGAGCAACTGTCATTAGTTGAGAAGATATCGCTTATGCGTTAAAGATGTTTTGAGATTTATGAACAACTTTAATCCATGTAGCACTAATGTGCTAAATATGTTTATGAGAAACTTTCTTTAAAGGTACAGCTAATGTGCTAAAGCTGTTTTTACATTAATTTGTTTAAGGTAAGGCTTATGTGCTAAATTTGCTAAATGCAATAAAGCTATGTTCTATTTACATTTTTGACCAACTTTAATTCGTTAAAACTATAGCTAATGCACTACAGATGTTTTATTTAAATTCAAAACAAGTTTATCTTCGTTCATTAAAATGCTTACCTAAATGCAGACAGTACAAAGTCCAAAACACACTTCCGAGGACATCATTTCACAAACTAGGTATGTGAAAATGCTAAATAATTGTAAATTATATGTATACTATTATATGACACAACCTTTTAGTAGGCTAACTGACAGATATTAAACAAATAAATAGTCCACACATACTGTCGTTGCAAAAATCATAATCTTCACAAGAAAGAAAAAACAAGGATTATGCATAATAATGAGGAAATCCTTCACAGCAGTATATCCGAAGTCCGACAGTAATTGTCTTTTGTTACTAAAGCAGAGTTGATGGCTGTGTTGATGGCTGTAGCTGCAATGCTTTTAAGGAAATGAAGATGGAGACGGGACTTCTTAGAAACTGTCAGCACAATCTGGAGAAGTTGTATCTGTAAATTCATTCTTTCTAAATTACCGCCACCGCAAATATAAAACAGAAAATATTAAATAACTAGTCAATCCTCAGGTTTTGGATAACTAGTCGAGTATCCTGACCTATCCACATATTTTCCTTACACCATACGTGTGAGTATACACATCTTATACGCAAACCAATAGGTCTTGCAGATGCAAAATGTTGTTATGGTTGCTTGACTAAACTGACCTTCATAACCACTAACTTTTCTAACTTTTATAGCAAAAACATGGACAACAATGCATGACATTGAGCTTCAACTAATACAAATCCTGAATCATTCCTTTCTTTTGAATACTGCAAAAAGTTGCGTGCCTCGAAGGTCTTACCGTGGTTTCACACACCAAGCGACACAGTATGTTCTCCGTTGGAGGCATGTCACCGGGGTGAAAGAATGCTAGTTCTCACTTCACTCATATGACTAAATGAGTGCTATCCACCATGTGGTGGGTGCACATTTTTACTGAAGATCATTATGGGATGCGTCACTGACAGGAACCCCGTTACTTTTTTTATTCCCTTTCATTTTGGGCACAGGGCCAGATCATTTGTCAGAGCCAGTGACAGATGGGCCCATACCAAGCCGCATTCCCACAATCCTACGCTACCAATTACTCAGAGCTCTGTTGCATCTCTGAGCCAAGCTGATGATGGCCCTGATGAAACCGGATCAAAACAGACGGAGAGCTGGAAGAGAGGTAAACCATTTCCCCTGCACTATAAAAGTACGCAACATGCAGGCGTATTACTACTATGAAAGTGATGACATTCAAAGAAGGTTAATGTCAACAGAACTTGATTAATTGGTTTGTTTGACGGTCTGAATTTGTATTTTGTTATGCTTTTATTTTTTCTCTGCTATTGCAATTTAAAATGCAGTGTGCAATAAGTAATTCATATGTTGATTTCCTAATGAATATAAAAACTGTGGCTCAAATGAAAATTTTGCCAGGGAAAATCAATTATAGAAGTACAGCCCCTCAGGTAACAACAACAACAGTATAAACAGCATAGTGTTCCTGTGGCTCAGTGGTAGAACATTGTGTTAACAGCGCAAAGGTTGTGGGTTCAATTCCCAGGGAACACACATACTGACAAAAAAATGTATAACCTGAATGTACTGTAAGTCGCTTTGGATAAAAGAGTCTGATAAATGTATAAAATCCCATTATATATGTTATTAATGCTACAAATAATAATAGACTTACAACAAGGTTAGGCGAAGCATCACCCCGTTTCTAAACATCTAAACTTTTTTGTTGTGTTTTTGGAACAAGTTTTTCTTAACGCAGAGTTTTATTCCCTAAGCAGCCAGTAAACAGAAGTGCTGATGCGGCGTTGAAGGGTTGGAGCTTTATTTCTATTGAAAAGCACAGAAGGTAAGGCTCATTCAGTTCCTTGAGACAATGAACATAATAAGAGGAGAAGCAATGATTCAGCAGGAACATTTCAGCGCAGTCCAGAAGGACATGTAAGAGTGGAAAGTCTCTGAGCGATCTAGTTTGCACAATTCCGTTCGCCAGTAAAGAAGTTTGTTGTTCCATTAAAGAACAGACAAATCAGGAAAAGTTCTTAGGTCTCCAATGGTCTCCAAAAAAGAAGCAAAGTATTGTTTTACTCATCATAATTAAAAAATTTTTACACACTTCCGAGTACAACATTTTACAGAAAATTAAGCCTACCGTAAGACTTTTTAAAATTATCTTATCCTTTGTTTTATTCTGTATGGCTATAGTGAGAATCTAGTCAGAAGCATCCAGAATTATTCATATATATGAATATATAATATATATATATATATATATATATATAACCGTAAAGCAATTTTACAAACAGCAAAGTGTCATCTAGAATAATTAGGTGCCTATTATATTCTTAATCTCAGGAGAGGGATTAAGTATATATATATATACACTTTTTTTCTTGGGGGGGGGAGGGGCAATTTTCAGGAGGGGGAAATCACAATAAAAAAACGAAAACACAATGGAGTTATTTTATTTGAGCAAAGGGTTTCATTTTCTTTAAACAAAATGTATAGTTTATCTTAAAAAAAAAAAATGTGGAAAAGTATTTTTTTTTTTTTTGAGATTCACCCTCTCCTGAGATTAAGAATATAATAGGCACCTAATTGCTCTAGATGACACTTTGCTGTTTGTAAAATTGCTTTACGGTTACAAGACAGCAAATGAATAAAATAGCAATTACAAAGGGAGACAAGCAGTTCTCTGTGGAAATCCCATGGCATATTTATGTAGATTAGCAGCATGTTTTAAATGAGGGAGGGATGTACTCAAAAGAGGTGCAAGAACTTTACTAAAACGTGTTAAAAAGCTAATTTGATCTGTGAGGATGTTCTTGATGAGTTTGACTCCGTTTAGCTACTGATCACAGTCCAGAAGCTCAAGCTCAATTTCTGTCAAGCTCAATATTTACAGGCGTCAAAAGCCCATTAAAGTTGTCTGAAGTCAATCTCCAAGGGAAATTGGGTTGCTCCAGTCAGCAGTGTTAGTTAACCAATGAGTGACACTAAAACATCAAACCCTGGAGCAGAATTGATTTGTTTATGAATAATTGATAAGAAATGGGGTATTACAAACGTATCTTTAGAGTTTCATAATTACAAAATAAAACCTCTGTATCTATGTAACACAATGGATACATACAATTTGTGACAAGAAAGTGAAAGACAATTAAAGTTAATATATTACCATAATTGTCTTTAAAATTAACTGAATGGTGACAGAATTATAGCTAGAATGGAGGGTAAAATGATAGATAGAAGTGAGGGTAGAACAATAGAAGCATAGAATGATAGATAGACAGATGATAGATAGACAGACAAACAGACAGACAGACAGAGCGAGAGCGACAGACAGAGATTAGATAGAGGATAGATAGATAATCGCATGAGATTCACCTATTCCATTTGGAAAGAGCAAATAACTTGTAGAAAGTTTACAGGCTGTGCAAAGTCTATTTTCATTAATATTAACACAATCTGAGTCTCACTCTTGACAGTCACCTGAGAGTGAGAACTCGTATGACATGCCTCAGACACCCGATCAAAGGTGCAATGTGTGAGACGGGCTGCAGAATTAATCAAAATCCCTCCGCAAGACAGACAAATCATTAAACGACGTCCACCACTGCAACTCCAGCTAAAAATAAGAAGAGTGACTATAGATAGCTGAACATTCGTCTATCCTGCTATCTTTGTTTTCTGATCATGGATGTCTGGCTATAGGGGGTGGATACAACTTTCTGAACAGTGCAAAGAGCCGATGGCCACCCTGAGTGTTAATGGAAGGTTGTGTGTCTGTGGTTTTCACACATTCTCCTCCATTCAATCATCAGTTAAGGTGTTGTTCCTAACCATTAGGAAAGACAGACACATGCGTGAATACAAGATGTCATCACGGGTTTCATATGAAGGCTAGCAGATATAGCTGACGGCACTCAGAATCAGTCATGCTCTCAAACTCATCAAGTGTGCGTAGCTGACGATCTCGTTGACACCTTCACAGATATACTGAAGGAATAAATACACAAACAAATCTCTTGCTACATTTGAGAGCCTGTTAATTCGATAAGTAAATCATGCAGAATCAAAAGCAAATGTTCTGTTTTTCATAAAAAATGTGTGTCATTTTTGTGTCCCCTTGGGTCATGAAGACATATTTGACGTTGAAGCATGCAGATGGCTCTGTCTGGCATTTTGTTATCACCATGGTAACCTCACAATGGATTATCTAAATAAAGCGATGATTCATGAGCATACAGTGTACATTTACAAAAGGTGACAATGCATTAGGAAAACAGCTGGCTGGTTGCAATTAGAAATATGGGCAGTGGTCGCATCCTGGTGCCTAGCTGAACGCAATATATAAATAACTCAAATGTTCTCATTAAAAATAATCGCAGGTGAAACTCGCGGGAATGGATCGTAGGAAAAAGCTTGTCCTTGGTGCACTTGGCAGCTATGCCATGCGTTGCTTATTAAATCTCTCTTTCCCTGTCTGCTGTGATCTCTCGGAGTCTCTCCGGTGGATATATGTTCTGGTGCGATCCCATAAACCTCATTCGCTCCCCTCACGCCAGCAACGGGAGGGGATGATTAAATAAGTTCTAATGAAACCCAACTGATCTAAATGTGGAGCTGCAGAGTGACCCTGCCGGTTCATTTCCACCTATTCATTCTTGTCTGGTCAACTGCAAAGGCATGTTGTGCAAGCCCTTAAAGAGGGGATCCATACACCATTAGTGGCCCACTGTGGCCCGAACCCCATGCTGCTCAGCGTAAAAGGATGCTAAGACAAGGGGGGCTCTGTGGTGAAGAACAGGGGCTCAGCAGGGAGCCCGTGGCCCAATAGCCATCTCTCCAGAAACAGGACCCTGAGAGAAAGCCAGGGGGCATGGAGCAACACATGCTCAATAAAAAGACCTCAAGCTTCAACAAGTCTATCCCATGAAGCTAACAGGACCAAGCGGGCGTAGAGATCTTTCACTCTTTCTTTTCTACGTTTTCCAACTTGCTTAATCTCAGCCCCTTTAAATACAAAAGACATCTGGTTTGTGATCTATAGTTGAGAGAATTTCTGCAACAAAGATAGATGAATGGAAAAATACAATACAACAGAGAGCCTTTTGGTTGATAGAACACTACAGATGCATTTTTTGTTGATAATGAATCACTCTGGGAAAAGTGAAATTGCCTCAGTCTAAAAACTCCATCTCTGGTTGATAGCTGTAAGTAGAGATGAATTTTAGGAAGTGCAGAAATTTCCAGACGGTGAAATTTGTGCATATAACTCCACCACTGTTGCCAGATTCGGATTTATGTTGTGCTTAAACACTCGGAACTCGATATTTCAAATGCTAACCACCTCTGTAGTCTTGATTCGATACTATTACTATTAGCCTACCCCTGTTCTCAAATGTATTTCCTCCTCATTAGCCGGAAAAGTGTTCCAAATTCCTCTGAAAATATGCTCTGTGTTTGAATCCACAGCTCGAAACCCTGAGCTAAGCCTTTTCAGCTTTAGTCTCAGCACTGGATCACATTTCTGGAACTACATAATAACCTGTGTTTCTAAAGACACAAAATCATATCGGCACCAGCAACATGAATCTGGTCCTTTAAACTCCTTTATCATTTTACACGAGAAGCTTACCCTGTCCATGCCCTTTCTCTCTCCAGAAATTGACAAATCTGTAATGCTGAGCTGCGTCGGGCTGCAGAACAGGGCCCTGTCACAACACAGTTAAAAATACTTTAATATGCTCCCTTAATTTCCAGACAAGGTGGGAGTTGGGGACAGGATGTATTAACGCATGTCACTGTCAACCCTAAAAACATCAAAATATCGCCGGCCCAAACCCACATGACACATATCTTTCAAGACATCTGCTTGTGTATACGTGAGGGCGGGATGAAAAAAAATGGGTCAGAAACTGTGAAATATTTGGCTCTAACTGCGCTAATTAATCCACAGCGTGCTTTGGACGGCAATTTATGCCACTCAGTGTGAATGTGTAGGCACCACTTCATTAAAAACCAAGGACTGTAACAAGGGATGTGACCACCTATCCAAGAGTCTGTCATTACTGCTTCGCTCTTATTGAGCCTTGAGCTATCTGGCATATCCGTATTAGTAATATGCTAATACTTGGTAAATGAAAGCAGCTGGTAGTTTATTCTCAGGTTAAAAAAAGCCTATCCCAATCTCAAAAAGCAGGGAAAATGGTTAAAATAGAGTAATTTGATGGTTTAAGTGAATAAACAGCAGCGCTTCTCTTTTCTTATTATAATTGTGTCCTTGTTCTGTTTTAAGGCTCAACAAATACAGTTGCTAAACAATCAGAAATGACAATGAGGGTGCTCTTCAAAAGAGCAGGCTAATTTCCATAATTTACCACTTGTTTACCTACAATCACAATGGCTACTTTGACACAGCCAGTGTTTGGATTCACAAGCGTATTTACTAGCAGGTGACTCTCAAATTGGCATTTATATGCAAAAAGACAAGTGAACTGAATTCAATATCAATATTTTCTGGTGGTTTTCAAAACCTGAGAGAAGATGACAGCTATACAATTAGAAACAGAGCAAAGAATAAGTTGGGTGACACGACAGGGAACTAAATGTCAACCAAACTGGATTCACTCCGAATTAACCGAACAGTGTGAACAGAACCGTATTTAGCAGTCAAAACACTCCAGACAACCACATTGTGCTGCTGTATGAACATAGCCATCACGAGTTTTGTCTTTTAATGCAAAATGACTGGCAGTGCAGGGGAGGCCTGACTTCTGATGAAAAGTTACTGACTCTTAAAATGCGAAGTAAAGAAAGCAGGATTAAACTTCACAGCAACCTCATGCAACACAGCATAGCCTCTGGCAGGAATGCCACTACCTTACTACCGGGGATGCTAAGCTTAACTCCAGCACATAAACTTCCTTTTTTACGGCACTGTGGAATGTTACTTTGTCTCAGTCAAATAGAGCCTTATGGTGCCTTGCATAGCTCGGAGGCAAGAGACCGATTCCTTTGGTGAGTGTGCTACCCCTCACTGGCAGCCCGAGGGTAACCTATATACAAATGCAAATCACAGCCATTTGTTAAAAAGATAAACCCCATCTTAGCACTGAGGTGCTACCGCTAGGTGACCAGGACGGTAACAGGCTACTGCGTGGAGAAGGGAAAGTTCTTGCCACGGGAGGGTAATCCATTGCTTTACGGAGGGCCGTGTGGAAGCAGGCAGGCGCAATCCTCTTGAGCTTGATGTAATTCCAGCCTTGGGTGGTTAACTTGTAAAGGCTGATCAATTATTTACAGCATTTTTTTGTTCTACTCTGTAAATAAGCCTTAAGGGAGAAGCCGAGAGCTGCTAGTGATGACAGGCTTCATATCGACATCAGAATCGGCATGTTCTCTGCTCTCCTCCAATTATCAAAGTGACGTGATGCTTTCTTATTTGAAAAGTATGTTAACAAAACTAATTTCTAATTTGGTTAGTTGATGCCGTACAAACATCTTGCAGCACAGACATCAGTTCAGGACAATAAGCTCATAAACACTATATGATGGGTCACAGTTGCCAACTAGAATATCTACATTTTGTCGTGTATTAGCTTTACTGTTAGCGGCGGAGCTTTGTAATGTCCTTCAACAAGTAACAGGATGTTAAAAGTAGTCCAACTTTTTAAAAAACATCAATGCCTAGCAAACAACTTCATCATATTTGAACTTACTGGACGACAATAGCAGCACAATGCGATCATCTCATCAATCCATGCACTTTTCATTAGCAGCTCATTAGTAAGGGCATAGTAACTTGTAAAATTGATTCATTGTGGTTAAAGTTCCTGCTGTGCTGGTCACTTGTACCCCAGCAGGGCATGCCATTAAGCTTTTTTATAATTTACAGGCTTTCAATTGATTTGTATCTTCCATTAAAACTTCTTGACCTTTCTAACACTACACAAAGTTAATGATGGCAACTCTACAATTATCTAAAATGGTCGCAATCAAATTACTGCAAGAAACACAGCCCTGTGGACAACAAACTCAATCTCACATGGCTAAGGTTTCCAGGCCATCCAAACAGTGACGTATATCGTGAACCACTTCACACCTGATGAACATGTTGCATCGTAAGAAGAATGGCATCTACGCCAATATTAGTCTGTTTCTTTCTTATTCCGAGGTCACTGCAGTCACCCGGATCCAGTCCGTATCCAGATCAGATGGTTACTGCAGTCACCCGGATCCAGTCCGTATCCAGATCAGATGGTGGATCAGCACCTAGAGATGACCTCTACAGCTCTGAACATCAGCGGAGATCATCACACCTAAATGAGCCCAAGACAGATCCCCATTGAAGATCTTGTCACCTAGATGACCATTGGGACAAGACCTCGGGAACCAGATGAGTCCTTTACACAATCTAACTTTGCTGCAGTTGGAACAAACTACTGGTTCATCTGGCCAGAGAATAACTGGCCCCCCAACTGAGCCTGGTTTCTCTCAAGGTTTTTTTTTTCCATTCTGTCACCGATGTAGTTTTAGTTCCTTGTCGCTGTCGCCTATAGCTTGCTTAGTTGGGGACACTTAATTTCCAGCGATATCAACTTGATTGTACAGATACTATTTAAACTGAACTGAGTTGGATGATGACATCATTGAATTGAATAATGAAATGCCTTTTACTGAAAATTGAATGTTTAATCGTGTCATTTTACATTATTGACACTATTTACCTATTTTGATATTGGAAAGTTGCTGTGACACAATCTGTATTGTTAAAAGCGTTATATAAATAAAGGTGACTATAAGTCACTGTGCAGGGTGAAATTAGTCATGACTGCTGCAGCGAGGGTTAGCCTGTCACATAAGAAAAAAACAGAGAGCGCACACAACGTGAAATACAAAGCCTGGGATTCTAGAATGCCAAGAACAATTGAAAGAATAAAAGTTTAAATCAAATATATGTGATCTTCCCAAGAAAAAGAAAAGAAAAAAAGAAAAAAATGTGTTGTAAATTTGGTATTGATTATTTTTGTTCATGATAAAAATTAAATACATCAATTATGGAAATTAATTACTAAAATAATAATTTAATAATAATGTAATGCAGTTCGTAGACTGGGAAGAAGGAGGCAGAAACCGGCGAAGATTTAAACACTACAATAATAAAATACACAAACAGAAAAGGAAAGCGGCAGCCCCTCATGGATGACTGCCGCACACAAAACACAAATAAAAGTCCAGGCCTTGTCCTCTCTCGTCTTCCACTGTCGTCATTCCTCCTTTTATCCTTCCTGAGCTCCTCCGTGGGATTCGAGACCGTTCCATTCCCATGGCTCTCGGCCCCCCGCCCCACTCGTCATATACCCTCATAGCCCCTCGCAGGCCGGGGGGTACTCCCAAGACTGCGCTCTACTACCTCCCCCACCCCTTTCTCTGGGGGGAGCCGATCACGGCGGTCGTGGCGTACCTGGGGTAAGGACAGACGAGGCGAAAGAAAATGAGACTGAAGGATGAGGAGTGACGTGACGGAGACGAGAGAGGGAGAGAGGAAAAAAAATCCGGTCCGGTTCCCAGACACACTGCCAATTGGTCCTCGACAAGCTGAGAGGCTCTCACTCGTGGTGCCATGCGATGGTAGTGGCCATCTTTGGTGGACGGCGATGGCTCCTCCAGTTGAGGGCAGCGAGTCCCCTGTTCCCTGTGAGTCCCCAAACATGGCAGATTGCAGCAGGCTCCGTCCACCTGGCGAACGGTGCCGACTCCTCCGCTCCCTCTCGGACGGCAGCCACCCCTCCTCGACCCAAGAGCACGGCAGCGAGCCTTCCGTCCCGCCTGTTCTTCTATTGCTCCATCACCACTGGCTCGGGCAGCCACTGGCAGTCTCCGCTTCTTCCTGTTGCCCGACTTCTTCAGCACAGCGATCCCCCTCAGCAGCCAGGGCTCTCTGACACCGTGTCCCTCATTCCTCCTGGGTTTCGGCTCCAATTTAACGCCGTTTGTAGATCAGGAAGAAGGAGGCGGGAACTGGTGAACATTTAAAAACTTTAATAATAAAATAAACTAACACAAAATAAAAGTGGCAGCCCCTCATGGATGACTTTCCTTACACAAAACACAAACTAAAGTCCAGGCCTGGTCCTCTCTCGTCTTGCACGTCGCTCCTCCTTTTATCCTTCCGGAGCTCCTTCGTGGGACTCGAGACCGGCAAGTGGTGCAGGTGTCGCTCATTATCATTTACCCCCGCCCCACTCGTCACAAATAATAAAAATCACAAAATAAATATAAAAATGTCAAATTATTCAATTATAATTATTCAAATATAAGATAATATGTATGTGTATGTATGTACAGTTGAAGTCAAAACTTTACATACGCCTTTCAGAATCTGTAAAATGTTAATTATTTTACCAAAGTAAGAGGGATCATAAAAAATGCATGTTACTGTTTATTTAGTTCTGACCTGAATAAGACATTTCACATAAAATATGTTAACATATAGTGCGCAATAGAAAATAATAGTTTAATTTACATTTACATTACATTTATGCATTTAGCAGACGCTTTTATCCAAAGCGACTTACATTCAGGCTATACATTTGTTTGTCAGTATGTTAATTTATAAAAATGACCCCGAACAAAAGTTTATATACACTTGATTCTTAATACTGTGTTGTAACCTGAATGATCCACAGCTGTGTTTTTTGTTTTTGTTTTGTAGTCGTTTAGTGATAGTTACTCATGAGTCCCTTGTTTGTCCTGAAGAGTTAAACTGTCTGTTGTTCTTCAGAAAAATCCTTCAGGTTCCACAAATTCTTTGGTTTTACAGCATTTTTGTCTATTTGAACCCTTTCCAACAATTACTGTATGATTTTGAGATCCATCTTTTCACACTGAGGACAACTGTGGGACTCATTTGCAACTATTACAGAAGGTTCAAACGCTCACTGATGCTCCAGAAGGAAAAACCATGCAAAACAAACTTTTGAACAAAATGAAGATGTGAATATTTTTCTTGTTTTGCCTAAATATCATATTTTCTTTCATTTAGTACTGCCCTTCAGAAGCTACAAAAATAACTTACATGTTTTCCAGAAGACAAATTCAGTTAAATTTACCTTGAAATTCAAATTCAAAAAGTTTTCTCTTTTAATGCATGTTTTTTTTTCATGGCGCAATAATTGTTTTAACTCGATTAATATATTTTCATAATCGTTGGAGGATGAAATAGAAACAGTTTTTTTTTATTAATTGCACAGCCCTAGACTAAATTTCAGATTTCATGGTACACTGCATCATTTTGTAAACCATAATTTAATCAACATGTCAGAGCATATATATATATATATATATATATATATATATATACCTCTACTTATTTATTATTTAGTATGCCATGCTTAAATTGATAGTACACCCAAAACTGAAAATTATGTCATTTTAATTCATGTTGATTCAAATACCTACAAGTTTGTTATTTCACAAACTTCTATAGTATGGGAAAAAATACTATGGCAAGTCTATGGCTACCATCAACTATTTGGTTAACAACATTCTTCCAATATCCTCTTTTCTGTTCAGCAGTCAAAATAAACTCATGCAGGTTTGGAATGGCAGGATGAGTAAAACAGAATTTTCATTTTTGGGTGAACTATCCCTTGAATAAGTAACCCTTTAGTAAAAGGACCAATTCTCACTATTGCTTATTAGCATGCCTATAAGTAACATCTTGGCTGTTTATTAGTACTTATATTATATTATATTATATTATATATATATAAAGCACATATATTGCATTCTGCATTCCTAATGCTACCCAAAACCTAAACAACTACTACAAACTATTAATAAGCAGCAAATTAGGACTTTGTTGAGGCAAAATTCACATTTAATGGTTTGTTAATAGCAAATATTGGACCGTTAAAAAAAGTGTGACCTAAATTTATTTTAGAATTAATGGTAAAATGAATCCAGGTAAATTGGCCAATTTTTTGTCATTTCAATTTAGTCAAAGTCACCCTATTTATCAAAATCATTAAACAAAAAATATATAATTAAGATTAAGAGCTGTAAATGATTAATGGAACACAATGTCAACAGAAAACTTTAGCAACTCTAAAATGGAGTCCAACAGATTGCAATAAATCTTCAGCATCTCTGACACACCTCTCTTCCTGAACCCCAGCCAGAAGCTTCTCTTCTCAGCAGGCCTTAGTTAAAAAAGTTCCCACTAACATCTGACCTCCAATGCTACCCAAAATATCCAGAATAAATGAATGTCTGGCCTGTGGCTACCTCCACAGGCTCCACAGCGGGTCCAGCAGGGGATGTTGAGACCCCTCTAGCAGGCAGCAATATTGAGAGGGACTCACCATTAGGAGTTTCAGTGGCTGGAGCACCGATGTTTCCTGAGCCGGTTTTAACTAAGAATGAATTGTGGCCAAACTCATCTTCTGACTCAGAGTCCCGGCCGGCCTGAGCCCCACTGTTACATAGCAACCTTCCCTGGCTCTGATTGGCTGCATGGGAAGGGGGATGGTAAGGGGAGTCGATAGGGGAAGAGGAGGCAGATGAGCAATGAAGAGGAGGACCTGTAGACCACAGACACAAACAACACACGGGGATAACTTAAAACACACCTCCAGACAACACCACATAACCCAAATTAATAAATGCACAGCACAAACATGCAGAGAGAATAAATAAAGTTCATGAATGCACAGATAAAAGCCGTCTGTCTTGATTCATCTGTCTTTGACGAACTGGTACAACTTTTTTGCTTTGTGACTTCAAAAATGATTTTTATTTTATTTTATTTTTTTTGTCTTTTTATATTATCCAAAGACAGATCGACAGACTAACTTTAATAAAACAACAAATGGAACATTCACAAAGGATCACTGGTGATAAACAGTGATTGAAACTATTAATCAACAGTAAATAAATTAGTTATTGAGTGAATCTCACAAAAACATTCAGGTGACCCCAAAACCATAAGAGAAAATGACATTTTGCATTAAGAAATCAAAGGCTATTTTAAGACAGTTAAGATTTTTAAGTTGTCAGTTCACTTTAATTCATTATATTTTTAATTATTTAAATCTGCAAACATTCAAGGCATCATTATAAATATTTCAATGAAAAAAATGTATTACTTTTTTTGTAAACTTATCCAGATGTAAGAAAAACATTAAGAATATATTTTTTAAACAAAACCAAAGCAATTAAAAACTTTTTACAAAAGTAGTTGTCTTTTTGTTTGTGTTTAACACCATGCCAGATTCTGTAGCTATTTTCATGACGAAAGAAATTATAAATTATATTAAGTTTTTAAATTCTATTTTCACTACAAACTCTAAAACTGTAGTTGTTTTCTTGTCTATTCATTATTTGTAAAACTTAAAATGTTGTATTGCATTTGTATAAATAATTAAACTTCTGAAAAAAGCACAACAAATGTATATGTATATATATATATATATATATATATTAATACTTCCATATGTAAATCATATTTTTAAAAAAGATTACACATTTTCATTACAGTAGAATTACATTTTTGGAGTAAAAAGCATGACCTAGTTCTTGAAAGGTTTTGTGAGATTGACCCAAATTACATAACACAATCAAATTTACACAAGTTACACAAGCAATGATATTAAAGTACCTCGAAGAAGTACAACTTTCACAGCACATGAGAATGAAATGCCCTGCTAGGAAACATATATAGCTATATACACACACTCACACACACATCACTTTGCTCCCACTACAATTGTGCTAATCTTTTCTTTTTGAGCAAACCCTTGTGGGATATGAGACTGCATAAGAACGAGAACAATAGCAGCATTTTTACATACAATTCTGTGGCAAGATATAAATATCCACAAGTGAACACTTCAAGTACAAAAGTACTCACACAAGTTCACAAAGTTTGCCCATTGTTAAATGAGGTTTATACTGAAAACAATGTGTCTTAAGTCTTTCCTTATATTGTCATAAATAAGGAGCTGACAAGCTGACAGGGAGTATCATTCAAAGTTAAAGAAAATGTTTGTTTCCAGTACAAACTCATGTAATTACAGCAAGGGTGAGGTACAGCTGACTGAGTGAAAGGGAATTAAAAAACAATTAGTGAAATTACCATATGATTCATTAAAATGCCAATCAAGCCTCCCGACTCTTAAATCTTAAAGATGGAAGCCTTGTGTTCCAAACTCATCATTCTGCACTTCAGTTTGACAAGTCTTAAAGACATTATATAATAGTCCACCTAAATTGAGCAGACAACTTAAGATAACATGCTAAACAAAAGCAAATGACATTTTACTTTCAAAGCTCAGTCAAATAAAAACAAAATTCTACTTTGTAAAATAGGCCTGGTAATTGGCTGCAACATTGTTCACCTGCATCACAAATAATGGTGTGTTCAACACAAAAAACATATAGTGCTATTTATTCCTAAGTAGTACTTTTCATTTCTAGGTAGAAAGTCTTTATGAACAAATTAAACAAATTATTTGTGCTTGTGTTTCATGAACGAGGTCGAATGACTGTTTGATCAACTATTAGACAGTAGGAGGGTCTTTAACTGTATTAAATGTTAAGAGACTGTATATTCCGTTCTAAAATAATACTTTATTGATTTCATGGTGAAGCATGAAAGTCTCTGAAGTGGAAATCTGTGAATCCGCCAGCGTTCAATCTCTGATCTCCTGCCGGGAACACGCCGCGTAACAATGGAGGCTATTAAGAGAGTTGTAGAACTGCTTCGGTACAACTGAGGAGGGAAAGGAATAATGATTAGTTTTTTTTTTACTTGCCTAAAGGCAAAGTTTGTATAACTATTAGTGTCCATAACCAAAAAGATCAGTTTCGGGGTGTTTCTCTTTGATTTTCTGTGCTGGCTGCACTCGTCCAGGCTTGTTTCACTCATTACTCTAATGGCGCTTTTCCACTGCATGGTACGGTACGGTTCGGCACGGCTCGGTACGGTACGGTACGGCTCAGTTCGGGTCGGTTTGCATCTCCACTGCAGTTTAGTACCGCTATAGAGTGGGCGGGATTATTCACGCGTCGTTATAATTGCACCGCCTCTACTGCCGTGACATCATCGTAAACGCGCCACAAACAAACACAACAAAGAAAGGAGACGGAATAGTGTTCTTCATTTTTGGCATGTGGATGTTTTTAACAGCAATGGAGAGGTCTGTGAGAATGCTTGTGATTTACCCCCAGCAGCAGAGACTGTGGAGGCAGTGACACGGGCTGTAGATGAGGAGAGCAGGGATGTTCGTGCAGGTGTGCTGCGTTACTTGATTAACGTTAGTTAACTATTCATGCAGCGTGTTCTGTAAAGTGAATTATCAATAAACTTTTGAATATTTCAAAATATACAATGTATCCCTTGTTTTTTTATTTATGTGATGGTTTTTATAATCGTGGCATTAATCATTTGTCTTTTTCGAGAGGTTCATTACGTGCTCATACAATAATACATATTTAATATAGTCTGGAGGTACACTTATTCGATCAGATTGTTTTTAATTGAAGCAAAACACAGATACAAAGGTAAAAATATAAATAGAAGACATACTCTGAAAATATAGCAAGTTCAAAAGTAACGTTATATACATAAGGCTTTTTCCTTCGGCGTCGCACCATCAAGCTCTCACTGGATCCGCTCCTCGGCTATCAACGAGAGGAACGTCTGTACTTCCTCAACAGACAACGACACTGTTATTTTGTGGTTGATGCAAAAATGTGCGTTTGTTGAAACAAAAGCTGCATCCGCTCCTTCGCTGGCTGTGCTGATTTAGATCTAGCGGGTCGGGCTGTAGAGGAGGGTCTCATGTCGCAAGTTCAGTGACGCAGTAATGACGATTCTCTCCGGCCAATCAGTGATCAACAGAGTTTACACGTCACGTTTTGGTAACGGTACGGCTCGCTTGGAACCTCGGCTGAGGTGGTACTAAAAAAGTAGCAGGTACCAGGTACAGTACCCAGTGGAAAACCCCCCAAAAGTGAACCGTACCGAACCGTACCTTGCCGTACCATGCAGTGGAAAAGCGCCATAATGAGCCTGAATTCCTTTTAATTAAGTCTGAATTAAATACACAGCTTTATTTGTAATCTGGGACAATTAATCTGATACAAAAGCTAGAAAATAACCTTCCTAATCATGGGACAAATCATTTTCCCTGAACTGCTTGAACATTTTTTTTGAGTTACTAAAAATATTAATTTAAATCTCAAAACATTGATGAATAGAACATGTTTTTAGAGATGTTTCACTTTTTAACCTACGGGGAGTTTAATTTCTCATTAATAATTTCTTCTCAGACAGAAGACTACTTATTAATGTCCTTTAAAAGTGTTGAAAGTCACAGAGGCGCATGAGCAAGTTTTGCATTCCTGCGCACACAGAGGGGTGCATTTGTCTTACAGGCGATGGCGGCCTGTTTTTAATTAATTCTACCTTGCGTAATTTATTTTCATTTTTCTGACTTCCAGATGCGCTACGAAAGAGAGGAATGGGAATTCTGAAGGTGAAGCAATCATTTGTTTTTGGGCCACTAGTGGCACTAACAGAACTTTAGAAACATTCACACTTTTTTTTTCACCACAATGGTTCTGGAGGTTACTCGGCTACTGCTTGCTGTATTGCAAGCACTTCCTGTCTGTTTGCCTCTTTATAATATATCGCTTATTGTATTCTTCAACTTTTTTTAAATGTATTTGTATTTATTTTTTTACTGGTCCAAGTCCCATCAACAAGTTTATCTGATATTAGTGTAATTATTATTATCATAATCTAATACATATTTATTCATATTTGTTTTTTACTTTAATTTAATTTACACTATTTTTTATATTAATTTAATAATATATTTAAAACAATTATATAATTTTTATGTGACATAAAATAAAACATTAAATGCATAACAACAACAATATCATCATCATCATTATTATTATTGCTATTATTATTATTCTATAGTTCAAACATAAAATAATATATTTTATAAACAAATTAATATTAATTTTCAATCATTTTACTATTATAATAACAACAATAGTAGTAGTAATAGTAGTACCGGAACTGTAAATCAATTATTAATTCATATATATATATATATATATATATATAAATAACATTAAATCAAATAAATGTTTTGCTTTGTTATTATTATTATTATTATTGGGTAAAATAATAAATACATATTAGCATTATTTCAGACTACAAATAAATAAATACAAACATAATTAATACATTTAACAATAATTAATCTAATCAATATTAGTAATAAAAATATGATTATTTCTATTAATATTAATTTATGTTGCAAATCAACCAAACACAAAAATAGTTTATAATTAACAATAATTATTATTATATGCAACCCTAGGTAAAATAATAAACATTATTAGTAGTAGTATTTAAGACTGAATAATAATTATAAATAACGTTAATTTATAAGAAAATATAACCAGTGAATGACTGACTTGAAGTTACCTCTGCATTTCTTAGACAGAAGAAAGACTTTCAACCCCAAAAAGGCGTTTAATTCTTTAGTAGCTTTATATGTCACAGTACCACAGCAGTTCTCTCATACAGATTTCCGTAGTCTTATATCCTCGTATTTTCCATCTGACAAAAGACGTGAGTTGAGTCTGATTTCTCTTTCAGCCCGTTTGCTCTTATTTCAGTTCCTGACAGACTTTCCCCTGTGACCTGCCCTTCAAGCCCGACCGCCGATGACTGCAGCGCTCCTGGGGCATGAGCGCAGCAGGCCACCCACGCTAACACAGGCCCTAATCTACTCAGAAGTCACCTAATTAAACGAGCAGGCGAACTACCGGCGGGCCCCGATTCACAGGTAGACTGAGGTTTTTCTGTCGCCACAGCAACCCATTGTATCTTCCCATCTCCCAGGAGACCCGGCTGAACACAGAGCCAATTGCGAGGGCAATTGGTACAAACAGCAGGGGCAGCTTTCTGTTCTGCTCAGCCTCAATGCTTGAATTACACTGCCCTGGCCTCTGGGCCATCTTCAGACGTACTTTGCACTTCGAAATGAACATCAAAAGCCCGCTGAGTAAAGATGCTTTAGTCAGTGAGGCTTTCAAATACGACATCTCACCACTTAATTTGCTCTAGCTAAGAGCTTTGTCAATTATGTCATTATAATCAATAAGACTGCATTATGGGTAGTCAGTTCGTACCATTACGCAGCCTCTTCCACCAAATTAAATGGATTAAGTCGGATGTCGCATGCATTATCCAATGCATGCATTATTTTGGCAACAATAACAACATTGCGTGAATCAAATGGGAAGATTAGCCTAGCATCTATAAGAGTCTACTGGAGATACTGGATTTCATTTGTAAGCGCAGTTTGATGGCGAACAAAAATAATCGCAGTGCGGATGAAGGGTCATCGATAGGGCTGTCGCGGTAACCGCAATATTGTAAAACCGCGCTATTGACAAGCCAACCGCAGAGGAAGGAAAGCAACCGCAGAAACCGCGGCAACCGCAGTTTATTTTATTTATTTATTTAATTATTTAATGAGGCTATGGCCTTCTTGTTTTACAATTCATCACTGTGCATTGAATGTTAAATACATTAATAATGATACAAGAGTGTTACGAGTGAATCACGCGAACTGCGAACTGTTTGTATCCGGGGTTTCGTTGATTTTGAATGCTGAAACGATGGCAGGCGCTCTCATCCCAAAACCTAATGTCACATCGCCAGTTTGGGAACATTTCGGCTTTCAACCCAATGAAAAGGGAGAGCCAGCTAATTTAGATGAACCGATATGCAAAATTTGCGGCAAAAAGGTCCCTGTGACACGCGGCAATACATCTAATTTGAGGTGTCATCTCGCTAACTGTCATCCAGCCATTGAAGCGCAGCTGCCCCCTCAAGCATCAGGTCGTGGAGCAACATCAAAAAGAACAGCTGAGGTCGGTACCAGCCGACAGTTAGGAGTAGCTGAAGCCTTTGCGAAATCGGTCAAATACAACCGTGAATGTAATAGGTATAAATGCCTTACAGCCGCTGTTACGCAGTATCTAGTTGAGGAAATGGTTCCATTGAATACGGTGGAGAAACCTGCATTCAAGTCAATGCTTCAAAAATTCGACAAGCAGTACGAGTTGCCGGGCAAAACCTACTTTTCAGAGACTGCTGTGCCGAAAATGTACAACACGGTAAAGACATCGATTAAAATGGAGCTTATGAATGTTGACTACTTTTCTGCCACAACAGATATGTGGTCAAGTGTCAATATGACTCCTTATATGAGTCTAACGGTTCATTATCTCAGCATGGAATGGACTCTGAAATCACGTTGCCTCGAAACAGTGTTTATGCCCGAAAACCACACATCCGACAATATTTCAGATGCTCTGCGACACGCATTTGGAGAGTGGTCCCTGGATGAGAAGAAGTTGGCCTGTATCACTACAGACAACGGGGCCAACATCGTTGCAGCAGTCAAAAAGTTGAAGTGGCCGTGGCTGAACTGCTTTGGTCACAATTTACATTTGGCAGTTACAAACGCAATGGCAAGCGTTAAGGACCGCACTGCTCGCGCAATGGGCCTATGTCACACCTTGGTCAGTAAATTTTCTCAGAGCTAGTTGAAAAGAAGAGATCTGGCCAAAGCACAAGCAGAACTTCAAATCCCTCAACATTGCCTCATACTGGTAAGTTATAAAATGTAAACTATTTGATAACTTATTGGCCATGTTGTTAAATAAATAATAAATAAATAAATAAATAAATAAAATAAATAAAAAGGAAATAATATTAATTAAATTACAATAATTAAACAATACTATTACAATAGCATGTCTGTTGCTGGATTTAAATTATTTTTTCGTTTAAAAATACATATTTTGGAACTAAATTTATTACAAAAGGTAGGATATATTGAAGAAAAAAACATATTTAGGCTAATTTCAGCTCAATTTAATGTCCATATATCTGTCTATGCACATTTAATGAATATGCATTCTTTTGCAGTCGGGATTATTTAATAGTATTTTTTGTTTAGTAAAATATATTGAAACGAATAATAATGTAAAATGTAGTCTATAGTTTTATTTTGGTAGGCAAATTAGCATAAATAGTAGATGTTGTCATTGGCAAATTTTTATTCAACGATTTAACGGTCAATACTCTGTTTAGGACTGCGCTACGAGATGGGGCACCAAACAGAAAATGGTGGACAGGGTTTTGGAGCAAATCCCGGCTATCAGAAGAGTTTTGGATGACCGGCGACACCACCATCTAAATCCAAGCTGGCAGGATATCGCTGTACTTGAATCCGTGAATGCAGCACTTAAACCCGCGGCTGAGTTTACGGATCTGCTGTCTAGCGAGAGCTACGTTACAGTGTCTTCAGTCAAACCCGTCCTGAAACTCCTGACAGAAGATATGCTTAAACCATCAAACGAGGATACCACATTAACATCGGGCATAAAGCTCAAAATGTGCAGTGTTCTACAGGGGAAGTATGAACCAGCTGCCTTACAAGAACTTTTGGAAAAGGCCTGTTTTTTAGATCCTCGATATAGGGGTGATTATATCAATGACACGGAGACAAAATCCAAACTCATCGAAGAGATGGTGGGAGTGGAGGACGAAGGGAGCGCTGCCAGTGCGTCAGTGGTTGGAGACCAAGGGCAAGCGGTGGTGCCACCTGCAGCAAAGAAAAAGACTCTCGGAGACCTGCTGAAGTCACGGACAACCTCTGCGTCAGCGCCAATACCCAAAAGAGCGCGAGCAGATAACGAGCTCACGCGCTACCTACAGGAAGAAAGCATAGACTCCAACGCGAATCCACTGTTCTGGTGGCGCAATAATCAGTCTAGATATCCGCTGCTGTCTAAAGTCGCGCGCAAATACATGTGTATTTGTGCAACCAGCACACCATCGGAAAGGGTTTTCAGTGTCGCCGGGAATATTGTTACCCCCATGCGATCCTCCCTGAAACCACATAAGGTTAATATGTTGGTTTTCCTAGCGCGAAACAAGGATATGATAACCCAGGTCTAAATCACATTCGTTAAGGCTTAATTAGGTCTAATATTTCGTTTATTCTCTGTATTTTCACTTAGGCCAACACTTTGTTTTCATGTGATACTTTAGAATTCTTTCGTTTTTCAAATTGGAAAAAGGATGTTCTTATTGTTGTTTGGCATTAAAAAAATAAACAAAAATGTTTTAAAACGTGTCTCCCTGTCAGTTAAAAAGCAACAATATATGCTACATAATAGCTTAGCAATAGAACTTTGTATGCAGTAAAATCATGATATATAAGTGTTTTTTTTAAACGGCGGTAATACCGCATATCGCGCTATTGAGCCACCCATAATAACCGCAAGGGAAATTTCCTAACCGCGACAGCCCTAGTCATCGATTGCACAACAGCACAGCTGCTGATGGCGACAAAAGGCTGAAATGGCAGGAAATGAGTTACTACCACAGTTCTCACATCCATAAAATGGCTGAAGTATACGAGACCATAGGGCAGTATGGTTTTATGACAGTGCTGTGCTTAGTGGGCAAAAAAACCTAAAGAGCATGTTGAAGAATCAAATATTAAGCACAGCTTTCGGCAGAGAAACTCACAACGTGCTTTCTGTGCTCCAAAGGTGTGTAAGATTTAATAAGAAGAAAATATTTAAGTAGAAATCGTTTTGGAGACGTACCATGATATCTTGGACTCCATGGTACTATCATAGTACTATCTTTGGACTCCACTGTGATTTTTTTGTCAAGCATGATGTGTTCCTGAATGAAACATTTGTGTTCTTTCTTAACCCTAACCATTAGCATCCCTTAAAATCAGAGGGAAATGTAATGTTATAGCCCTAAGCTATATGCTAATTCAAAAATTGATTTGATCAGACATAAGAATATCTTTGCAATCATAAATTTCACTATGCAATCTCTATAAAAAATAATCTGTTAGTATACTCTGCACTTTTCAAAATGTCTTAATTTAGAAATCATGCACTTTGGTAAAAGTGTTCTGAGACCATAATATAGTATTTGGCAAGGAACTGCAAAAATGTAGGTAGAGGCACTTTTTTTCTCAATACGCTTATGTTGGTTTTATGTTAGAGCCTATATTAGTTTTGTGTATTTAGTGCACTTCATGAATGAATGATGCATTTATATAGCGCTTTATTGTGTATTGTTGTACACCCGAAGCGCTTTACAATCATGTGGGGGGGGTCTCTCCTCAATCACCACCAGTGAGCAGCATCCACTTGGATAATGCGATGACTGCCACAGGACAACGGCTCCAGTGCGCTCACCACACACCAGCTACAGGTGAAGAAGAGAGAGAGTCACTGAGCCAATCAAGTGGATGGGGATTATTAGGAGGCCATGATTGACAAGGGCAAGTGGTGGGAATTTGGCCAGGACACTTCACTTCATCAAATGCTATGGACAAAAACTGGGGTTCTTTCCTGTAGTCTTATATTTAACACTTCTGAAGAGATAATAGCACCACTGTAGCATGGTTCTGTCACATTACCTTTTTGCAAGGGTCCTTTGTGAATTTTCTCACACACAAACTGAGAAGTATTACTATTTATGCGGCATGCAAAGAATGTGATAATTTGTCATATCTCACTGTGTGAAAAACAATGTAATTCTTACGAAAACCATGCTACTGTGGCCTTTTTCATTCATGTTCCATGTTATTTATATGGCACTACATGTACTACTACTGTGGTATATGTTTAAACCCTATGGGGCTACCGTTATACCACTGTTTGGTACCTTTTAGATTACTTTTACATTTGTATTCACCATAAAATAACAGCCTAAGACAATCCAATTTCTTTGTGGTTCTATGTCTAGAAATGCAGAGGTGTTCTTTTGTCTTCAGCTGAGGCATGTTTTCATGTTCACTTTAACCATTATGGTTACCAAGAGTAAGCCGAGTGCTGAAAAGATTTTGCAGCTGACAAGAGAATTAAAGAGCAATAAGTTAGCCCAACTTCTCTGGCTCTTGCCTTCAAGATAACAAGATCTCTGAATGTCTAACACACAAGAAGTAAAATTAAGAGAACCATCTTGGGACTTACACATCACACATACAAGTGTAAACTGAATGACACAAGGTGATAAAAAAGTGTCTACTTTGTGTAAAGCTTTCGAAAGAAAATACTGTGATGTCACTTTTTGATGAATTTCCATGGCTTTTAACAATCTTTCAGATCATCTGTAGTAATTCAGTAAAAAATAAAAAACATTCTAATTCACAAAGACTTACTAATGAAACATTGAGAAAAAGAGTCAGCTTAAAATCCCAAATAACGCATAATTGAGTCTTACAAGTTTTTAGAGACAAGAGTGATATTTAGCTGATGATATTGATTCAATATCATATCTGATGATATTGATGATGATATTGACTGCAGCTGATGATATTGATTCAATATCAATCAATTCAGCTAAAGGATTTTTATAAATGTAAAAATTAGTTGATAGTGATATATTTGTGACTGTAGGAACCCTGTATGGTATTGGAAGGTAATTTAAACCTACATAAACGTTAAAGCATACTTTCACATTCATTATACTACTACACAATACTGATATGGTATATGATAACAATATTCATATACTATATTATTTGTAAGTTTTCCCAAGGTACCTGAAATAAAATCATGGTATTGCCACGGTAAACATCCAAATAAATAAATAAATTAACAAACCCACACACACACATTTTGGTATTTGTGTGTTAGTAATACCATGTTCTGTTTCTATTACTGGAACTGAGAGATCGAGAGAGCATATAAATAAGCCCAGTGATCTACACGTATCACAGCAATGTCGAGCACATCACAGCATTACTCACTAAAGTGAGAAACCTTTGCGTCATTCTGTGTAATGGGAGGAAATAGATACCCAACGCTAAAACGGTATAATATCCGCTATGCTATGATACAATGAAAACCTGCAGTTTCAAAAGTAATTGACCTCAATGTCCACAATTTTGTCAAGTAGGATATATTCCTGGATAAACATCTTTTGTTGATATTATTTTGAAATTGTAGGTGACAAAGCACTTCCCGGCAGTCACAGAGATAATCAGAGATTATCACTGGCCAAAACTCCCATCAACACCTCAGGTGTGGATTTCTCATCAATAGGTCAAGCTATGTAAGTGCTAAAATCACCAGAGCTCTCACATCTGGTTCTGATAAAAGTAAAAGTTGCATTGAACTACAGTAACAATATCCCATTTATATAGCGAGAAAGTTAAAAACCGTCCCTTGACATTCAGCATTCATGCATTGATGATTCGTTTGATGGTGAAATCTCTAGCGGCTGGAGTTGTTGCCTTGAACTTCAAAAAGCATTCTGCCAAATTACTTTTTGGCATGTGGAAACGAACCCATATCAAAATTAAGTTTTTGTTGTTGTTGCTTTTAGACCATGTGTGTTAGTTTTGGGGTCATCAATTATGCTACAATACTTCTAAAAGTTGAAAAAATTTGCAGATACACACATTTACAAGTTAATCTTTCTCTTCTGTGAAAACAGACCAAGAATATTGATGACTCATCCTGCACTACAAAGATTTGTCCAATCAAATGCTCTCTAGAGTAAAAAGCCCCACCCCTAATACCAGTACTTTACTACAAAAGTAAATCCTCACCTAACTTCAAAAGGAAATATGTCAGCAAAGGAGCACTACCATTTTCACTTGTAAAAGTATCATCAAGTCAAGAAACCACACAAATATGATTGTGATTGGAAAAGTAATACTTTTCCGAGACTCTGCTATCTAGCAAGCATACAATCAATATATTTTTGCATTTGAGGAGCAGCGTAATGCATAAGCGTTGAGACCAAATTGTAATTACACACAAAATGTTTTCTTTTATTGACCATGGTTAATGGAAATGCTATTTCTGCCTAATAAAACAGCATTTAACGACCACAGAGACAAAAGAACCATTTAAGACTGACCCAAACAACACATTTAAACCATCACTGCAGCACTTCCTGCTTTCCGAGAGGATGCAATAAAAACCAGTAATTATGCACAACCAAACTATTAGTCCAAATACTAATCAATATGAAAGTTGACAATTTGTTCTTTCTTCCTCTTTTGAACTTCACAGTTGAATTTATTCTTGAAAATAAGTGAATTAACATTCAACAACTTTCCAGCCCTCTTGTGGTTTATTTTGCTTTTAATATACGATTTTATGCATAATGTGCAATTTTAACATCAAAACTGGAGAAAAGCCAGACAAAAACATCATGTAAATGTGTTTTTAATTTTTTTCTTGTCAGGTTTTATAATGAGCCTTTTTTGCTCGTTATCAGCTGTTTTGCTGTGGTAATGCACATGTTGATGCTTTCAGCTGATTTGTTAGTCTTATGTAATTATTTATATAATATTGAGGATGTTAAATAAAGATAGATATGTAATTGATGAGACGTACAAATCTTAGGCTCTAATCCAGTGAGTTTAAGACATGAAAGCTTGATCTACACTAGGTACAGGACTTTTACAGTCTCTCTTCTCAGTCACCCTTCACTGCCTGTCTTTCCTCACCTACTTCATTCACCTTCTCTTATTTCCCTGTCTCTTTTCCTTTTCGAAGCGAAAGGGACTCCTCTCCGCAATTCTCTGCCTTGCTGAAAGGCACCATCTGTTCTCCTGCTCAGTGGCAGCACACGACACGAGGGAGCAGATTGAAGCCTGGAGATTGGAATCAAAAGAACACTGAATGGGGATTTATTTTTATTTTTTTCATCCAGGCCGCAAATCTGACAACTGTTGTTTAGGTTCCACACAGCTGCCGCTATGGAGTCACATCAGCCGATAAGGCTTTCGCTGAATTCAAAAGATTTATACTTGACACAATGTTAAGAATTTGTCCAGGTGTATGTCCCATAACATGGCCCGAAGGCTCAGTATACCATCTTTACTAATGGAGGATCCTGGCATTGGAACTTTGAAATATACAGTATCTGTATATCTAAAATCTAAAATCTGATCTTATTGGAAGAGCAACTGTAAATAGCCAATATAATGTAGAGATTGACCAATAATAAAAAAAAATCTTGAAAGGATATTTCAAGAACTCCATGTAAGACCCCTAATTATAGCACTGTGTGAGGGGAGACATGGTGTTCACTGGTAAAGCTATTTGCTTTGTGTGAATTTTAATTATATAAAATTATATTAGGATTTACAACCATTATAATGCAACTATTATATTTTAGCTTTGTGGAAATAAACTATAAACTATAAGGCCAAAATACACATTATTGCAAAACGTGTTTAAAAAATGTGTTGCATGACATACGAAAAATAAACTATACCTAAAACTTTTAAAACTGTAGTTGAAAACAAATTATTTCATTTGTGCAAAGTTGATTTGATTGTCATTTATTTGTTCTTCATATGAAATCATTATATTTTCTCAATTTACTTATTGTTAATATTGTTAATATTATTGCTGCTTCTGCTGTTGTTGTATTAAACATCGTGATTATTTGAAACTGAAACTAAAACCATAAAACATGGTTTAAATAAAAATAAAATAACAACCAATTTAAAATTCTAAATATGCTAATATGCTAAAATAAAAAAAAAATCATGATTTAAATGACAAAAAAAACGTATAAGTAAAAAAAGACACAACCGCATATATTTCAAAAACTCATCAAAATGTACATGAGAATGGAAAAAGAATGGAAAAAAACAAATAAAGAAACAAAATATTAATACAATTATAATAGCATCTGAATGATACTAAAATATCACTGATTATAATGTATGCATTGATATAAAATGAAACTAATGTGTGGTCACAAATATGCATATATAGACTTATGCTATAGCTTTGTAGCTCAACCAATCATATTTAAAAAAGTATTTGTGTGCTACTATCAAATGCTAGCATGAAATTAGTATAACTAAATGGTTATGCAACATTTCGGGTTGCATTTGACAACAATATTCTTTGCTAATCCTAACAATCAAACTTAAACTCATAAATTCGCATGAAAATATCTTGCACTATTCTCCAGCCAACAACTTGCACTCAGACAGATATTCTGAGCTCCAAGAAGCAATGTTCCTACAGTGATAAAGCCTTCAGAGTCTTTTCTGTCAGGATTTAAGACTGAAATCTGGATCCGTCTGATCTTTTCTTGTCTGCTATTGATGTTTACACTCAGCTCGCATGACATGACAAGGGCTGGCACTGCCAAATCCCCTTCAAGATAGCCCATTCAAACATCCCTGGGGCTCTCTTTGTTCTGGAATACGAAGGGCAGGTTCACATCTCTTCATCGCTTCACGTTAACGATATCCTCCGAGCTCGCCGCCACCGTCCTCCCGTCCCTCATCAGCACGTGGGAGCTCTTTCGTCCCTGAACCGAGCGAGCATCTCCTCTGAGGTCCCATCTCACAGAGCAAATGGCCTAAAAACCATCTACTAATCGCCTTCACGCCTCCTCGGCGGTGCTCTCTAGACGCACTCCCACATCAAAGAGGGCAGTTCGTGTTAATCAGTTTAAAACACATGTTCCTCTAGCAGTTACTCTGTCAGTAGCCACCAGAGCGAAAACATGGCTAACTCTATTCACAACAATGCTAATAACACATAATTAGCTTTTGTCCTTGTTGAGGTTGACAGTTGCGGGTTGCATTCGGCTTGTTCCGAAGGAAAAAATAATCAAGACATCATTCACAATCCTCTTAAAGACTCAAAAGTTTACTTTTGGTGGTGGAGAGAGCAAGAAAATATAAGCAGCTCATTAGTGCTGCATGTGGATAGCCTGCAGCGTCGATGCGTGAGGATGGCACCAAACCCGTACCCGTGGAGCCTCTGTGCATTGAGGGCCTGGCCTAATAAAATGCTAAAATACACCCTGCAGAAAGATGCACACAGTTGATCATGTGGCTCTAATGCGCCGCTTCTATATAAAAGCCATGCAGAAATGTAAAACTTTTCTCTCAGCAAGGAGTTATGATGAAAGATGGACAGCTGAACTTTCCTGATAACTATACAGATTTATTCACAAGCTAACTAAAGCCCGCCTATACGCTGTATGGTTTTTTGAAACATTAAGCTAATGTAATGACAGATTGTATGATGTGATCTGAAAGAGACAGACTAGGCAGACTTCGACATGTACAGTGTTTCATGCCAGACTGTACAATAAATGGTAGCCAAGACTTCAGCATAGACAAAGCAGGCCGACAACGGACGAGAAGCGACATAAGACCAGTCACAGATATCACTCTGTACTTGTGTCCAAACAGTGAACACTATACAGGCAAAAGTTAACTTCATGAATTTAAAGGCATTCAAAGACTCACAGTTTTGCCATATGATGAAAAAATGTACATATATATTTTTTTATGCCATAAAAATTTGTCTCAGACAGCAAAATCATACAGTGTACAATCATACAGTTTAAAGCACAGTGATTCACGGCTGGTTTTGGACACCCAACATTCCTAATTGTTCAATTAAACAAGTGAACAGAAACGTCCTAAAATGTATCAATATTAGCATGAACTGCACAGACCCAACAATAGACAAAATGATTGCAATTTACATAGGCTGAATTGGAAAATTGACAAGTACGGGCTCCAAATGTCTCCTGAATTGTGATAATCTTGGCCACTAATTTGCAGCACATAACAAATTGTGGTTGGCACAAACCATGTTTATCCTCACTGCAAGTGGACGCACATTTAACAGTCAGTGAACTTTTGGTCACGATTTTTGAGGATGTCAGGCAACCTGTCCATGTTGGCATCTGGCTAATTTGGCTAGCTTGTGCCAAGTCACAGATGACCTTGAGCCAAATACTGTAGTGGTTAACACTGACAACAAAAGACGTTCCATTTTCTTCTTCCTTGGAATTGTTTTACTATCCTAACTATGCATTAGAGCTGGGCGGTATGACCAAAAATTTATATCACAGTATTTTTCTAAATTATAACGGTTTCACGGTATATGACGGTATTTTTTTTTCCCATGGATGACCGGGTGTTAACCACATTTTCTCCTGACTGAGGAAAAACTCCAGTAGATTGACTTAGAATGCCATATTTTAGAGTCATGGTGAGTGAATATTGTAAAAAATTCCACACTAAATACAGGGGTTAAAGCAAAAAAAATTTTTTTGACTGGTAATATTTGGTATTGACTGGTAACAGTCACACACACAGTTTAAGAGCTGTTTTTCTTCTTGTAATCAGGAGTGCTTGTCCTCCTAATTTAAACTATTTAGGAGCGCCTTCTGATCAATAATAAAAAAATCCTGATAAAAAATTAGTCTTCCGAACACGAGGTGACATTTGACTCCTTAAAGTGACTTACAGGGGTATTTTCTTTTTACCTTTGCAATGGCATAATTTTCATCTATGTCAAATAAAAAAAATAATATGTTTATAAGCTTTTTAAAATGTATATTTAAAACAATATAATAAGTACAATACAACAAATAAGTTACTAATCATGAAATTAGTATTAATAAAAAAAAATATTTGTACTACAGAGGTGGCACAGAAGAACACAAACGTGGCTTGAACGTACATTTTGAGACGTTTAATGAGGCTCAGGGGTGGCATGAGTGCAATTATGGTCATAGATTCATGTGGCCATTATGTTTTAAATATAAATGAGCTTTTAGAGATGCACAACGGCTCAGCTGTAACTTTATTTGGAACTATTTTCGTTGATGATATAGAGCAAAATCATGCAGTATTGATCTGTTGTATTAAATCAATATATCACATTTGCTAACTCCCCTTATAATTATTAAAAGCTGTCACCCTCCTGATCGCGGTCTGTGGGCGCACAGAAATTGAGAGCGCGTGAGTGAGCTCTCAGGACTCAAAAGCACGTGCAAATGTTCTTTGAACATTGAAACATTCTGTCAGAACCTGCGTGAATGAGTATAATTATTATTAATAACCGCAATCCCGTGCCGAAATTCAAGTTTTGCTCTGTGTTCTCTGCTAAGAACCCGACTGTAAATTATGCGAGCGGCGTTACTATGTTGTCAGAGAGAAACTGCAGCCGAGGCGGAGATGATTTTTAGGGTGCCGGCAGAACAACAACATTGCGCTACATGTTTCTTTACCCCTCAGTTATCCCTGATAACGTTTAAATGGAGTGAACACGGAGCAGTTTTTCCGTGAGCGGGAATGTAAAACCCGGAGTGGATCCAGAGCGGAGTTATTACAGAACGCTTAGAGTGGAGAGACGTGCTTTAATCCACCCAGGCTTTGATCACATCCCCCCTCAGCAGACTGAATACAGTCTTTCTACAGTCTTTAGTCTTTCCTCCATTTAAGACATATTCAAGCTAAAATCAAGACATCTATAACACTATTTGAGAAATGTAAGCGTATTTACGGTCTTAAAATTATGAAAAGTGAATTTAAGAAGGCGGGAACCCTGCAATTGACGGGAATCCGTCGTATCGACGGAGAACTGTTGTGTGTGAGAGGCGGGAGCTGATGGCAGCGGACGGCAAGTACTCCAGACTGCAGTCTGGAGGATGGGGCGGGGCAACACATGGGGCGGGGCGACACGTGTCGCTCCACCCACCCCCAATTCCATTGGTTTATACGGCAAATCTTATTGGTGTAGACCCAAGCATGTGCATTCCTTTGTGTACGATTTTGTCAAATTGATTTGGCCATATTACAGAAATATTATGTGCTAACTCTAGAATTATACGCCTATCTTAATTACAATCTGTTTAGTAACAATGGTAATTTTAGTCAGATGAAGTCATTGTTTACAAATAAACTCTTGATGACGGCACCTCCGGGTTTCTTCATTCATATTTACTTGATGATTGGCAGGCCGCGAATCAGCACTAAATTTGGATTTTATACGCAAATAATGATAATTTGCTGTATTTTAGAAAGGGACAAACATGAACATAAGTGGATGATTTTGCATTTTAAAGCACGACCGTTTTTTGTTGTTGTTTAAAGAGATGAGTTAAGTTTCTCAATGTGTCACAAACTTTTAGGTTATAAAGTGCAAATAAATGTTTTCATGAGAAGCTCCATGTTTCCTTGTTTATATCTTAATAAAATATTTGAGCATATATTGATTCTCTTACAGTTTTTATAGGCTTCTATCTTATATAAGTGTCCATGACATCAAATATTACAAATCTATATGGATTTATGTATCCACCCCCTCATTGTGTGTGCGTGCTCTAATCTGTGTACGGGATGAATTTAGATTTAGTTATTAACACTCGATCAATGTCGAATATTAAAATCACTCAATCAACAGGTACGTGAGCACTTTTAATAAAAGACCCTCTCTGTGATTAATATTTATTTATTTATTAAAGACTATAATAAAAATCTAAAATCAGTAGGCCTAATATAGTACAGTGATTCCTGGTTCTTTTTAAAGGATTGAGCCAAAAAAACAGTAATTTAATTTGTGCATATAGCAAGTATAAATACAAATTTTGCAGAGAAAATATATGAACAGGTATTGCTTAAATAAACAGTAAAGCACATTAATTATAATATTCGCTGTAGGTCAGATTTAATAACAGCTGTTTTAGTAAAAAAAAACATTTAAAATAAGCCTATATGCAAAAAAAATATCCCATTATCCACACATAAAACCTCAGTTCACGCTGATGGGCTATTTATTATTGTCTTATTTGTCACCGCAGTTGTTCTTTAAAATAAAAACATTTGCGGGTTTATCCCATGTCTTCCTGAACTACAATGTATTATCACCATATCCTAAGTTTTTGCTTATCCACGATCCTAAAATAAACAATAGGCCTATAGGCTACATAATAAATATACATTATACAAAACAGCTAAATCTCAAACAGTTGGTCATTTTTATCAACATCGCCCAGCTAAAACTGCTCTGTCTGCTTCGTGTACAGTGAAAAGTGCATTAATATCTGAATTAATTTAACATGCAACCCTCCTGTTGAGATTAAGGAGGACCTCTATTTACGTTCATCACACAGAAACATAATTAATATTTCTCATGGGTGAGGCTATTTATAGCATAGGTAGGACTATAGCCACAAATTAAGAATTTGTTCCCCAGACTTAATTCGTGAACCGCTCATATTACACAGCTCTGTTCTCCCCGAAGTACTCGGAGATGCCGCCACCAAGCGTTTGATAGGAACTTAATCTAACTAGTTTGTCATGTTTAAAAAAACAAACATTTGCTAATTGATTCTAAATAAAATCGCTATTGTTAGCACTTAATATTTCTGTGGTACAGCAAAACAGCTTAGATCACTCATAAAAACGTTATTATAATATAAACCAATGAATTTGGGGGTGGGCGGAGCGACACGTGTTGCCCCACCTTAATGTGTCGCCCCGCCCCATCCTCCAGACTGCAGTCTGGAGCTACTCGCGGACGGTGGATATTTGTTGTGGATGACTTCTCTCTCTTCACATTCTACTACTAGTGCTTCAGTTTCGGAACTTTCACGCTTAGTAACACATACAGCTGTATCCTCGCCAAAATGCAACAGTGAAAATAGACCCCTCTCTAACAGTTGCGCGTTACGAACGTTATTTAAATGACACCGGTATTGCGGTATTTTAAAAATTCATATCATAAGAAAAATAAACACCGGTATTCGGTATGAACCGGTATACCGCCCAGCACTACTATGCATAGGTAGTTATATTATACTGATATTCGCATTTAGCATTGTTTATTTCTATTTTCAGTAATAACAAACTTAAGACGAACCCCTCAGTTGTGTGCAGAATCTCCTACCATCATCCATACAGCTGTAAACACTTCAAAATCTCCCAGCGCAAACCCACAGACATTTTTTTAGCATCAGGCCTTACGGTGCTAAATGCTAATTTTGCAATATCTTGACTTTTTAAGACTGCATTTCTCTCTAAAGCTCAGTACAAGACCAATCTCTGCCAGCTCAAGCTGTTGCCATGGTTTATAATTAGCTAGGGATGAAGTATTGATCCATTCTCCACACATTTTCTGAGACCACCATCCAAGAAAAATGCCAAAAAGTTCTCGAACTGCTTTCATGAAAGTGAAGGACGTGCATAATAGAATTCATATGTAACAGTACATTACCAGAGTTAACCCGAAGAAAACTATTGTATATAAATGATTGATACGAATTGCTTTACCATTAATGGAATGGGGTAATGAGCCATTTCTGTGACTATTTCTGTCTCAAACATAACACAAATCAGTCACAAAACAAATGTGTTATATAAAAGCATGCAATGTGGGATTATTATGAGGGGATGAGAAAGACCCTCCTGCTGTGTTAGTTTACACAGTACGTGGGTTGCTAATGGTTTAAATATCAAATGCACAAAAGAGGGATAATATAACAAACAGTATCTCCATTCAATTCTGAGTAACATATCTCTGGTGCGAAGCCTTAATTTAGCAGTAAGCCCCAACCTCACCTGCTTGGAAATGGATACTTGAGCCAATAAGTCATATCACAATGAAAATAAAAAAATTACATATCATATATCATTACAATAATTACACAGGCTCTTCAGACTCATTTATTGGAGAAGCACAGCCCACTTTCTCATTTGTTGTCCCTTTTCTAAAACAGAAAGGCCTGTATTTGGTTTATGTGTTGTTCCTGTTGGGTCCTCTCTTGGACCTAGTAATGAGAAGTAGAGCAACAGCTCATTACAGATACTTAGACCGACAAACTTTTGCACTGATGAGGTTCGGTCCGGCCTTGTTTTCCAGTCAGCACAAAATCTGACTGCATGCGCACATGGGAAGCCCCCCAACTTGGGCTGTCGTTATTATGGCATGCATTTTACACAACTATTCACAACCATCACTGTCCTTCGTGTGGACATGCTATTGCAGAACTCAAGTATCAACAACTCTATCTCATCCAGAATACATAATAATTCACATGAAATTGCGAATTAATGAGAAATCACAAACATTGGGTCATGCAAAACATAAAAGCTAAATCTAAATCTTGTAAAGATTGATTTTGAAAGATCGAGTTGATTTCACAGCCCTTCATTAGAACATGTCCTTGCAAATCTCAAGTATAAACAACCTCATACAGAATACACAATAATTTATAAGAAATGGTGCATTCATAATTAATAAGAAATCATATAAGTTGGATCATACAAAATTTAAAAGCCTAACATAAATCTATAGCATAGCTTGAAAGAACTGCTTACTTGTATTGGCCCTTCATGTGAACGTGCCCTTGCTAAAAGTAATCAACAACAAAATGTGTTCCAAAAATCAAAAGATTATTTGTACAAAATGATAAAAATCTATAAGAAAATGTAAGTTGTGACACAATTATGTAACCTAAATGTACAGCCTATGTGACTCAAATCCAACCCCTAATCATAATCACTACTCTAGTTGGATAAACAACTATAAAATGTGTCAAATTCTGAAAATTTCAAGTCATATGATATCGTACAAGTTTTAATTAGAAAGAGTTGTTAGTGTAAATAATTTAGTGTATCCCACTGGTGAACAAATCTCTGTAACTCAAAGTCCTGATATTTCTAGTTTAACTTCTAGTTTAAATTTCCGAAAGCTATGATTAGAAATAAAAAAGTGAAAACACACAGGCTTCTTTTGCTATAGGTCAACCTGCTCTTTTTCGTTCTCGCCCTCTGTGAATCTGGTCTGTTCGGAGTCAAACTGAAGAAAACAGTGCTTGTGTAACCTGTAAAAAAGCAAGTCATCTATACAGTTGTGATAAGGCTGCTGGTGAGATGGTGACAGCAGGGCTTTGTGAGAAGCTCTGAGGGAAAGAAAAGGATAAAATAAAACCAAACTCACACCAAAACCTTCCTGACTGACACTAGGTAGACAGTGGCATTTCAGTACCTCAGTGTCCTTAAAAAGGCAAGCTCGGAGCTTCTTTTTTTAATGGGCATCGTACTCAAGGTTGTTCTGTACTTTTAGAGCCACATACTTGCCAGAAGGTTGAGCTAAATGGCTCCTTTTCAGCCTCATTATGAGCATTAATGCAGCAACTGGTAAGATTATACAGAGCGGTCTATGACAGTCTTCTACCTTCAAGAGCACCAGCTTAGCTTCAAATAGTTCAAGTGTGTTCTTTTTTACAGCAACTCAGTCCATTCAATGGCTATCTAGGTAATGTCCCCGGCAGCTATTTTGCAGAAATTTCCCAAAACTCTTTGTCAGACTCACATTTCAACAGTTTCAGCCTCATGAAATCTGGATGCCAGATGTTTTGTTTTTGCCAATTAATGCTTTAAAAAAAGTATTTCTTAATCTTAAAAGAGTTGGTCCAGTTTTCCGTGCATTCTAGAACAAAATAATCAACTGTCAACAAGGCAACTGGTTCTTGTAACTGAAAGTTATTTTCTACATTTCAAACATAATTTTTCCTATGAGTGGCTTGTCTCCTTATTCTATCTCATTCTGGGTGTAACTGTTGAATATTACATGCACAGTCATTAGCTGGTAGATCAATAGAACATACATCCATCAACTGTCATGTCACGGTCTATAAAATTACTACTAAAACATTGCAATTTAGCAAAAGATATTTGCCAGTCATTGCTGACAATGCTATCTTCTGATTATGCATTAGGTTGCATGCTAATCATATTAGCTCTGACAATCATTTCTCTCTAACAGCACAGAGGCAGAAATTAATCCATTTGTTTTCATTATTATTGTTACTGAAAGGCAACTTCATCATTAACATTCATTCTGGGAGACTGGGAAGCAAATCTAATAAAGCTTGTGTTCATTTTCCTTTGTTTACTTAAAAAAAACAGTTACTTATTCCTGGAGTAGGTAATTGCTATATTTTCCTTCTAGAATCCAAACTTAACGGCAGAAGATAGTTTGAAGCATTAGTACTTCTTAAGTTTTAAGTCTGTACATTTGAACAATTGTTTTGACATTAATGGTAATTTCATATTTATTTATTTTTTGTTATATGAAGATTAAATTTAAAACTAAGTATTGGGAGAAAAAGTTTCAGATTTCCTTATTATTATTGTTTTTATAATTGTTCAAATTATTTATTCGTTGTATATTAATTAATTAATATAAATAATTAAATATTTAAAACTATAATAATCTAAATCAAAACAAAGATGACAGTTAGCCTACAATAGATTGTATACCCTTCTTATAGATTTTGTTAATTATAATATGGCTAGAATTAACCCATAAATATTTCCAAAAAATTGCTTAACAAGAGGACGGATTTCCTTTTAGTTCTTCACACGGTTTAATCCTCCTTCTCCGCTTGCCATCTTAAGGACTTTTGCATCGCCACTGTCATAATTAACTTGCTCACTAGGGTTTTGGGATGGTGTGCATGTACAATAAGTGGTACAGAATACATTTTAATAGATTGAACTGCATAATATAGATATGTATAATGTGCTCTGTCAGCCAAACACGCCAAAACTAAATGCCAAGCCTAATATCATAGAAGAAATGCAATTAATTTGATTGAAATTAGAGTGTCATGTAATGCAATTTCTGGCTTGTTTGCAATTGTATGCAGTAATGAAACACCATTGTCTCTAGTTAAAGCCACAGTGATGCTTAAGGCAAAGCTTGTTTAATAACTCTAGCTAAGCTGGGAAACCAAAATGTGATGTAGCATAATACAATATCCCCATTACATGTTATTACTCATGGCTTTTACGCATTGTTCCATATCAGTTATTTCACTCTTGGGTCTGACTCATACTTCATATCATATTTTTGCATAACGCTTCATGTACGAGGGTCGATGACACACATTTCGATGTCAGTCAGATAAGCGTTAATTACAGTAATTTGAGTACGCATAAAAATAAGAAATGTCTGTCATTGTGATATGCAGAAACCCATTACACAGATTTTCAGCTGAAGATGGGGGGGTAGGGGGTGGAAAATTGGTTCATATTCACACGATTCTTCAATGACAAGCCATCTAATATCAATCCAAGATACGTGGATCTGTCCGCACGGACCAAATTCTGAGAAAATCTAACAAACTGCAAGACTAACAGCTGTATATAAAGACATATGCACATATCCCAATGGATTATGTACCAACTAGCAATAAAAAAAGCATTAGACTAATCTAAGATAATGTGGCATTTTGGCTTCATGATTCACCAAACTGCTGTGGTTTGTGATTAGTGGCAGTGGCAGTAGCGTGTCCCAGTATTCAGGAAGCTCTCGGGGCTCTGATCGAATGTTAGTGAGAGACGTCTGTGCCGTCAAAACCTAACGCTTATGGAGCACAGCAGATAAAAGGCCTGCATTGTCCACCAGGGTCTTTAGAGTCTCAGAATGAGCTGTCAAATGAGGCAGCACTAACTCTGCTAATCCACCATCTGAGGAAAAGCCACAGCCAAAAGGAGTAAACAAATAAATAGAAACGTTAAAAAAGAACCAAGAGTGTGATTAATCGAGTCGAAAGTCGCCGGCACTGGTGTCTGCTTTGAAGTAATGTTTGCACTCTCACGCAAGCATGACCACTTTTTAGCACTTGTCAACAGCCAACTCGGGAATCAGCGGAAAACAAAAACGCAGAATTTTAACATCATCCATAATTTCTTATGCATGCAAACAACCTTTTTTATTTTTAAAGCTGTCAATGGCTACATGAAAGATTACATATTTTGCAGTTAATTATAACAATGATTACTACAAAGAGATTCGTTTATAACAGTGTGCTTTGATGTGATAGCTGCGAAGCCATTTAATTCAAAGCAACAAAACAAGCACCTCAAACTAGAAAGATGTTGATAACATATTGTTCAAAGCAAAATACAACTGCAGTCCTAATGTCTAAAAATAAACTAGATTGTTATATTTTCTGAAGAAATTGGTGGAGTGGTGCTTGTTTTGCAAAGATAGCCTCTTGCTAATGAGTTTAAGGAGTTGTAACTTTCTTATCCTCTCCTATCAAAATGCAGGCCATGGATGTGAAAATAGATAAAATCGAACCTGATCCTAATTTTTTCAATGACGGACAAAAATTTCGGACTCCGTGTGCAATGACCTTCAGAGGCCATCTGGGCCTGAAGCTTAACCAACTGAATAACAGCTTGACCAAGATGGATGAAAAACTAAGATGGCATAAACCATCATAAATGGGCAAAAAATATATAATAATAGAAAAAAAATTTTTAATAAATAAATGCTTTCTTTTATTATTATTATTTTGCATGTTGCTGTGCAACTACTATGGAATTTTGGCTTGGGAGATTGTCGTATCTAAACCAGACCTAATAAAAACACAGCTTAAACCAGCCTAAAGAGGTTAGCTTGTGTGTTTTACTGTTTTTGAGGGAGTTTTGGAAACGTATCTGTTGGCTATGCTGGGATACTATTTGACAAACCAACCAACTAAACAAACTAAAATCAGCAAACCACCACAGGTTGTATTTTTCTTCTCTGGCCTTTCATGAAGAATTGTCAACTTTGAAAATATGTTGTTTTGTACGTCGTTTAGTAATACCATGGTACTTCAATGCATATGTTTATTAGAACATGCAGTGCTTGAAGGTTGTGGAATCACAAATTGTGTATTTAATTTAGCTATATTAGCACTCCCAGTTTCTGTTAATACTATATTTTAATTGATATTACAGTTCTGTTAATCCTATAAAGGGGGCTTTGAAAATTGTGTTGGAATGCTACGGGCCTTCAAATAAAACAAGTCTGAGAAACACTAATTAAACGCCTAGCTCAAATCTCCTATCTTGGTATGATCAATGATATTAACTACTAAGTAATACATATTGAAAAAGAAAGAATAAAATAAGTTTGCATTTCCACAGAAGATCCTTACCTGTTTTTAAAAGAAAAGATCTGGGCCCGTATTCATGAAAAATCTTAGTGCTAAGAGTTGCTCCTAGTAACAAAATTCTAAGAAAATTCTTAGAAATGTGGGTGTTTCCTCTTAAATTTAAAGAAAAGATCCTAGTAAAGAAAAAAGTTATTCAGAAAGCATCTTAACCCTTAAAAGAGGTCTTAAGGTCCGAAATTGTTAGGAGTACGGACGAGGACTTTTAAGAGGCTTAAGAGTTTCTTTAGCAGCGGAGAAAATGGATGAAAAATGAAGAGGGAGAAGAAATGTGTTGCAGACAATGGATGACAGTGAATTAATAAGATGCTACAGATTAGATCATGCAGGGATCGTGTTTGTGAGCGATCTTATTAGAGAAAAACTAACACTAGCTTTCTTTTTTCTATTCTACTCGTTTTCTTAAAAAAAAAACTTGTACTGCGTTAGGCTAACCAAGACTTGTCATAAAACTTGCATGTTGTTGCTCTTTTGTTGGTTTTTATTACTTCTATTGTCCTCATTTGTAAGTCGCTTTGGATAAAAGCGTCTGCTAAATGATTAAATGTAAATGTAAAATACGTTAAGTAGGAAATTAACAGCATGGTAAGTAAAAAAATAAAGAATATATATACACATAATGTGTGTGTGTGTGTGTGAGAGAGAGAGAGAGTAAGGTAAAACAGAAAAAAAATATGCCTGCAATTTCAAAGTGAAGGCTTAAAATAGACCCTACTCTTAAAATCTCTCTTTAATTTCCTTATTGGACCACCAACCAATCACAGTCATCAAAAGACTGTGTCATTCCTAGCAACGGGGTCAGGTCTGCCTCCTCACTAAGATAAAAGTTTTTGTGTTTTCCTTGCTCAGATTTGCTCTCAGATTGGTCCTGAATCCATTTTAAGCTAAGACTACTAGCTAGAAATTTTTAAGCTAAATTAGGAGCTCTCTGAGAGGATTCTTAGAATCTTTATGAATACGGGCCCAGGACTAAAATAAGCATGACATTAAGTAAGAGTGCAAACTCTTTGCCATAACAACACTAACATGAAATACACATTAATATTTCAGCTGCAACAAAAAAATCAGTTCTTAAGTGCAAAAAATAACATGCAATTTGTTACGAGTCACTTTCACACCTGACATATCGCTCAAGAAGTCACGGCCAAAAGTTTACAAACACCTTATTTTGTTTGGGTTCCAATAAATATTCTCACTGTCATTGTCTGTTTTTCGCACTACAATACATAAAAGTGTTAGCATGCTAATTGCTTTAGTGGAAAAAAAATATTAGACTATTTATACAGCATAAGCGGTGATCTCAGTATTGCACAAAACAATTTCATGTTCAACCTCAGCAAGGATAACATGGCCAGTGTTATTTTATCATTATTTATTCATATTTGTATTTAGCTTATCTTTTTTTATATTACATTTGTATTGTAATTTTAGGTTAATTAAATTTGTTCTATGCTTTTGTAATTTTTATTATTTTTATTTAAATTAACAAAACAGTTTTAGTTAACGATATTTCATAACACTGACATAGTTGCATGATATTTTAAATAAGGATAATACAATAAATCCAAACCTTGTAATAGGTTTTTCTTAGCATTTAAAGTCTGTTTTTGTCTCCTCACTGCTCAAGGTCAGGTGATGTAACCTCATCTCTCTATGGCTGCCATCTCACACCATTGTACACCATATGCCTTCCTGAACCCCTCCTGTAAGGGAGGAAGTATCTCATCTAACAGCAGTTTGATTTAATTTCACTTTGTGGGTTAATAATATGGTGGCAGTGCTCAGGGGAAACGGTTCAAAAGACAAGCGAGGTGAGGGAGATATCAAACATGAAGCCTGCTTGTGCTTCCCTTGGGGTCGCAGGAACGGTGATGCACCTTTAATTTAACTGAACTGAGTGGTCACAAAAAACTGACTCGCAGATCATTATTTCAAGTTCAGTTCAGATGCAGGTTAAAGCCATTTAAAGTAACTTACTAGTTATTAGCCAGTCCGTTTGTCACATTGATAGGATAATGAACTGTAAGCTAACTGTTAGCACGCTAACATATCTAAAACTTCTAACATAGAGTAGGCTCACTGAAAAAAAAAGCCTCAACCTACCTTTTTGCAAAATTTCAAAAACCTACCTACTATACATACAAATTCGATGCATATTATTGTTTAATAAAATAATGTTCATTGTATGACCTCAAAACACTATAATGTATGATTTGTGCCATTATGTATGATTTGTAAACTAACACATTTTGATGTTTACATACCCAGCACCATATGTATTGCTTTTCTTACATAGTAAACTTGCTTGGTAGCTCGGCTGGTAAAGCATTGCACCTTGAAATATGAGTCACAACACTCGATAAAAGAGCTTAACTTATAAAAGCAAGTTAAAATGGCATTGTTTCTTCAGCAAATGTGTTTTAATCGCACGGTTGCGCTTTTTAACACAGCTGATTACGCTTAACTACAATATGTTATTTTCAAACACGATCAAGCATTAACCTTTTAGCGTCACTCACCAGACATTTCATTTAATGATACTTACAACAATGTTGCCAGATTAACATTAATATATTTTGAATTAAACAAAAAATGTGTCTAGTGCCACTCAATGGATTTTGAATTTCACTTTGGAAGTTTTTCAAAACATGAGTTATGTCTTGTACTCATTTCATGTATATCGGATTGTCTGATATAAACCAGACCTGATAAAAACACAGCTTAAACCAGCCTAAGGAGATCACCTTGTCTGTTTTGCTGGTTTTGAAGAGGATTTTAGGATGACTACAACTTGACTTCTTATTACTTTCATGAGGTAAATAGTCTACTTTGAAATACCATTGTTCTGTACATTCCTTGGTAATACAACAGTATTTTCACAAAAAATAATAATTTGCTCAGTTCTACAAAAGACATTAAAGAATACCGTAGTATTGAATTATTATTACGATATGGTAACACAATATAATTTTCTTGGTGTGACATTCTAACAACCTCAATATCACCATGACATCCAAGTCTAATTTAGAACAAAAGATAAAAAAATACACCCAAGATAAACAATATACCCCCCTTTCTGCCAACCAGCCCCACTGTGCAAACCGTAATTATCAAGTCTGTGACAGATGCCCAATGGAGCAGCATACACACTATTAGCCAGATTGAAGCTGAGCATAGTTTTTCAAAATGAGACAGAGTTTATCTTAAACGCCCAAAACTAAAGTCCAAAACACATATGCTATGAGGACACAGAAGTAACTTTGTCTAACTGCTTGTCTGCTGAGCTTATAGTTACAGTGAGTCTCTATAGTAGCACATTTGTCTCATTGTCAACATACCCAATTACAGCAACACTGATCACTCCCCATGAGCCCCTCTTAACCTCAATCTTTCAGCAGTTCAAAGTTTCCAGCGAGTAGCAAACCTCAGATGCGACATCTTATACAGGCTCTACAAAGAACCAACACAGAGGGAGTTTCAGTCAAATTAACCAATTATAGCTTCCTCGCTTCAAACAAAAATACGGGAGAGCAATTGTAGATTACGCCATGAGCGTACATCAAACTTATTTTCGGCTCTTCTGATCCTTCTCGCTCTTCAAGTTCACACTGCCGTTTTCAAAGCACAACAGAGACGGTCTTTACACGCCTAATTCAGCAGGAAACTGTCAATTTAGCCAATACAAACAACTGTAAAAAGTCACGTAATGCAAGAAACAAAGGTGGAAACGCTAATCCACCGCTCCCAGGGTTCAGCTTCTATTTTCCAATTGCTCAACATGCGTGCTGAGCCCCCATAACAGGCATTAACTCGCGATCACATGGGAACATTATCAGTTATATAGCTCCAAGGGAAACATTCTGATGGATGGCACCAGCTTAATCATGCATTTAAAAAGAAAATGTTACTGCCTCCAAGAAAATTGTGCCATCATTCATTTTTCACCTCCTTTATTATCATGACATTTTTTTTTTAATAATGGTAAGGGGTCTCAAAAGTGTGAATGACAATTAATGACAGTTGTCATAAACATGTATAAAAGCCTTCATATTCATCACATGTTTCATGTTATGATTATGAAGGTGTCATGTCAGTCTTATGCACACCCCTTCAAGTAAAGTATAACCACATTTGTTTTATACAAATTTGTATTGTAAAGGAATTTTTCCTTTTGGGCAGTAATCAAACAGTGAAACCTATATTCAAGATGTATGCATTATATGTTTTCTCACTTGCAGTTAGAAAAGCATTCTGTGTGATGATTTACTATGATTGAGAAGTGATAGAGGTAAGGAAACGCAGATGGTCAGGGGGTCAAGGGGGCATTTGCCTCCCTTTAACTAGTCCCTCCTGTAGGGGAGGGAAGAAAGAGGCCTTGAAGCAAAGGACTATAAAACAGACCGGCACTGCCTTTCCTTATCGCTCCTCACTGACTCACACAATGTGGATTGGTGACGAGGGATCTTCTCTTGCAAGAGAATAAATACCTTTATTATTATAATTTGGACTCAGAGTTGTCTCTTACTCAGTGACGATGTTTGTTAGAAAGAAATTGCCACAACAATTTGGTGTCAGAATAGTGGGATTCCTTGGACGTGACTTCTGGACCTGACAGCGGACGGAGGCTGATCACCTTGGGGCAGAAAGTTCCAACCCTACCTCGCAAAAAAGATTCAGAGACGAGGGACCGTTTCCGCTGTTGGGACCGGAGGGATCGACCACTGGAATCAAAAAGAACCCAGGTGGCACAAAACGACATCTCTGGTAAGAAACAATTAAATTCAATTTAATGAGGGTGAAATTCAGTTTAAAGAGTGAAATTGAACCATATTGGCTGAAAACTGTTTCTGTGGTAGAGTAATCTGAGCACGAACGTTCAGATTAGGTAACCTGAGATTAATTTGAGATCTGTACGGATCAAGAGGGTTTCAAACAGGTACCGAGGTTAATTGGGGTTAGAAAAAAATCGAAAGATTTTGGTAAATCACAATTAAGAGGGCACTGATAGTGCAACCCGATCCGATTGCGGGATAAGAGAAAATCGGATCTGCTGGAGACGTCTAGCAGATTAAAGAGACGCGCGTGAATAAATCCACAGAAAGCAGAAAACAGCCAGTATGGGGAAGTCTCAAAGCAAGCTTGTGAAATATGATACACCGGTGTACTACCAAATGAAAAAAAATATTATGGTCAGAAAAATCCCTCAGATATTGAAAAAATGTATCAAGCATCATGATTTTCCCGAAGAGGGAACATTGAGCCTCACAAGACTGAAAGTGGTGAGGGACTCAGTTGAACAGAGTAGCGACAAACAACCAGGTTGTTGTTGCAAATGTGTTAAAAAGTATGTTAAGAATGTGAATGTATTATGAACAATAATAATAATTCATTTATTATAATAATAACTTTAAAGATACCATCCTTGTCACGGTACAGAAAGCTCGGGATCCAATAGCGAGTGAAAAAACAGAATCTTTATTTGGAACACTCCAAAATACAGTGGATGTGAAGAAAACACCGGCCGTGCAGGTGTAGATCTATCGGCCGTGCAGGTGCAGATCTCAGCGGCCGTGCAGGTGCAGTAAACCCGGCAGGACAGAGTTTCCAGCCCGGGCAGAGAATACAGTCCGGACCCGTCAGAGAATCTACAGAAACGTGATCAGGCGAGAACAGCCTCCGGACCTGGAAGACTGACACAGAGAATTAACGAACCACTAGAGAAACAACGATCTGACAATGCATCACAGAAACGCCAGCCAGTTATAGGCAGTGCAGACGAGCTACAGCTGTAACCGTCCTGATTACCTCGTCAGGTGCTAGGCAACGCTGACAAGCACAACGAGCGGACCCACCCCATAGACGAACACAGAATGAGCACACAGATCCATGAACCGTGACAGTACCCCTTCCCCTAAGGACGCCTCCTGGCGTTCCCAGATGAAGTTACCTGACGATTGTAATCATCGATAAGAGAGTGATCCAGTATGTCTCTAGCAGGCACCCAACTCCTCTCCTCAGGACCGTAACCATCCCAGTCCACCAAGTACTGGAATCCGCGTCCCCTCCGCCTAGAGTCTAGAATACGCTTGACCGAATAAACCGGTTCCCCATCTACGAGTCGCGGCGGTGGAGGAACCGGGGTTTGCGGATTAATGGGAGCATGAAAAACAGGTTTTAATTTGGAAACATGAAAGACGGAATGAATCCTCTTGTACGCTGGAGGAAGTTTGAGGCGGACCGCCACCGGACTAATGATCTTGGTGACGGTAAACGGGCCAATGAATTTAGGAGCAAGCTTGTTACAAACGGTACGGAGAGGAATGTTCTTAGATGAAAGCCACACTTCTTGACCGACGACATAGACGGGAGGCCTTGACCGGTGGCGATCAGCCTTGGCCTTGGTGCGTGCCCCCACCTGGAGGAGGGTCTGTCTGGCCCTGCTCCAGGTGCGTCGACACCTCTGGACGAATGCGTGGGCCGAGGGGACCGCGACTTCGGATTCCAGACTGGAAAAAATAGGTGGCTGGTACCCTAAGCTACCCTCAAACGGAGACAGGCCCGTACCAGATACTGGTAATGAGTTATGTGCGTACTCAACCCATGAGAGCTGCTGACTCCAAGAGGACGGATTCTGAGAGGCCACACATCGCAACATACGTTCTAAGTCCTGGTTGGCTCTCTCTGTCTGACCATTACTCTGGGGATGATACCCAGAAGAAAGACTAACAGTCACCCCTAGCAAACGGCAAAACTCACTCCAAAATTTAGAGATAAACTGAGGCCCCCTGTCAGAGACCACGTCTGTCGGGAGACCATGAATGCGAAAAACGTGGTCAATGACAGCAACCGCTGTCTCTCTGGCAGACGGTAATTTGGGCAGAGGGATGAAATGGGCAGCCTTCGAGAACCGTTCCACCACGGTCAAAACCACCGTGTTCCCACTTGAGGCTGGGAGACCTGTGACGAAATCTAGCGAAATGTGGGACCAGGGTCTCGACGGAACCGACAGCGGCTGAAGGAGTCCAGCAGAGGGTCGATTAGAAGTCTTAGAAACGGCACAAACAGAGCAAGCCAAAACAAAACATCGTATGTCGTGAGCCATTGACGGCCACCAGAACCGTTGTCTAATAAGAAACCTGGTACGACTCACCCCAGGATGGCAAGCCACCTTGGAACAATGACTCCATCGAATGACATCGGACCGTAAAGTCTCTGGCACAAACAAACGACCCGGTGGGCATCCGGACGGAGGCATTACCCCTTGCGAGGCCGTGCGGACCTTCGACTCAATCTCCCAAGTGACCGCAGAAACAAAAATTTTCTGCGGCACAATGGGCTCGGAAAAAGACGGGCGATCAGAATGGTCGAAAATACGGGACAGTGCATCGGGCTTGATGTTCTTGGAACCTGGCCGATAAGAAATAGAAAAATCGAAACGACCGGAAAATAAAGCCCACCGGGCCTGCCTAGAGTTCAAACGTTTGGCGGACTTGATGTACTCAAGATTCTTATGATCAGTCCAGACGATAAAAGGAACCCCCGAACCTTCTAACCAATGACGCCATTCCTCCAAGGCAAGCTTGACTGCCAGCAGCTCTCTTTTACCAATATCATAGTTGCGTTCAGCGGGAGACAAACGGTGAGAAAAATACGCGCACGGGTGCACCTTGTCGTCCGAGGAAGAACGCTGGGATAGGACGGCACCAACCCCCACCTCCGAGGCGTCAACCTCCACCACAAACTGCCGGGAGGGATCAGGGGCGATGAGTATGGGAGCTGAAACAAAGCAGCCTTTCAGTTTGGTAAACGCAGCTTCCACTGCGCTGGACCACCTGAACGGAGTCTTGATGGAGGTTAAGGCGGTCAAAGGGGCGGCTAGCTGGCTGAAACTGCGAATAAAACGCCGGTAAAAATTGGCAAAGCCCAGAAACCTCTGCAGGGCCTTGCGGGAATCTGGAGTTGGCCAATCAACCACAGCCTGAACCCTGTCCGGATCCATGCGCATCCCCTCGACTGACACAATGAAACCCAAAAAGGGGACAGACTGTGCATGGAAAACGCATTTCTCCGCCTTGACATAAAGCCCATTCTCTAACAGCCTCTGAAGCACTCGCCTGACGTGCTGAACATGTTCCTGGAGAGAATGAGAAAATATCAGTATGTCATCCAGGTAAACATAAATGAACTGATTTAGCATATCTCTCAACACGTCATTAACGAGTGCCTGGAAGACTGCGGGAGCGTTGGAAAGCCCAAAAGGAAGAACGCGATATTCAAAGTGCCCCCTTGGGGGTATTAAAAGCAGTCTTCCATTCATCCCCCTCCCTTATGCGAACCAAATGATATGCGTTGCGAAGGTCTAATTTCGTGAAAAAGGACGCCCCCTGCAGACGCTCAAAGGCAGAAGACATCAACGGCAAAGGATATGTATTCTTCACCGTGATGTTATTCAGCCCTCGATAGTCGATGCAGGGACGAAGAGACCCATCCTTCTTTTTCACAAAAAAAAACCCCGCTCCCGCCGGCGAAGAAGAAGGGCGAATGACCTTGGCTGCTAGAGAATCAGAAATATATTTCTCCATGGCCTCCCTCTCCGGGGCGGAAAGCGAATAAAGTTTGCCCTTGGGCGGAGACGTACCTGGTAATAAATCTATAGCACAGTCATAGGGACGATGCGGAGGTAGAGAAGCAGCCCGAGACTTACTGAACACTCCCTTCAGGTCGCGGTACTCGCTGGGCACGTTAGACAGATCCATATGCTCATCCTGAAACACAGAACAAGACACAGAAGGACAAGCAGACAACAAACAAGTGGCATGACAACCCTCACTCCAAGAGAGAATGGAACTCTGACTCCAATTAAAGTGAGGGTTATGAAGCACAAGCCAGGGATGGCCAAGGACTACTGGAGTAACGGGTGTGTCAGTTAAAAGAAACTGAATAGTCTTAATGTGATTCCCCGAAGTGACGAAGTCTAAGGGGACCCGTAGAGTGAGTGATGGAGGAAAGAGACAGACCATTAAGAGCATGAACAGCAATGGGCTGTGAAAGGGCAATCACCGGAAGTCTAAGTCTGTCAGCGAGATCAGAGTCTAAAAAATTGCCCTCGGCACCAGAGTCAATTAAAGCCTGACAGTCATGGGTGACTGAGGACCACTGCAACTTGACCGTGAGAAGTGTCGCTGCAAGAGAGGATTTAGCCAGTGTGATACCACCCGTCAGTAACCTCTTACCTACTGACGGGCTCTGGCTTTTACGGGACACTGTGCTGCAATGTGCCCAGCAGCTCCGCAATACAGGCAAAGACCCTCGTTGCGCCGCCTCCGCTTCTCCTCCAGGGACAGACTGGATCTGCCCATCTGCATGGGCTCTGGTTCGGCGAAACTGACATCTGCGTCACGGTAGGAGATAGGCGGGTGGTCCAGCCTATTGACCGCCGAAGCTCGGCGTGCTCGCGGACCTCTCTGCTGTAATCTGGCATCCACCCGAATAGCCAAACTAATTAACCCATCCAGTGACGTGGGTAATTCCAGTGCGTAGATCTCGTCCTTGACGTAATCAGCGAGTCCATGAAAGAACATATCCCACTGCGCTTCTGAGTTCCACCGGCACTCTGCCGCCAAAGTGCGGAATTCAATGGAGAAATCAGTGACGCTCCGATCTCCCTGCCGTAACTCCGCCAGAAGACGAGCCGTCTCTCTGCCCGAAGCCGCCCGATCAAACACCTTTCTGATCTCCTCCGAAAATGACTGAAACGAAGCGCAGCAGGGAAGTTTCTGCTCCCAAACGGTAGTTCCCCAGAGAGCTGCCCGTCCAGAGAGTAGTGTGATGACGAACGCTATCTTGGATTCCTCGGTGGGAAACGACGATGGTTGGAGAGAGATATAGAGTGAGCATTTGGCAAGAAAGGAGCGGCATTGCTGGGGCTCACCAGAATAAAAGGCTGGAGGTGGAAGGCGAGGTTCGATGACCCGACCCGCCTGATCTGGGATAGTGGGCACAGGTGGATTCGATGCCGTGGGTCGCTGTTCCGGCTCGGACTGGAGACGCTGTAACTGGGTGGTCAGCTCCGAGACCTGAGTGACCAGGGCTTGGATAGCGCGATTAGAGGCTGCCCTCTGTTCATCCTGGTGATCCATGCGTGAGTTACTGCGAGCTAAAAAGTCTCTTAATTTTGACGCACTCGCTGGATCCATCTTGGTCAGATCGTTCTGTCACGGTACAGAAAGCTCGGGATCCAATAGCGAGTGAAAAAACAGAATCTTTATTTGGAACACTCCAAAATACAGTGGATGTGAAGAAAACACCGGCCGTGCAGGTGTAGATCTATCGGCCGTGCAGGTGCAGATCTCAGCGGCCGTGCAGGTGCAGTAAACCCGGCAGGACAGAGTTTCCAGCCCGGGCAGAGAATACAGTCTGGACCCGTCAGAGAATCTACAGAAACGTGATCAGGCGAGAACAGCCTCCGGACCTGGAAGACTGACACAGAGAATTAACGAACCACTAGAGAAACAACGATCTGACAATGCATCACAGAAACGCCAGCCAGTTATAGGCAGTGCAGACGAGCTACAGCTGTAACCGTCCTGATTACCTCGTCAGGTGCTAGGCAACGCTGACAAGCACAACGAGCGGACCCACCCCATAGACGAACACAGAATGAGCACACAGATCCATGAACCGTGACAATCCTGTCCTAATTGTTGTGGTCTTTTAGGAGTTTTTTCTTACCCAAAACAGAATATGGTATATTCAAAGTACACAGAGAAAGATTAGGTTAACGGAGAGGTATCAAGGAGAAGGGTCTGGCTGCACACTTGCACGCTCAGACACGCTCAGACACTTGCACTTCCGCGAGTGATGTCACTTGCAGTCTTTTTTATTTTGTTCTATTTATTGATAATTTTTAGTTTGAATCTTTCAACATTTTACAACAGTAGCCAGGTGGTGAAGACACAGAATATGCGTTCATATTCTGCTGTTCTGTAGCCACGGATTTACGGGTCTTGTATTTTTATCCTACAGATGACTTGCAGGACCTTGTATGTTATGATATTAAATTAGTTTTAATCGTTTAACCACTACAGCGTCTTGTCTCCGTTGGCAACATACACGATTCGTGTCGAATGCAAGTGACGTCATAATAGCAGAAAGTGCAAGCAGCGATTGCAAGTGACATTGAATTTTAGTTTCTTTTTTCTTATCTTCACCACCTGGCTACTGTTGTAAAATGTTGAGAGATTCAAACAAAAAATTATCAATACATAGAACAAAATAAAAAAGACTGCAAGTGACATCACTCGCGGGAAGTGCAAGTGTCTGAGCGTGCAAGTGTCTGAGCGTGCAAGTGTCTGAGCGTGCAAGTGTCTGAGCGTGCAAGTCTGCAGCAGACTCTATTGGTATCAAGTCCCAGAAATGTCCCCTTTAATCGAACCACCTGTTCCAGTAGTTGAACCCTTAACTTTCAGATTTCTATCAGATATTTAACCACTATGCCACCCCATCACCTAGAAAAACACACCAATGAAGAAATCGATTAAGTATGTCATGAAGATGAGCCCTAGATTGTAAACAAATTTAGATATGACTATCACAGCCATTTCAAGCTGGTGAGCATCCATTTATTTGCATTCGATTTACACTAATGACCCGAACTTTGAATAGCGCGTATTATGTTACCATGTGATGTGGCTGTAGCTGAAAATATCCTGCTGATCAATGCAAACTCAGCTTTCCCTGTCGCCCATCCTGAACCGAATCACTGAACATGAATTGTTCACAGATAGACAAAAGTGAGACTGCTTAATGGTGTTTGTGTAGCCTTTTTTAAATCTTAAAAGCTCTAGGCGCATTCATTGTAATTGTGCGGAAAAGGGCGACTAGCGCACTCTTCAAAACATCTATTTTTGTGTTCTATGCTAAAAAGTAAGCAATACAGGTTTGGTGTGACGTAAGGGCATGTTTTGGCTGAACTAACTAAAAATTACAGCACTTGAAATTTACAGTGAGGTCCATTGCTTGTAGCACTTGCAAATACCCATAAAGCTCAGCCAGTGAAGGGTATGTGGGCTCTGACACAGTTTGCACGTTGCCCCGAGCAGCCCTTATGTCTAGAAAAGGTTCAGCTTGCTGCAAACAGATCAGCCTATGCCCGATTAAAATGACTCAGCAATAGGTTTGACCGTTAGCGCCTGAGGAAATCTGCTTAGACATGAGGGTCAGGATAAGCAGGTTGCACAAACACACACACACATAATTCACAATCTATTTGCCTGAGATCCATGCTACACGATAATAGATTATGCTATATCTAAACGAATGAACCGTTGGCGAGATAAACAACACCAGTTTGAATGTTAACAGCGGAAAATGAAAGCTAATTGCTAAATGAATCTGAGTAATTCTGAAATTCTCTTTATGTACCAAGACGCTCCTCTGATATTTTTAATCCAATGAGCTCTAAAAGCAATGCCAACGTGAAATAAATTAAACATTAAGAGAGCATTATTTATTTATTTACTTTAATCTCAATGTGATCTAATGCATTACAACGGCTTTGCTTTCCCAGTTGGTGCAAGGATCAGTAGAAAACAGAAGAAATTCGTTTTAAGAGCTTACTTTGATTGTGAATAATTACAATATTCAAATAACATAATATTACCAGTGCGGTTATTAAACTATTGAAAATGTTTTTTCTTCATTCAAATAATGCTGACCATAAAATATACACATCAGATACAACTTTTTTTTTAAGTAAAAAAATAATAATTCAAAGTACTACAACTGTAACACTAAAACTGAAATAAAAATAAACTAAAGCTAAATAGAAATATTTAAAATCAATTAAAACTAATAAAATGAAAAAAGTACAATAAATTAAAAAGAAACCTATATATATATATATATATATATACATATAAATATATATATATATATATATATATATATATATATACATATACATACATATATATATACATATACATACATATATATATATATATATATATATATAAACAATTATAAAAAATAATTCAAAATAATTACATCACTAAAAATGTACATTTTAATTTGTGTTAGTCTAACTATAAAGATATAAAACACAAGTAGGTTGGATAACTCAATAGGTTTCAGTTAGCTTGTGCACATTATTAAACATGAGCTCAAAAACAGTGAACACAACTGGAGTTTCTGCTTGAATGAACAAAATAAAGCAATTTTGAATTATGTCTGCTTTACAAGTCAAACAGATGCCTAAAGCTGCGAATAAAGATATACACGGAGGGCATTTTCTTTTTCACAGTCATCAAATCCAGTTTAACGCGCATTTGGGTTAGCCTCACCTCAGCGTTTCACGACGTTCAGACAGACATATTCCATTTTCTTTTTAAGTCAATCACTGATGTCTATGCATTAAATGCGATGCAGCACAGAAGAACACCTCTGTCATTTTAAATAAGAATCTAATAGCTAAATTGACGCAGCCGTCAGTGCAAAACAGACTATTTGTAGGCTTTCAGGGAGACTGTGGAGCAAAAGGCAATTAGTGTTTTGCTGCTGGGTCCTTGATGTGTGATTTCTAAAGGCTGTTAGAGGCACTATCAGAGTTTGGCAGTGAATATGCATAAGGGTACATTATAAACGAGAGCATGATTAAGGCTTAGGCTGCAGATATAAAGAGTGCCAAACTCAAGCCTTTAAATACTAAGAAACCTTGAAGAAAGATCACATTTCGCTCTCAAAAGTCAAGACTTGTGATATAGATACGGAGGAGGATATACACAAAATGTTTTAGGTCCAGAAAACCAAAAAACTGCTATGCTTTCAAAACGAAACAAAAATTCAAACATATTTGAGAGCAAGGGTGCTTCGGTGGACCTACGCAGTTTGCGTAGTCTGCGTATAGGGAGGATTGGCTCTATGTGACCAAATGTAATACTGACTATGAGTAATAGCAACAGGGATTGCTGTAAATATATATATATATATATAAATAAAAAATAGTTGAAAATACACAACTATTTAAAATACACACAAAAAAAAGACATTTGCTACAAATATACTGACGTTATATTAAAACAGTGGCGAAATACTGATGTGTTTTATTTTTATTTTGTTTTCAAATTCCGCTGAATTTGACTGAACTCAAAGGCCATTCATGAAATATCACTTAACTGCAGTTTTTCAAAATGTTAATTGTATTATTCAACTTTAAGGGATGTGTATCCTGGTTTAATCAATGTTTAAACCCTCAGCACATGAAATAAACAACTAACATTTGCATTCCCAATAGAAAGCTCTTACTTTATAACAGACGCAATTTTTCATGCTGAAATTTCCCATATATTATTGCAGTTCTCGGAGCGGTTCCTCTAGCGTAATCAGGCCCTGCTTCTTGACAAGTTTTACTGTGACACTGTCTCAATACAATGTGACCTTCTATGCAAGCAAAGACACTCATTGGGCCCTTGGGGACCATTTGGAAGCACCGAGCCTGAGGAGGATGGATCCAGGATGCTGCCTGCTCTGTTTGGGCCACTAATCTCATCAGAAAGCATCTGACCTCTACTAGCTCTGCCGTATAGACATGCCTTGGAGATTATTACTGAAAAACGCAAAATACGTGAATTTTATTGCAGTTACATATGGATAATTAATTGCTGAACTACATTACTTTAGGGAATAATAGGTTATTATGTTTATCATAATAAACTATTTATGAAAATATATAAATAAAAATAAATGAGTTACAATTTTCTATATTTATGTTTTTTTTAATAATCGGACTCTATGCTGAAGAATGTGGTAAAAATACTGTAAAACATGGCTTCTCGTAGCCTATTGCTTACTATAAGAGACAGGATCATAGTTTGGCACTGGCCAATCAAAATGAAGCAAGGACTTTCATGCATCATACTATAAACACTGTATTAATGATAAATTAATCTCTATTCACAGCAGAAATATTGTGCTTAATCTGTAAATATAATGGCGTATTGAATTAAACCCAAATTTGTATAAGAAAGGTTGCCAGATAATGAAAAGAAAAATATTAGAAGGGTCAAAGACATGGCCTAACAGAAAGTGCATACACTTCAATATGAAGGTTTGTTTCATTTATGTATTTATTATTTGAATTTGAATCTGGCAATGTATCTTCAAGAGTCATTTAATCAAAAAAAAAAGAAGAAAGAAAGAAAGAAAGAAAGAAAGAAAGAAAGAAAGAAAGAAAGATAAATAATTTATAACAATGTCTTTGCTTTTAATAATGACATTGTTTTGAGCTGAATATGATGGGATATAAAAATACCATCACTCTTAAAGTTCTGTATAGCACTTGGAGGTTAGTGATAAACAGAAAACACAGAACTCGAATTATCATAGTATTACATAGCTTATTTCCATAAATCGGCATTCATGAGATTTATTTTTTCAACAACCGAACTAGAAAGTCACAAAATCCACCTCTCCAAACCACACTTGATTTCCATATAAAAGGGGCATCACACATTCAATCTGAACTGACGTGGTGCTAAACTAGAGACGTCCCCTTGTGCCTGGTACCGTAAAACTGCTCTCAGCCGAACTGTGAAGAGAGCGTACAGACATTTGAACTCACCGTTTTCTGTGTTTTCATGCTCGGTGTCAGTAAGGGTGAGGTTGGAGTTGGCTCTGCTGGAAAGGCAGGAGCTGCGGCCAGATTTGGTGTTGCTACGGCCCCAGAGTCGGACGGCGTGCTCAGGGGACATGATGCCGTCCGTTTCTGTGTCAGCGTCTGATCCCACACTCACAGAGTATTCGCGGTGAGGAAGGCCCATTTCTGTCCTATATGCTGCCATATGGGGTGGCACGGGATCTCCAAAAGCCATGTCTCTGAGAGAGAAGTCCGTCCCTGATACAACACAAGGACACAATGAGAGAAAATACAATCTGCGTAATGCATACAAGAACAGATTGTAACAGTAGGGGTCTGGAAGAAAAAATAAATTTTCTCCATCTCATTTCATTTATTTATTTGTTTATTTATTTTTTAAACAATAATGCAAAAACCTTTATAGAAAAAAATCTAACGTAAGCTTAATAATAATAATAATAAACAATTATTGTTTTTAGTTATGATTATTATTTATAATATTAAAAAAGACAATATAAACAGTATGTAAAATATGAACTATGAACGAAGAAATGTTTCTTACATTATTGTAAACACATTTATTTATTTATTTATGTAATTATAGGGAATACATTAGTGATTTTTACTTTGACTCTAGTCTGAAGTCTAATGTTAGCATCTTGATACACACAATTATGTAACAGACAAATATCTTAGTGATCGATTTTTGTAAATTAATTATATATATATATATATATATATAGAGAGAGAGAGAGAGAGAGATAATTATATATATATATAGATTATATATATATATATATATATATATATATATAAATCCACTCAAACGGGAATTTCAGAGTGAAAGAGTGAAAAAATTCCACGCACACATTACTTAACAGGTTCAAGTTGGTTATGCAAAGTGTCGGCGCTGTAACATTTAGAGTATTTTTGAGGGCAGCATAAAGCAGAAAATATACATTTTTAGATTTTATATGTAACATTTTTTATATGCGTTAAATGTTTTTTTGCACTAATCAGTTGGTCCACAAGGTGGCGACATTGGGCAAGGCCATTGTTTCACACTTTAAAAGGCATTTTACGCTAAGCATTGGCATAAAAATAAGGTATATAATAAAGTATATTGAAAATTCAGTCATTAACTGCTCACCCTCATGTTCCAAACCCGTAAGACACTTCATTCATCTTCAGAACACAAATTAAGATATTTTTGATCAAATCTGAGTACTCTCTGACCTTTTGTAGACAGTAATGCAACTGCAACGTTCCCAGGTCCAGAAACATAGCAAGGAAATCGGTAAAATAGTCCATGTGACAATAGAACCTAAACAACGTAATCAGCATAGTTCACGTTCAGCATGCGCGTGATTGCATTCTGGTGCTCTCCAATATGGCGGAAGACTGTAACTCGAGGAGAAGAATTGTTGAATAAATTATGCTATTATTGTTTTCTTTGCGCACAAAACGTATTCTCATTTCTTCGTAAAATTACGGTTGAACCCCTGATGTCATATGGATTATTTCACTGATTATTACTATTTATCCTTTAATACGTTTCTGGACCTGGGGACATTGTAGATGTGTTGCTGTCTACACAGGGTCAGAGAGCTCTCAGATTGTATCATAAATATCTTAATTTGTGTTTTGAAGACGAATAAAGGCTTTACGAGTTTGTCATGACATGAGGGTGAGTAATTAATGACATAATATTCATTTTTGAGTGAAATAACTTTTTATCATTAAGAACAGCCTTTGTGCTAAAATGTGAACATATGACACCTTAAAATACTGTCTATGTAGGCAGCTCACTAGGTTTTGAAACACATGACTATTAGAACAGAACATATTTAACAGAGCACCTGCTCTCATACAGCATGCCTCCAAATTGACCAAGAATATGCAATATATAAAACTAGCCAACATTTAATCAACTTGGAAAGCCTAACGAGAACATTATATTCAAAATGGAGCACTCAAACCCACATGAGTGTGCAAAACCTCAGTAAACATCACATTCAGAATGTGCTCGTGTCTGGTGAAGGCCAAAGGTATGAGACAGAAGAAGCTGTTTAGATGAAGCTAACGGCAAATTATAGATTTATGCCTGAGAGCGAGCGCAATAATAGTTAGTGTTGCTGAGAGCAACAATGCATTTAGTATTCATGGAGGGGAAGTGGATATTTTTTCAGGTCACCATGAACTGGACACATTAGAAGGTCATAAAAGACATCAGCGAATCAGCATTCAAGGCACCCCCCTCTCGTTAAAGTCCTAGCACGCTAATGGCAAAGCTACGACATCGCATTCAGCTTTCCTTTTCATCTCTCCGGTTTTAGATACAGCTTTTTCAGAACGTCTGGAATATATTAGCGAAGGATCACATCGTCACTGGCAGTCTCTCTTAATTGCTTGAATGCAATCAGTCTCTTGAGTGTATCTGAAAGATGTGCAGCGGATCTCGAGTCTGCGAGATGAGCTCCCCCAAAGCGTCTGATAGTTTGTCTCATGTTAACAAGTGCATGTAATAGATATGTGCTTTAATATGAAGTAGGCAAGTTTAATGATCAAGGGTGCAGCATTCCACACTTCAAAAGAAACTAATAAGCACACAGGTCATGTATCAGGGATGATTACGATTTAATTGCATTCTTGCCATCAAAAGCAAGATACACTTTTACACTTTTAATACACTTCATTTAGGATAATCATCATGCTGAAATGTTTTTCATATTTTTTCTTGGTTTGTTTTATAATCTCACTTTTGACACTTAATGTGCAAGATTAGGCACGCACGACTCAAATTTAAGCTCTAATGCCAAATATCTGTTTGTCAAGACATGAATCTTAAATCCAAACAAAAGAGTGCTGTTCGCTTCACTTTTTACTCTACGGAAGCAAACTCATCAGGGTGGAAAAATGTGATTCCAGTCCCCTAGGGGGGTCCGGAGACAAAATAGAAAAATATCAACTTTAATGTCCATTTTTAGTCAATTTTAGAACAAGGATGGGGGGGGGGGGGGGGGGGGTGGAGGTATGCTCAGTATACTTTAGTTTGTTTGTTTGCTTTAATAGAGTAAAAAAAAAGTTATTGTAAATTATTATTACAACTATGTATCAAAATATTTTGATTGTAATTAGAAAAAAATACAAAACACTGAAGTAATATTAAATAGATTAAATAATTCTATATACTATGGTAACACTGTTATACTGTAAAATCTGAAAAAATACAAAAATAAATAAATGAATTCATACTATTTAATAACAACAAGAACAATAATAATAATATTTTACTATATAACAAAAATTGAACAAATCAAAGAAATGTCGTAATATATAGTAATAATATATTGTATAGTAAAATCTGGAAAATTACAAATAAATAATCAAATTAATTAGTATTATTTAATAATAATAATAATAATGCATTTAAATATTTTATATTATACCACATAACATTATAAATATAATTGTTTTAAATATATTTTTTTATTAATATTGAGTTATAGTACTTTTACCACTTATAATGATAATGATAATAATAATGATAATAATAATTATATTTTGGTACTTATTTGGGAGTTTGAAAGCCCCTGGTTGCCAATAATTGTTGTATGTAAAAGAGCAGCATAGACATAATTATGCATTAGTGTTCCTCAGAAAAACATAACAGCATTTAGTTTGGAATGACACAAGGGTTAGTCTGCTCATGCACAGAATGGATTTTGTGTCTGTCTGTTGTATAACGGATATGAAAAATGCAGGCTGCGGCCGAAGGTAAATTCTGTGGAGACATGCAGCAATCAGAAATGCATTATATTTTAATAGGCAAATTATAATGTCATCAATAACAGTTCACTTCTGCAAATTAGGCCAGATTGCTTTCACGGCAAATGCAAACCATACTGAAGTTAATGCAAAACCATAACCCACACATACTTGAGTGCAATTCTACCAAAATCAGTAAATTATCTAATTCGAATTGCATTCGGTGGCACTAGTTGCACAGAAATGACACATTGCGGTTTTGAAATGCGCCTGTGGTTTTATCAATAAGATCTGACATGTGAAATCTTGTCCCGCTCACCTTGCCTGCTGAACTCATCAGCTTCATGATGCACCACGTCTTTGACCCGGCTGCTATAAGCCAATCTGGGGTCCTGGTCAAAAGCTTTGAGGGTCTCGCTGGAGCTGTAGGACTTGGGGTTGAGCTTGCCATCCTCGCTGTCAGCTGAGGAGCTGGTGTAGCGGCGCTCCGTGTCCCGCCTGGAGGTCAGGGAGCGGTAGGGTCTGCGTTCTTTCACTTCCATAGCAACCTTGTCTCTTTTCTCAACATCAAAGGGAGGAAAGAAGCCGGTTCAGTCAGTATGATTCTGCAAGACACAGATTACAGACAAAAAAGACATGGTTAGCATCAATTATGCCTTTTGTAGTCTGTTTTTTAAGCTAACCCTACAGTTTAAACTTAAAAGGTTTGGCATCTGTATTTGCCAGAATTTTCACCATCATTACTCCAGCCTTCAGTGTCACATGATCCTTCGGAAATCATTCAAATATGCTGATTTGATGCTCAAGAATTTAATTATATATTTATTTAGATATTTTTGAAAAGAGTTGTACTGCATAATATTTTTTAAGAAATATTTAAGAAATAATAATTGTAAGAAAACATTTTTCAATATTCTTTGATAATTAAAAAATTCTTGCTGTCACATTTGATCAATTTAATGTAACCTTCTTGAATGACAGCACATCCAGAATATTTTCTTAAATAATATAACTCATTGAATAAAATAATAATATTATAATTGCAACATAAAAATACAAAACAGCACTTGATATTCAAATTTAATTGCATCTCTTTATAGCATTCGATGCCCCAGATATTGTTGTGTGCCACTCAGTACGACATGCAGCTGAAAGCTTTTATTTATTTATTTTTTGTGACAAGACCCTAAAGGACTTTAGTTGAAAAAAAAATAAGATTTCTGGACAATCCTCTAAAACGGTTCTCCCACCCGGTGTTAGCACTGCAGCATCTCCAAAAACAGGATCCATTTTGATAAAATACAGCACAACAAATCTTGTGGCAGTAAACTTTATGACTCAAATCCCCTCCCTCTGTTTTTAACATGCCTCTGAGATAACCGTTGCACTTACAACAGATTTTTTAAGTGGCAGGTGTCCTTCTGTTTGTTCTGCGGTTTATACACCCAATGCAACAATACACCCTAATGACTTATTACAATACTACCAAACTGCAGCAGCCAAGACTCTGATAAATGTGTTACTAAAAATTTAAATTCGGTAATCATTATGTTCCAGACCTGCATGACTTTCTTAGAGCACAACAGATGTTTGGCAGAATGTTCAAGCGGCTCTTTTCCATTTGTATTGTCTGTTTTAGTATTTTTTCCTTAAATCTAAAGCTCTGTATATGACTTTAGAAAACTTGGAATACAGTGCACTATTAATTGTTTTTCATTGTGTGTTTTTAGTAGCTAAACAATAATAATCATCATCATCTATTTCAGTTGTATGGAAAAGAGCAGCTTGGACATTCTGCAAAATATCTCCTTTTGCATTTTATGGAACGAAGAAATTCACATGGAATTAAAGGTGAGTCAATTTTCATTTTTCGTTGCCTTAGTCATTTAACACACAAAGAAAATGAATCTACATCATCGTCTGCCTCATTAATATTCCAGCCTCATCCTAAAATCCTCATTACAAAGCAAACAGCATTGTGAGAAACATTAGACCGTCACAGTGCAAGCTTGTATGCAATAATGCATGCAACTCTGTGACTAAATGACACTTTGTAGCACAGTGTAAAAACAAAATGGCCGCGTGGAGAGAAATATATCCACTGAAGGATCACGTGACCTGACATCAATTTATAGGTCCCCTGATTTACCACAGAGAGGATATCGCACAGAACTGGAGCGGCGGAGGAGGTCTTAAACACGTCGACGTGGATTTATGAAGTTGATTAGAGGTTGGGTCATTGTTTTCTCTCAGGCTCACTTAAGATAGTGAGGTTCCTCTGCTTGATTCATTTCATTTCCTGGACTTCAGCTCAGATCCACATCAAGTGTTTCTGACAATACAATGTTTATTATCTGTAATGGATTAAACCGTAGGCCGTGCAGTCTTCAGACCTTTTAGTCCAGCTTTTCATTCATCCACCGCATCTGCTGATGGAGTGTGCAATGTTGTGTTAAAGCAGAATAAAAAATGAATCTTTCAGAAATTGTCACGTCACGGGTCACATTTCACCTCGAAATGAAAACAATATATATACACTTTGAACGAATACAATGCAGACTATTTTCTGTATTGTGACATTATTGTTATGACTATTGTCTTGACAAGTAACTCATTTTTAAGTATGAAGAAAAACAATATATGGCTAAAATTGTCAAATGGATTTGAATAATATAACTCCAAGTACTTACCATGGTAGTTTATTGTATTAAACTTATAGTACGAGTATAGGTCATGTTATAATGATAATTTGACTCAAATATTTAAATTTTGTTTTTAAAAAATTCTTAGAATATTATACTTTTTTTTATATGCAATACAGTAATGACATTGAGATTACACCAATGACAACTATGGAATATAATGTGTAATAGTAATGAAAATCATTTAACAATTAAACAAACAAACAAAATTAAACTTAATAGTAAAAAAGAAACTGGTTAGATTTTTTTATGGCAAAATATAATTCTTAAGTAGAAATGCACGTACTCTCCAATGTATTTTGATGTACTTGATTTAATTATTTTTAATATTAATAAAACAATTAAATTTTAAAATGCTGGGCTATATGTACTATATAATTAAAATAATTTTTCGCATTACAGTAATTGGCATTCAGGTAATATGGTACTGAAGTTTTTTCATAAAAATTGTATATATTATTTCAGTTAATTATTACAAGTATAGATAATGCTATAACGCTGAACTGAATTGAATATTTACATTGTATTTTAATTTTAAAATATATTTTATGTCTAGACAGGATGAGTTTGATCAGTGTAAACGTTAAAAAAAACTATTTCTCATTAACTTATTGAGGGAAAATAAAATAATAAACAAATTGCTACATTTCTAAAGAAACAAAAACAAATATATATCATAAGAGTTATGCAGGCTAAATCTTCTTATGTAAAATATGTTTTTTAGGTTAAATATGAGCCTCGATATTGCTTTGTGAGATTGACCCAAGTCTCAGTCTCTGTCTAAGCTGGTAAATAAAACATAAAAGAATCACAAGTCAACCAACGCATCAAAAATAGAAGGCTTAATCATAATGGAATTTGGATCTAGATCCTCTTAAAGCAAAAAACAACAACAACAGTACAAGTGGGACAATATGGCGGACTCACTCTCAGCATTTCCCAGCAGATAAGCTCTTTAAGACCACTGTAATATAAATGTGTGGCGCTCCTTTAATAATCCACAGTAAACTATATCTAACCCCCCTTAAACAGCCTCTTTATCACCAAGCCCATTGTGGAGTCGGGGTCACCTTTTGTATGGACTGGCAGCTGAAAAGATGGCCGTGATTAATGACTTGGAGACCTCTGCTCCAGGACCTCCGCTGTGGACAAAAACTGCTTTTCTCCTAATGACCCGCAAGAGCACTTCAGCTGCCGGACCGGAATCTCCAAACCATTTGCTTTTAGGTTACTAATTTTTTAGCATTTAGAAAGAGTCTTCTAGCTTATGCTAATTAATACAGAGACAAAAGAGCCTTTATGGCAGCACTTGAGGGGCTTTTGTTAAAGTGCATTGTCTTAATTTCCAAAAAGCCTCCGTTCAATGAAATCGCCACGTAGTGTGGAGATTCTGCACATATGTCGTGCTCCTGAAAATCCGAGGTCTCGCGTGTAAAATGGTGTACCTTTGGGGCCATGGGAACGCTTTCTGTCTTTTCAGCGAAGCAACAGCCGTCACTTACGCTTTGACAGCTGATGTCTAGTGCAAATACATGTCTGTGAAAGGCAAGATGCATTTGACTGACGGCTCTCTGTGAAGAACTTCAAGAGCAAAACTATTTTTGCTCTCTGTGTGTTTTTCTATGATAGCGTGCTAAGCTGTATGAATAATCTGGAAGAAAAAAGAAAGAATAAAAGTCAGAGACGTTGGCTTCCATCTAATCCCTAGAGCCCTGTGGTGGGCAAAAAAAAACAAGTTATGACTAAAAAAAGTTGACAAAAAGTCCAATTTCAGTCCTTGGATTTGCTGAACTGGTGCTTAAAATTTTAAAAGGACAATTATAAGAGATGAATCAGAGAACTGCATATTACTTTTTAGTTACATTTACGGTTAACTACTTTACACTGACGATAGTGTACATTAAATGTATGTGTTCTGATCAGATGCACACTGAAAGTGAAAGTGCAGAACAATGTGGCACAACAACAGCAAATCAAAACATCTTTGATGTTTAATATGCAGTTATGTGGAGCAGTAGGCGGGGCTCCACATAAAGCAATCAATATCCCACCTTATTAGCCTGTGGCCCAGTTCTCTGAACTCATTCATTGATCAATTTGCTTTCTTTAGAAATGTATGTACATTGTTAAAACTGCCAGTCTTATGTATTGATCTTGGCAGGTTTATTTTGTAAGCAGCAATTGAACAAATAATTTGCTTTTCTGAAGTATTCATGGGTTTAATGAAATGTTATTGAATTGTTGTTTATCGAAAATGCACCCACTTGTTCAGGTTTTGCTTTGTTTCCTTTGATTTCCCTACATTTTAAACACAGCTGCAGCAAAGCACTGTGGGGAAAGTAGCAAATAGTATATCCACAAAACCATCTGCTGCTCAGGTATCAGTTTCCTTATTCAATGCTATCGATCAGTCTGTGTTTCTGTTCCTGTGGCTCAGTGGTAGAGCATTGCGTTAGCAGCGCAAAAGGTTGTGGGTTCAATCCCCAGAGAACACACATACTGCCAATAAATGTATAACCTGAATGCACTGTAAGTCACTTTGGATAAAAGTGTCTGCATAAATGTAAAATGTATTCAAAAAATATTCTTTCACACCCTGTTTCCTGGTTTGGAGCCAAAAAAATGTATAAAAAGATAATGTGAAATAAAAAAACAACATGGTATGGGTTGTTTCTGATACGGGAATTAGTTGACATTTTGACACCTCAACATATGGATCAGAAAAACAATGCTTGCTTGAACATCTGCTATGGAGGAAGTAAAGTCTTGGTTAAATGTAATTAAAGTCAACACGAAATTGCATTCAAAATTCCCTTTTCTGCTGTAATAATTTAAATAATTTTTTAAAAGAAATTGCAGAGAGAGACTTGATTTTAATCAATATGGAATTGATGAATGAGTGTTAAATGTGGGCGTTTTATGCCAGACAGAAGTCAGACTTCTAATATGAGAAAGATTGTGTTGGTAATAACAAGGTACTTTGATTTATGGTGTTTTTTTCAACTGTTAATCTTTATTTCCCAAAGGTTGGATTTTATTAAAACTAACAGATTTCAACTTTTTTTTTTCTTTAACAATAAGAACACGTTAAATCTGTGAGAGAGATGTGAACAATATTTTTATGCATCATTTCTAAATAATCCTGTAACTTCATTCAACTATGCTAGAAATTATTTAAAAGTGTGTATTTTGGATACATAAAATGACTAAGCAAGAGTAAAAATATTTAAAATAACAGTTATTTCCACCACATAGTTAAATACAATATGCCATTTGAAATATGGTGGAAATTAAAAGAAGTGTGAAAATATTCATGATTCATAAAATTATGTCTATGAAATCAGCCTTAACAAGAAGGTAGTCTGCGATTGTAAACTAAATAAATTGACTTAGAATGAGATACACATATTTGAACTTGGAGGAATGAATATCTTTATTGTATACATTTCAAACTGTAGATTTGAAGGGATGCAGAAATATATACTATTATGGAACATTTAATAGTTTGCATGGAGGGTACATAAAATGCTAGTTATGAAATAAGCCTTGACAGGATAAAGTAGATGACGATTTTGATACGAAAACGTAATTTCCATCATAAAAAAATTATAAGTCCTTTAAGATGTGGTAGTTGTTACATTGTTTCCATGACAATGTAATGGAAATATGCATAGCTTTCAAAGGAAATGGTATTATCCTAAAATGGTTTATGGCTTATTAGTAAAAAGGAAATTAATACTATGGCGTAACATTAACTTCTCTCAAAAAAATGTAATATGCACTAACCAGTATAGCAGTTTAACATGAAAGAGCCCAAGACTCAGAGTATAGAGTCCCTACAGGGAGCAGGCAAGGCGGTGCGAGGTCCCATGCCTGCTGGGGTATTATTCGAGCTCCATGTCCCAGACTGGTGGCATATGGAGCCCTCCTACTACGGTTGAGATGAAAGGGTGCCATCTATATGCAAATAGTTTCGGTCTATTCTTGCTACAATTAGTGTGTGTGACAGTGTGAAAGTAAAGCTATTGAGTTCTGAATGCCAGCGTGGTCATCTGTTGAACTGTTAGAGCCTTGATTTGTCAACATTCTTAATACTCTCGCAGCTCAATTGTTTTTGGTGATTAAATGGCACTGCATATTATATAGAAACCTTTCAGAGCATTACACCAATAAATATGCTTTGCTGAACCACAACACAGACACAAATAAAGAACATTTCCGGACTTGTTTGGCACAGCTGGCAAACTAGCAAACAGGATCATTTTGCAACTGATTTATGACACATGGGACAAGACAGGCTCCTGAATGAATAAATTAATGAATAAAGGAATGGATGAAGTTTTTGCTGTTCAAGAAACATTTCCTAATATTATCAATGTTGAAAACAGTTGTGCTGCTTAACATGAAAAGTGTGATACGTTTTTCAGAATTCCTTGATGAATATAAAGTATTAAACATATACACTCACTGGTCATTTTATTAGGTACACCTTGTTAGTACTGGGTTGCCTTTAGAACTGCCTTAATTCTTCGTGGCATAGATTCAACAAGGTGTTGGAAACAAACATTCCTCAAAGATTTTGGTCCATATTGATATGATAGCATCACGCAGTTGCTGCAGATTTGTCGGCTGCACATCCATGATGCGAATCTCCCATTTATCCGTATCCCAGAGGAGCTCTATTGGATTGAGATCTGGTGACTGTGGAGGCCATTTAAGTAAATTGAACTCATTGTCATGTTCAAGAATCCAGTCTGAGATGGTTTGAGTTTTGTGACATGGTGCATTATCCTGCTGGAAGGAGTCATCAGAAGATGGGCACACTGAATTCATAAAGGGATGGACATGGTCAGCAACAATACGTAGGTAGGCTGTGACGTTTAAACGGTTCTTAATTGGTACTAAGAGGCCCAAAGTGTGCCAAGAAAATATCCTCCACCTCATAACACCACAAAAAGCAGCAGCCTGAACAGTTGAGACAAGGCAGGATGGATCCATACTTTCATGTTCTTTACACCAAATTCTGACCCTACCATCTGAATGTCGCAGCAGAAATCGAGACTCATCAGACCAGGCAATGTTTTTCCAATCTTCTATTGTCCAATTTTGGTGAACCTGTGCGAATTGTAGCCGCCATTTCCTGTTCTTAGTTGACAGGAGCAGCACCCGGTGCGGTCTTCTACTGCTGTAGCCCATCTGTTTCAGGGTTCGACATGTGCGCTCAGAGATGGTATTCTGCATACCTTGATTGTAACGAGTGGTTATTTGAGTTACTGTTGCCTTTCTATCATCTCTAACCAGTCTGCCCATTCTCCTCTGACCTCTGACATCAACAAGGCATTTTCGTACACACAACTACCGCTCACTGGATATTTTCACTTTTTCGGACTATTCTTTGCAAACCCTAGAGATGGTTGAGCGTGAAAATCCCAGTAGATTAGCAGGTTTTTAAATACTCAGACCAGGCCGTCTGACACCAACAACCATTCCACGTTCAAAGTCACTTAAATCCCCTTTCTTCCCCATTCTGATGCTCGGTTTGAACTTCAGCAAGTCGTCTTCACCACATCTAGATGCCTAAATGCATTGAGTTGCTGCCATGTGATTGGCTGATTAGCAATTTGTGTTACCAAGCAATTGAACAGGTGTACCTAATAAAGTGGCCGGTGAGTGTATATTTTCGAAAACAACACAATTCCATACTGTTGATTTTAATGAATATTAAATGAAAATAAATAAATAGATAATACTGACCCCAGACTTGTAAGCAAGGAGCAACTATTAATTTTTTTCACACTTTATTTTATGGTCCAATTCTTGCTATGAACGAACCATTAACTATGGCTTTTGCCTCAAATTCCTTATTTGCAGCTTATTAATAGTTGGTAAGGTAGTAAGATGTGCAATTTGATCCTGCAGAATATGTGCTTTATATACTCTAAAAATGCTGGGTTAAATACAATCCAGTGCTGGGTAAATATTGGACCGAACACATGCTGGGCTGTTTTCAACCAACAGTTGGGTTAAATGTTTAACCCAACCTTCTGGGCAGTAACCCAACTGTTGGGTTCGTCCATATTTTACCCAGCGCTGGTTTGTATTTAACCCAGCATTTTCTAGAGTGTTAGTACAAATAAACAGACAATATGTTAATAAGCAGAACTAATGAGCAACTAGCTAATATTGAGAATTGATCCATAAACTAAAGTGTAAATGTTCAAAAGTTATTTTTTTTAAATTAGCTTTGGGGTGGTATCAATAAAATTTCTCAAGAATTAGAAATAAGGAATATTTGAGAATTATGCATACATACACACAATAAGATATTTTCAAGAATATTGCTAATATTCTGTTGTTTTTTTATAGTATTTTTTTCCAACATATTATGTAAGTCAATGGTGACCAGCAACTATTTGGTTACCAACATTCTTCAATATATATTTTGTATTTAGCATAATATATTGTTCTTACAGGGCTGGAATAACTTGAGGGTGATTAAATGATAACAGAAATGCAATTTTTGGGTGAACGATCCCTTTAAAAAAATATGTCTTCTGTGGTTTTAGTGGACTTCATCTATCACAGAGCGAGAAAGATCAGACAGAGAGAGCCAGCAGGTCTGCTCACAGCTGACCCAATGGCACATGCTAACACTGCAGGGGTCAGATCGATCAGGAAATTCCACCTGAGAAAAAATAAAATGAAAATAGATGCAGCATGTCCTGCTGAAATTTAAGAGGCTTATATGAAAACCAACCAGTGTTATTCATGGGATCAATAACCACATGACAAAAGTCCTGAGCTAGAATGCAGAACTAATTCAGTTTATAAAATGTTTTACCAAATACCAAAAGCTTCCTGAAGAACATTTAATTACTCACATGTTACAAAACAAGTCCAATAAAGCAAAATTGGCTCACGCAATGTGATGAGTTTGGGGCGGGACTATCTGTTTGTGTAACCAATGACAGACAGATGGAATGTTTGAAGAAACCATTTTGGGGAGAGGAAAAATATACAATTCTAAAGTTAGTGGCACAAAATCACACATTTCACCCCAAAGGATCTTCAGAAATGTAAAGGTGGAAGAAAAACAAGTGCAAATATGTTCTTATAAAAGCTTACCTTGGAAATTCCTGTATTGGAATTTCACAAACTATTAAAGAGAATAAATCAAGTCCTAAACTGACATTGCACAGATATCATTCATGCTAGTGCAAGTTAACAAGCTTGTTTACAACCCGCGTTCAGTTTTTGAGGTCTTCCGACTAAACATCACTTACAGGTGAACAATAGCGAGCCAGCGAGTAGGTTCACAATTGTGTCCCTGCAGGTTTTAAAGTGTGCTCAAAGCTGTAGGCGAGCACCCCTCACTCCTTTCGCGGAGCTTCATTCGCATGCCTGTCCTGTGCTCAAAAGCCTGCTGGGTCAACAGAAAGGTTTGCTTTCAATGGGCGAGAGTGAGAAGTTTATTGGAGCGGGGGCTGTTATTGATGTGTGCATGCGTGTGCGAAAGAGACCGTCTCCTTCTGGGATCAAAAAGGGAACCCTGCTAGCATTTAGAGCGGAGTGCGTAAAAGCTTCAAGGCAAAGCAAAGTAGCCTAGGAATCTTCTATTTGTGAATCGTTGGGACATGAATGTTTCAGAGCGATGGGACACTAATTTTGCTTCGGTAAATAAAAAGCTTTCTGAAATGGGTTTATTCGCATTTAATCACTTTCTGTGCAAACGTACCTCTCTGACCTTGACTATGAGCTACGAAAATGTCTGAATGTCGCTGTATCAGAGCAATCATCAAAACGCTGCTTATCCATTAATAACACAACAGTGAAAGACTCAAAATCATTTTCACGAGGTGACAAAGTCATAAAAACTCCAGTGGAAGGGGATGCCAGTGGAAATGGAGAGAATTGGCTAAT